>ML788016.1:169783-196275 GCA_009831015.1 Picea engelmannii | reverse complement strand
GTGTTTTTATTTTCTCTTGTCCCGCTCTCCCATTTATTTCACCACATATTCATCTTCCTCGAACATGACTAGATTTGTGTCTTTCATAGATCCTTTTAGTGTTTTCTTCTAGCAACAACATCTGACCAACCTATGGTGCGACAATCAGAGTGCCATCAAGCACGTCAAATATCTTATTCAACATCAATGCAACAAACAAATTGAGATACACATTCACTTCATCAGAAAAATAATTCATGATCAAGTTATTGAAGTTTTATTTTCCCTACAAAATATCAATTTGCAAACATTTTCACAAAGTCTCTTACAGAAGTGAAGTTTTCCAAACTTTGATCAATGTTAGGATTTTAGGAAGTTGTCATTAAAGTGGGATATGCTATAATTCCTCCTTCCTTATCCTATTATTTTTCCTTTGGAAATCATTCAATCCTATCCTAGAAAGTGGATTGAGCGATGGGTAAGGAAAGCAACAGATTCTCATCTGTTGTTTGACCCTAGACAGTAGAGGGACACATACAAGTAAGCGAGGAAAGAATTGATAGGGGCAGAATGGATAGCATCAAATTCGACCGTGCCACCTTTGTATGAGAGGCCACCTTTGTACGACATACCTCTAGCATATGACCACATGGATATAGAAAGGAAAGTTGAGAAGGTAAGTATTTTGAATCTTTTTTTAAATATTTATTTAGAGTTAATGAAGGATGAAACTGTGTTAAGCATGTTGTGAAGGATGATTGATCATTGTGATCAAGATAGGGAAGAAGTTGTCACAGAACGAGTAGTTGATCAGGTGCATCACAAGAAGAGGACAACTAGGGAATTTCAACTAAATGCACATATAGGAGATTATGACATGGAAAATATCATTTTATACCTAGGATATGATGTGAATATCCTTCCGAACAAGACCTGGGAGATGATGGGAAAAACTAATTTAATATGGTCACCTATTCAATTGAGTTTGGTGAATCATCATAATATTATCTCGATTGGAAGACTGTTAGGGGTGAATGTTAACATCGATGGAGTGCATATGGAGTGCAGATAAAGGAATTTGAATTGCAGATACCAGACCAACAAAGGCTATTAACTTTAGATATCATGTTCAAAGCAACTTCTGCAAGATGGTGTGTTGCACATATGGACAAAATTGAGGATTGGTAGCAATGCAGAAGGTTATTATAGGTTAGATTTGGATCAAGAAATGGATATATTGCACATAAATATATCGAGTGGAGTTTTCTTATAGAGCATGTTACATAGTGCATTGTGACATGGAGATCAGCACCAAAGAAATAATGGATGCACTTTTTTATACACACTCTGGATTCAATTTCGGAGAATTGGTACTTAGAGCTGGAAGTATGCAGAGAGACAACATATTAGGAAGAGTTAACTCATAACTTCAAGGTTACTTTTAGTTTTGAATATGAGTCCCATTCAGTAGATATAACTCTATAGGTTATCAAGGGAAATATCTTTGCATCATAAGACTCGACAGAACTAGTACCTATATGTAGCGCATATAGATCGTCTGCGACGGTTAGAGACATTTGGAATATTATAAAGTCACTGGAGAATACCAGAAACTAAAAGAGAATGTGTAGCAAAAGGTCCGAAATTTGAATCTAATGTATATGCAAAGCCACTCAGAATGCACAAAGTGAATATCAATACAGAGGATAAGCCCAAGTTTGAGAACATAGGAGATTACTGGAATGAAGAGACTGTTGAAAATATTGTTGATTTACTGCATGAATATCAAGATCTGTTTCCAACTACATTTTCAGAGATGAAAGGGATTGTTGGAGAGTTAGGAGAGATGAAGATCCCTTTGAAACTAGAGGCTAAGCCATCTAAGTTGAGACCATATTGAATGAACCCGGTTTATAAGAAAAAGGTGAAAGAAGAGATAGACAGGATGCTGGAAGAAAAAATTATTGAATTTGTCACATAGTCAGAGTGGACTAGTCTTATGGTGGTTCATGATAAGAAGACAAGAGGAGTCAAAATTTGTGTAGATTTGAGGAAACATAATGATTCTTGGCTACACGATCCATTTCCTACTCCATTTACATACGAAGTCCTGGAGAATGTAGGAGGACAACAATCCTACTCATTCACTAATGTATTTTCAAGGTATCATCATATTAAGATTATGATGGAAGATAGGCATAAGACTACATTTGCGACAGAATGGGGATGCTACCAGTACACAGTTATGTCTTTTGGATTGAAGAATGCACCAACAATATTCTCTAGAGTGGTTGTAGAAACATTTAAAGAGTTTATTCTTAAGTTCTTGGAAGTATACTTAGATGACTAGATAATGTCTAATTCACCGAAAGACCATGTTGAAACTCTGTGCTTGATGTTGGACAGATGGAGACAATTTAAGATATATGTAAACTTAAAGAAGTGAATTTTTTGTGCTCCGTTTGGTATTTTGTTGGTCCATGTAGTATGTAAGCATGGACTATTGGTTGATCCTATGAAGATTGGGGTAATTGTTTATTTTCCACTGCCTACTTTAGTGCAATAGTTACAAGCGACGTTGGGTCATACATGGTATTACATGAATTTCATTAGGGGATATGCACAGATCACAACTCCGTTGGACAATTTGTTGAAGAAGGAAGATAAATTTCAATGGAATGAGGAATTCCAGAAGAGTTGAGTATGTTTAAGAAGTTGTTAGTTACATCGTCGATTTTGATATTTCCATATTGGAAGGAGTTCCATGTTCACATGGATTTGTCATTTGTAGCAATAGGTGTCGTTCTAGCACATCCGGAACAAGGATAATTAGATCACCCCATTTAATTTTCCAACAGGAAATTGTCAATTATAGAACATAATTATACAACTACAGAATGTGAAGGATTGGCAATGGTATATGCATTGCATAAATTTAGACATTATTTGTTGGGATCACACTTTAAAATGTACATAGATCATTCTACACTGATATACTTGGTCAATAAGCTAGTGGTAGGGGAGAAGATATGAAAATGGATACTACTATTTTAGGAATATGACTTTGAAGTAATTGTGAAGCCAGGAAAGTTAAACTCAAGACCATATCATTTTTCGTGCATACTATTAGGAAAAGATGCATGAAATTTGGATGATAGTCTACCAAATGCACACTTATTTGAAGTACATATGGTTGATGACTATTTTCCAGACATAGTCCAGTGCTTGAGTACATGATTATCCCCACCTAAATTTATAGTTGCGCAGAAGAAGCAGTTAGTAGTGAAGGTAGTAGACTATCAGCTAATAGTAGGAAATTTGTACAAGCTAGGTGCATATGGTATTCTCTGATGACAATGTGTATTGGAGCATGAAAGAGATATGATATTATCATAGGAACATGAAGGATTTGCAGGAGGTCATTATGCATGAAAATCAATAGCTTAGAATATTTTTCACATAGGACTATGGTGGCCCACACTTCATAAAGACACTACAAAGTTTTGTTAGACCTGTGATGTCCATTAGAGAGTTGGGAATCCTTCCAGGAGAGATGAGATGTCATTAGTTCCACAAGTCACATTACAAGCATTTGATAAATGGGTAGTTGATTTTGTTGGACCGATCAATCCACCAACAAAAAGGTCTAGAGTGAGATACATAATTACCATGATAGATTACTTGACCAGAAAGAAGGACTTGTCAGAGATTGCAGTGTAGAGACTGCTTCCCAATTTTTGTTCGAAAATGTGGTGGAAAGGTTTGGATGTCTGAGAATCCTTATGAGTGATCATGGAAATCATTTTTTGAATAAGACGATTGTTGTGTTGACAGAGGAATTCCAGGTCATAACAAAAAATTACACCTTACCATCCTCAGACAAATGGAAAAGTGGAAGCATTCAACAAGATACTAGAGCATGCATTCACTAAGGTATGCAATGTAAGGTCAAGATGACTGGGACTTGAGGATTCTTCCAGTGTTATGGGCATATAGGACAACAAGTAGGAAGTTTAAAAGACAAACACCATTCATATTAGTGTATGTACAGGAAGCAGTCATGCCTATGGAATTTATTGTGCCAAGTCTGCGCACTATCGCGTCGACAGAGCTTACTGATTCAGGCACATTAGATAGAATATTGTTAGAGCTAGTAGAGTTGGAAGAAGAATAGTTTGTCACAAGATTCCATCAATAAGTTCAGAAGGCGCATGAGAAAGCCTGGCACACGATACACATTAAACAAAATAAGTTCCATACAGGAGACTTATTTTTTCTTTATGACAACAATTTTTTGCAGCACCCTAGGAAGTTCCAAATGCATTGGTTGGGCCCATACATGATAAGGTTTGTAACAGAGACAAGTGTTGTTTAGTTGGATAAATTGAATGGGGAACTCGTGGAAGGATTGGTAAATGGTAGCCAGCTGAAACTGTATAGGGATAGTCGTGCTTCTGTGCACTAGTCTAAGCACATAGTATGTGTACCATAGGATCTGTATTATAGTGTTTCATAGAAAAAGGAAAATAAAAGAAGAAAAGAAATAAAATATTTTGAGGCAAGAGATGGAATATTGAAGTCATGCATAAGGTAGTAAACTATAAAAGGTCACAAAGATGTAGAAAGAGGAAAGAATTGTGTGCAGGAAGGAGGATAGAATTGTGACAAAGATCTGTGTAGAGAGAGGGAAAATCATTAAAGAGAAAACATGATGGAGAGGTAGTGGAGACAAGTAATCATAAATGAAAAATGGAAATAATATTTTGTCAGGATGGAAAATATACTATATGATCCACCGGAGGGTATGAATTTAATAAAGAGTTAAGGCAAGAATTGAATGTGAATGCAAGTGGATCAAACTCCAAATTTGGGCGCAAATAAGAATGGAAGCAGTTGGTGATAGGCTATAAAAGAAGACAAGGGGTCGACAAGCATAAGTTATTGTTGCATGCACATTCGATAGAAAAAAGAGCTAGAGAGAGTTGAGTGTGTTTCAGAGAGATATGGCACCACCGAATACATGAGCTTGTACATCATGGACAAGGAAACACCGCAGTAAGCAAGCAGTAGTGTCAGTGCAGAAAGAATCCCTGAGGATGGAAGAAACAAATCCAATCTTAGTAAACTTTCCCAGAACAAGACTACACATAACAAGAGGTTAAAAAGATAGCGTTGAAGGAGACACAAGAACAAGAGAAGGATCAAGAAGAAGAACATGAACACAAAGAACAAGGGAAGAGAATTTGTTGTGCAGTAAAAACCTCAGTATTGCAACATTTATGATACTTGATAAATAAGAAATCCATCTACACAGATTGAAGAAGAAATTTAAAAAGGAGTTCCACACTTATTCGACTTGAGTACTGCTTAGGAAGAACATATTAAGTTAGAATTCATTGCAGAGACAACAGAGGGAATTTTGTAGTAGGAAACACACGTAAAAGAAAAGGTCATGATTGCAAGAGAAATGTTCCATAATTTCATGGTGACATGGAAGAAGGTCTAAGGTGGCTCGAGATGCACCATACGTGAGTTTTGGGGGCCTATTGGAGCAGGGCATTTTGGGACTAGTTTTGGGAATTGCACATGAACAAACCAAGCAACAAGTCGGTTAAGGATCAATGTGTGTGGAAGAAAAGAAGACAATTAACATGTTTTTAGGAGTAGCACATGCAAAAGGATGAAGTTAGTTAGAAGTGGTTAGACATTTTGGTCCATTTTGTAACGGGATAAGCCATAATGTAAATGTATAAATATTTATGGGTTTTGGGTAGAAAGTAAGTTTTAAAGTTTTACGGGTGAGTCTATGTTTTTTGGAGACTATGTTACGGATGAGTGAGTTTTTGAGCTAAGTGTGCACTATATGCGTGAATGACAAGGGAATATTTTTTAGAACTAGATTATCATGTTGTTGGGCTTGCATTATGGATAAAGTTGTGAGGAAAATCCTAAGTATGGAGGAGATGTGCAGCAATAGAAGAAAGAAGATAAGCCAGGAGTGGAGTGTGTAGTAAAGGAACATTCAAGATTGAAGTGCATAGTAAAATCATACTTAACAATGAATAGAAAGAGAATAAATCATACTTAAGATAAAGCAAGTGAAAATGAAGGACAACAATTCGGCATGCAAAAGAAGAAAGACACACAAAAGAAGAAAGAACAACAGTCAGGAATGAAAAAGTAGCATGCAAGCTAAAGATAGGAAAAACACACCGGAACAATGAGTCAACATGAATTGTAATAAGTCAGAATGAGTTGTAATTGGGTTTTGGTGATAAGCAGGTAGAGTTTTGTGCCCTACATTCCATGTATACATATGCAATGTGTCGGGTAGAATAGGTTGTTGATGCTGAAGTATGAAGTAGAGCTAGTATTGTTTTTGATGTTGAGAGAATAGACCGAGGATGAAAGAGATTTTATGTTTCAAGGTTTAAGGAGACTTGTAGAGAGAGGCTTGCACTGTAGAGCAGTTTTGGAGAAATTTCTATTTTCAGCACACTAGTTCAGTGGGAGTTAACTAACTAGTTCTATTTTAGACTTTCTAATATTATACCATCACTATTATGCATGCATTCCTAATTATAGGATGTCATTGCCTATATGAGTGAAGATCACTCAGTCATTGATAAGATCATAATATACATTGATTCTCATTCTTCATTGTGTATCTCTCTTCCTTTTCTTGATAAGTTTTGTTTGTGTTTGCTTTATCTAGGTCTCATGTGCAGGTTTCCATGAAACATTGACATGGTATCAGAGCCAGGTTGCTTGGAGTAAGCCAGACAAGCCAAAGAATAAGGAAAATCAGAGTTTCGGTGAGCTAAATCCGTGTTCATACCTTTCAGCAGTGATTTCTCCAAAAATATTAAGTTTTTGAGGAAACAACTCATGAGGGAAGTAAATCGACCCATTTTACAAGTGGGTTTTCAACCATTTGGTGATATTCCTGACCGTTTGCTCAGAAATTAAGACGGAAGATAGCCTCTTGAAACTGATACGAATCCATGGTTGTACCTTTCTACAATGATTGCTCCCAAAATATTACATTTTTTAGGAAACTTCTTGCATTAGAAGTAAAACGACCCATTCTACAAGTGGATTTTCAACCGTTTGACAAGATTCCTCACCGTTTGCTCAGAAAATAAGCTGGAAGATAGCCTCTTGAAATTGATATGAATCTGTGGTCCTACCTTTCTACAATGATTGCACCCAAAATATTAAGCTTTTGAGGAAACGGCTTTCATGAGAAGTGAATCAACCCATTATGCAAGTGGGTTTTCAATAGTTTGGCGAGATTCCTCACCATTTGCTTAGAAAGTAAGTCGAGAAATCGTCTCCTGAAACTGATACAATTTTTCACTTAAAGTGCCCTTTCTGTCATGATTTCTTAATTTTTCACTTGCAGATTAAGAGTAAATTTTTAGGGGTTCTCAGAAACAGTGGGAGAGATGGATAGGAAAATTATTATACAATCAAACTTGGTGGTATCCTCATACCATACAATTATTTTTATTGGAATCCCAAGGAAGAATTTGAACTCAGAAGGAAAGGACTGTGTAATTCAATGATGGCGACAGAAACATAACCTACATCAGCGATTGAGAAGATGAGATGGGTGAACCGTAAGGATGAGGCCACATGACTACTTCTTGAGTTAATCTCCATTGATTTATGGTTTCATGTTGTTGCATGCAAGACTCCAAATGAGATATGGACCACCCTGGAAGGATTCTTTAAAAAGCAGGATGAAATGTGAGGTCATATGCTTGAGGTAGAGTTGAATACCTTAGACCCTAATTTTTTTGATAATATACATGATTTCTTTACTAAATTTAAATCTTTGATTTTGAGCTTGGGTGAATGTGGTATTGACAAGTCTATACAAGAGAAACAACTTATTCTAACAATATTGGCCAAACTAGGACCAGAATACGTTGTATATGTCTCCAATTTCCATTCTGGAAGATGTCTTTTTGGAACAAATTGAAAAATGCCTACGGTGGCTCGGTTCATTAAGTCTCTCACACAAGAGAAGACAAAACTCATATGGATGGGCCTCATGAAAGATCCCAAAGCACATGCAGTCACCATGCATGATGGAAAATGTTCATCCAATAAAAAATTGAAGCAGAAACGAAATGAGTTATTGCATCCAGAGTCAAAGAAGGAGGGATATTCCAAACCCTTCAAGGATTCTTCAGGTTCTAGAGATTCTTCAAATTCCAAAGGGAATAAAAAGAAGGGAAAGCAATGCACATATTGCAATAAACCGAATCATGAAGAATTTGCATGCATGAAGAAGAGGATTGATCTTATGACACAGGTACTTCAGAAGAATAACCTTGGAGACTTCATTTCTGAAGGAGCCAAGAAGAAGAAGGAAGAAGACCATGTGCCTAAGAAAGGTAATCACCATGCTCTGGTTGCAATTAATTCCTCATCTGATTCATGGATTATAGATTATGGTGCATCGCATCATATGGCATCTAAAGAGGAAGTTTTTAATTCTTTGAGTTCATGCTCTAGACCTCCTATTCTCATGGGGGATGATACTCCAGTAGCAGTAGCAGGAGAAGGGAGAGTGGAACTCCACAATGGAATTTTTGAGAATGTTTTACATGTTCCAAAGCTTTCTATGAATCTGCTCTCAGTTTATCAGATCACTCAGAAAGGTAAAAAGATTGAATTTACATCAAATTCAGTTTCAGTAATTGACATGCATGATAATTCCATCATTGCAATTAGTGAGGTGGATCACAATTCAAGGTTGTATAAATTCACTAAGTTTTCTAACAATGACTCCTCTATTCTACTTACACATAAGGAGAGTACTTTGCATGCACTTCCAGTGCAACATGCATATACTTTTGTGCTTCCATCAGTTTCAGACATCAGAGATGATTCCATACACTCAGATTTCGTACATGGAAAGAAAAAGGTAGTACATCCAGATAAGAATCCAGTGTCAAAGCTTCAGCAGATGCCCAAGAAGGCTCATACCACACTTCAGGCAGCAGACAACCTTGCTGGGAATCCATTGGATTTGAGGATGACTCCATCTCAGCATGAGGAGCCTTCTCATGTATTTTTAGCTTCAGAACCTGTGATGCCCATGCATTGCTATATGGTTCAATCTATTGATCCACAAAAATACAATAGGGTTGTGGTAAATCCATTATGGCAAGAAACCATGCAGAAGGAGTATGAATCACTCCTACAGAACTAGACTTGGAATCTAGTTCCACTTCCACCAAAAAGGAATATTTTCAAGTGCAGATGGGTCCACATGATCAAGAGGTACAAGGCCCAACAGGTTGCCAAAGGAATTTCATCAGATCCATAAATATTTCTACATCCTCACAAAGACTTTCAGTGAGCAGAAGTTTCAAACTTTGTGGCATAGTCTTGCAGTGAAGAACACAATTTCCTAGTAGCTTCCATTTTCTTCTTTTGATACATCATCTTTTGAGGGGGGGTTTTGTTTCCACGTGGTTTTCCACCTTTCCTCATTTTTATTCAGTGTTCGTTAGTTGCATTGTACATGAGTACCTAAAATGGCCTAGTAGTTGAGACTCATTTTTTACTCCATAGTGATGCTCAGAGGAGGTGTTGGAGAAATTTATATTTTCGACACACTAGTTCAATGGGAGTAACACTAGTTCAGTGGGAGTTAACTGACTAGTTCTATTTTAGACTTTCTAATCTTAGACCATCACTATTATGCATGCATTCTTAATTATAGGATTTCATTGCCTATACAAGTGAAGATCACTCACTCACTGATAAGATCATAATATACATTGATTCTCATTCTTCATTGTGTATCTCTCTTCTTTTTTTTGATAAGATTTGTTTGTGTATACTTTAGCTAGGTCTCCTATACAGGTTTCCATGAAACACTGACAACCAGCTAGGTAGGGTGGGGACTGATAACATGATGAATATATTGTAGCGTAGTGCAAAAGCCTGGAATGATTACAGAAAAAATAATAAAGAAGCCAGTTATTGCGGACGTAGCCTGAAGTTGGGTGAACCACGTTAAACTCTATGTTTGAATATCTTGTGTTGGAGTAGTAAATTTTGGGGTAAAGTTCGATAGACAGTGCAACAAATGAGGTAGAAGGGACCAAGGAAGTAGCATGTGGCAGGAATAAAGGAACATCAACGCGATATAATTATGGATTAGCATACCATTCATTTATCAGGGTCTCTCTAACAGATGTATCTAGGAATCTCTCAGTTGGGAAATCAAGGGAACTCATTGCTAGGAAAAACTACCAACAAACAACAACAAACACTTGTTGTTACAATGCAACTCACCTAGGAGTTCACTCTTCAGGCCTGACAACCTGGCTCTCCAATATTCAGCTCCAAAATGCGTCAAATACACTGTAACATGCTATAAAATTTTCCCTCCTTGGTTGTTCTAGCTCCAAGCTCTCTTTCTTCCTCTCTACTTTCTCTTCATGCACAAAAACTGATTGTGTAAAACTATTGTCCCAACCCATATAAATTTTCTCTCCTTTGGAATGCTTTCTTGACTCACACACTTCTCTAAGTTGATTATACTCAACCCCCATGTGCCCAATAACTTTGGGATGTGACCACACCCACCCACCCACCCTCTTGTTGGGTATGTGTTATAGTCTTTTCCTCGGGAAACATGTCACATATTTAGGTGGTTTTTTAGGACATGTTTTTTTTCCAATGATTTTCTATTTTCGATTAGGGAATTAGGTTTGTTGACTAATCCAGGTCATTAGGTTAGGGTTTTGGATGCCGCTGGATTCTATATGTATATTGTATTGTAAACAATGTATCACTATGAATGAATATAGAATATGTTGGTTTTCCCAGTTTGGGTTTCCAGGGGAAATATCTCTGTGTAATTTTTTTATTTGTCGTTGTATCTTTTCTATTCTTTCACTGAAAATCTGTTTGCAGTAAATATTGTACAAAGTTAAAATCTACATTTGGTATCAGAGATTTGTTGGCTTCATGGGGACATCTTTTTGGTCAAGGGTTTGGATTGGGACTGTGATAATCCTTGTTACAGTGGGAGATCTGTTGTATTTATTTTTCAGGTGAAAATAAATGGCAAGCAATTCGAAGATGGAGATCAAGAAGTTTAATGGGAAAATTTTTGATCTGTGGAAGCTCAATATGAAAGATCTATTGGTGGATAGAGATCAGTGGATCATGGTAGATCCAAGTATTGCATCTACAGTAACTTCAACAGATGAATGGAAAAATTTTGATCGGAAGGCAAAGAGCACAATCCAACTGTGCCTCTCAGATTCAGTATTACTAAATGTGTCAGAGGAAGCTACAACCAAGGATTTATGGGAAAAGTTGGGGAAGTTGTATTTGTCTAAGTCCCTAGTAAATAAACTATTCTTGAGAAATAAGTTGTATAACTTGAGGATGAGAGATGGAGACTCAGTGGCAGAGCATTTGAATGCCTTCAATACTATGGTAAGTCAGTTAGTATCTTTTGAGATTAAAATTTTAGATGAATATAAATGTATCAGTTTACTGTGTTCTTTACCAAACTCCTGGGATAGTCTGGTTGTGGCTATAGGTAGTAGTACAACTATCTTGAAGTTTGATGAAGTGGTCTCATCCTTGTCATTGGAGGAGATGAGATGGAATAATATGGAAGGACAAAGCACAGATGCAGTATTTGCAAGAGGACGTTCCCAGGAAAGAAATAGATCTAAGTTCTCAAGTGGGAGATCTAAGTCTAAGGGTAGATCTAAATATTCCGGAAAGTTTGTAAAGGTATGTTGGATATGTGGAAAATAAGGGCACTACAAGAAGCAGTGTAGATCTAAAGTTGATAAAAGGAAGTGATCTGAAGAATCTCCTTCTACAGAAAAAAAGACCTCCAAGGAAGAAGGAGGGGATGTGTACTTGGCTTCTTCAAGAACACATGCAGATCATGAGGCATGGTTGGTTGAATATGGTGCATCCTTTCATATGACTCCCCACAGGGAGTGGTTCTGTGAATATGAAAGGTATGATGGAGGTAATGTTTTCTTAGGTGATGATTCGAAAACCAGAATCATAGGACGAGGAAAATTCAATTTGAGCCTCATAGATGGAAGGATTAGAACACTTCCTGGTGTTCTACACATCCCAAGTTTGGCTAGAAATTTGATTTATGTAAGAAAAATGGACGATGCATGGGTAAAAACAATATTTGAAAAGGAAACATGCAGGATGGTTCGAGGAGCAATGGTGTTGCTGAAGGGAGTTTGGTTTGGAACTCTATATAAGCTGCAAGGAAGCACTATTAGTGATGGGTGTAATAGTTCCATTGTTAATGATATTGGAGTTGAAGAATAAAGAACACCTACAGTCTCTGGAAAAGGTTATGATGTGGCATCAAAGACTGGGGCATATCAGAGAGAAGGGTCTTTGACTACTACATGGTAATGGTATGGTTGAAGGCATGTCTAACTTCTCTCTGGATTTTGATTTTTGTGAACATTGTGTATATGGGAAGCAAAATCGGGTAAGATTCCCCTCTGGTGAAACAAGGGAAGAAGGAATTTTACAGCTAGTTCACAGTGATGTTTTTGGACCTGTGTCGGTCTCATCATTGGGAAAATTTGTGTACTATGTCTCATTTATAGTACACAAATGACTTCTCAAGGAATACTTGGATATATTTCCTCAGGAAGAAATCCGAAGTATTTGACAAGTTTAAAGAGTTTAAGGCTCTTGTTGAGAATCAAACAGAGAAAAGAATTAAGGTGTTGAGGACAGAAAATGGTGGAGAGTTCTGCGTGAATGAATTTGAAGAATTATGTAAGAAGTGAATTATAGCAAGGTAGAAGACTACTCCATATACACCTCAGCAGAATGGAGTTGTAGAAAGGATGAATAGGACGCTGATGGAAAAATCAAGGTGCATGCTCAGTGGTGGCGGGTTAGGGCGAGAATTATGGGCAGAGGCAATAGGTACTACATTTTACCTGGTCAAGAAATCACCCTCATCAACGTTGTATGACAAGACTCCACAAGAGGTATGGACTGGTAAGGAACCTTCTCTCACACATCTCAAGGTATTTAGTTGTGATGCATATGTTTATGTTCCAAAGGAAAACAGAAGTAAGCTAGATAAGAAGGCTAAAAAGTTTATCTTTATTGGATATAAAGATGGAATCAAAGGTTATAAGCTTTGGAACCCATAAACTAAGAAGGTAGTGTATAGCCGAGATGTGGTATTTAGATAAATGAAGGATGTCGTTAAATAGGAAGTCCTACCAAGTAAGGAAGAAACAAAGAAAATAGAGTTTGATTTAAAGGATGATGAATCAGACTCTACAAAAGAACAGGAATAAGAAGAAGAAGATCCTCATACTCCAGTATTGAGGAGATCAGTTCGAGAAAGAAGGCTACCAGAAAGGTATACTCCATCTAATTTTCGTTCAAAGTTTTCTTTGTCTATTACTGATGATGATCCTAGAACTCTAAGGGAGGCAGTGGATTTAGAGGATGGAAATCTCTGAAAAGATCCATGGACGAAGAAATTACATCTTTGGATAATAATGAGGCTTGGGATCTAGTGGAGTTTCTGACTGGAAGAAAGCCCATTAGCAACATATGGGTATTTAAAAGGAAGTTGAATGCAGAAGGAAAAGTGGAGAAATACAAAGCTCGGTTAGTAGCAAAGGGTTATTCCTAGGTTGAGGGAATTGATTTTGGTGAGATTTTTTCCCAAAAGTGGATACAAAATAAATTACTTAAATAATAAATTTAATGGAGAAATTACTAAGTGGACAAGTGGTTAGAAGTGGGTTAGCCCTAAAAAAAGGAAAGAGTTTTAAGAGATTTTAGAAGGTAAATAATAAAGTGAAGTGATGAGTGTACTATAAGTCAAAGTGGATACAAAAGAAATTATTAAATAATAAATTTAATGGAGAAATTACTAAGTGGTTAGAAGTGGGTTATAGCCCTAAAATAAGGAAAGTGGGTTAAGATGGTTAGAAGGTAATTTAAATAATTAAGTGAAGTGACGAGTGTACTATATGTCAAATTGGATACAAAATAAATTATTTAAATAATAAAGTTAATGGAGAAATTACTAAGTGGACAAGTGGTTAGAAGTGGGTTAAGATGGTTAGAAGGTAGCCCCTTGAGGAAGCTACATGAAAGTATAAATAAGAGGTAAGGGTCTCTCATTTTTAATCACACTTGAGAATATTGAATATCTACAAGTGACTGAGGTAACCAAGGATATCTAAGATGAATTTCAGAGGGAAGTTGAAGTAAAGAAGATCAAAATTCAAGGGAGGATAAATGTTTTTGATGATGCTTTCTAAGGTATGTTATTTACAAGTCATCTCACCATTTTCACAATAATGTTTTTATAGAATAATTCAGACCTTGACATTAGGAGGTCGTTGATGAAACATATCCAAGTAACTATGATAACAATTTCATCTTGCGGGTCGTTGTATTTTTGGATTTACACTCCGTGGAAAATAGGGTTTTTGGTTAGTCCTGAAACTAGTCTAAAACAAGTGTTTCGGGTAAAAATGTCATAACTTCTTCATAAAAGATCCAAATTCAATAAGATGAAATGTATTGGTTATATCACAGTCCATAGCATTGTGTACCATTTTTAGATCCATACAACAAAAATTCTTAGTCGTCAAGGCTCTACAAGTTCGCTCTCTAGAATAAGACATAATTCAACAAGGTATGCCATTTTTTCTATAACTCATTTTCTGAGAGGTTCCAAGTAGTGAAATATGGAGGAATTGCATAAAAAACACTGAAGAATATTGTGTACCATTTTTAGATCTTTATTCATTACAGACACATAGTTCTGATTATTGCAAGTTAGGGTTGTTGATTAATCCAAAATTAGTCATGTGAGACTAAAGTAAAGTTTGATGAAAAGGCTAGTCTCTTGTTGTTAAAGTTTAGGAAGGTTTGTAGGTATGTGATCATATACACTAGGTTTGTTACAGAGTTACAAATCATATTTGGATCATAAAATTGATGAGGGTGTTTTGGTTGAGGTATGTTATAGATAAAGGTTGTATAACAGTGAGGTTGTGGCACATGGTTTGATGTAATGGTTTATGGTATTTGGCTGCTAGAGAATTTTTTTATGCTTATATTGGTATATGTATTTAGTATATAGTTGAGGTACATGTTGGGTACATGGTTGAGACAAGTAGTTGATGCGTTGACACATATGTGAGGTGTATAGTTGATGATGTTGGTACATCTTGATGAGTCATAGTTGATGAGTAGTTGTTGCATGATTGGTACATACTTGGTACATGGTTGGAGACACTAGTTAGTAGTATTGTTGACACATGGTTATGGATGATGTAACATACTTGTCTTGGTATATTATTAGAAGCACATATTGATCTTGGTGATGGTTATGAGTTGTTTTGTTATGCTTGATTGATGCACATATTGGTGATATTGTGCATATGGTTGAGATCTGTCTTGTTGATTGATCTTGGTGAGTAGATCTGATTTGGTTGATAAGATTGATGAGACAAGTTGTTGTAATAGGTTCTTTTGACATGTCATTGTGACAGGTTATTTGTATAGGTTTGGTGCATGTTTGATGCATTTTTTTATCGTATAGGTTGAGGTACAGGTTGATGTATGGTACATGTTGACACAATTTATTGGTACATGTTGTTACAGGTTGATTGGTACATGTTTACAATATTATATCTCATAGTGATAGTGTGACAGTGGTTCCATCATTCTAATTATATTTCAGGGTGGTTGGATGGGGCAAGGACAGGTGGTTGTAGCCACCTTCCAGTTGTAGCTGGAGAACATAGGGGGTTGTAGCCTCCTTCTGGTTGTAGCCATAGAATTGGGGAGTTGGAGCTTCCTTCAGGTTATATCCTGAGAAACTAGGGGGTTGGAGCCTCCTTCCAGTTGCAGCTATAAAATAAAGGAAGTTGGTGCATCCAATGAGTGTAATTCTTAAAGACATATAAGAAAAAACATTATGTGGTTTTCTCCCGCTTTGGGTTTCCACATAAAAACACTGGTGTATAGTGTATGTGTATGATTGCTCATTTGTTCATTATTTATTTACTCTTCAAATATTGAATGATATTGCTACATTGATATAACACTTTCATTTTATGGTTAAAAAGGATTAAATTTCTCTATTACTGATTCACCCCCCTCTCAATAATCCAACAATTGGTATCAGAGTTGGTTCCTTCAGAAAATAGTTTAACCACTGGAATGAGATCATGGATTATTCTGAGAATGGAGTACCACTGTTTAATGGTTAGAATGTTTTAAAGTATGAGTTACGGAGTGGAAGGATGAAAGTATTTTTATAGGCACAAGGGTATTATATTTGGCTATCAGTCATTATAGAATATAATAGTTCAAAAAGGGGAAATATTGTAGCCAAGAGGGAATTGAAGAAGAATA
The DNA here is from genome assembly GCA_009831015.1 of Picea engelmannii. Lineage (NCBI taxonomy): Eukaryota > Viridiplantae > Streptophyta > Pinopsida > Pinales > Pinaceae > Picea > Picea engelmannii. The sequence goes on along the minus strand of ML788016.1, from coordinate 179,856 downwards.
ACAAAATAGCAATGGATTTCATCTAGGAAGGATTACCTATTCTGTTAAGAGAAAATGTCGGTAAATGTTCATCAGCCAATGAAATTTGGGATAAGTTACATGACATATATTCTTCACCCATCGCAGATTCAAAAAATGCCAAAGAAGATGTAGATACAGATCAAGAAGAATTGTCTTCACCGTGTCAAACAGATTCAGAAGATGAAGAGTACATAATCACCAGAGGTATGTTGTTTTTCTTTAATTATGAAAAACACATACATCTTGAAATAGAATAACATGAAGGAAATGAGACACAAAAACTAATTGAAAAGGAACACAATTATGAAGAAGAATTGATTAGTGCTTTAAATGAACTAAGAGAAGAAAACAAGTCACTCAAGAAAGAATTGATGAAACAAAAGGAAAGTTTTTACATTTTTTAATACACCCAACATGTCATCGAGAACTTAAGAATTCAGCTAGAAGAAGACATAAATATCGAAGAAAATCTTGAATATCAAAAGCAGTATTTGGAAGTCAACATAGCAGCACAGAAGTAAGAAGAAGAAATGAGAGAGAATATATTGACAAATCATCTTAAGGAAAGAACTAACAATCTAAACCAGCTTGAGGCAGAGTTTGGTCAAGAAGAGAAAGGACTTGAAGAAGAAATAATCACATTGAAAATTCATCTTGAAGAAGCGAAACGAACAGAAGAAGTCATGAAGTCTCAAATAATGAAGAAAGAAGAAGAGGTTGAGAAACTTGAAGAAGAAGTTGTCACATTGGGAATTAAAATTCTCAAGCTCAACAAGAATGTTGAAGAGACAGAAACTTCCACGTTAGTTATAGAGAATGAAGAGAAGCACTCTAGGTTGCTAGAAAAAAAGAATGAAGAAAATAGAAAGAGTTATGAAGAAGTGCTCAAAGGAAGGAATCATGGTCAACCAGAATCTAAGAAAACTATTGAAGATACATCTTCAAGAAGACCATCCATGTTCAAGCCACAAAGAAACTTCAATCATGATCATGATCAGTCAAGGAAAACATTCAAAAGGACTACACCACAAACAAGATCACTCACTCCCAGGTATGAAAATTCATTTTATGGTCATTGTTTTTATTGTACTAATTTTGGACATAAGGTTGTAGATTGCAGGGATTATAAAAGAAATGTTCAAGAAATAAATGTCTATGCGGCCCCACATAAAATTGAATGTTACAAATGTCATAACTATGGACACATAGCTAGTGATTGTAGAAGCATGATCGATACTTCTATGAAAGAGAACACTAATATCAGATACAAGAAAGTATGGATAAGTAAACACGAAGAACAGGTGAACAAAGACCAGGTCCTAGAGATCGTAAGATTGGAAATAAAATGAGATGAAGAAAATTATATGGAGAAAAAGAAAGATGTCAGATATAGAAAGGCTTGGAAAATAACTGAAAGAAAATAAGGACAGGTAAATAAGGAACATGTTCAAGAGATCGTAATTTCAGGCATTGTAGTGAAAGATGAATCCACATACAGAAAGAAAGAATTCAGAACTCAGAGAAATGATGAATCTACCAATGAAGATGATGATGAATAAACATTAGAGCAGGAATTGTTCTGATCCATCCAACTTAGAGACTCCCAGGTAATATGCATATTAGACAGGGGGATTCTATGCGGTAGTTGTGACAAACCAAAGAACCATCCTTCGAGCAACTTGCAAAGTTTGAGTAGACATATCGAGAGTAGTCAGTTAGCTAAAGTAAAATTAGTTGTAGTAGTAAATACTTCATGATAGTATAGTGATAAATGGGTCAACATTATGGACAATTTTGCAGTAGAGTCTTTCATAGTATGGACAAAGATGTATTCGTAAGAACACTTAGCAGGTTTGGAAAAATATATGACAGTGGATGAGAGCATGGATTCATATATTGGTTCAAAGAGTGGTTCAGAGACAAAGGAACATTATCATAATGGATGAAAATTACATAAGAAATGGTTTGAACAATGCTAATGGATTCCAAATTGAAAGATATTTATGAACACATGCAGTGCATACAACAGTTCACATTCAAAACAAAGTAATGCTCAGAAACAACAATGAAAAAACTCCCTACGAGCTATGGAAAGGAAGACCAGCAAATGTGAACCACTTCAAAGTATTTGGAAGAAAATGCTACATCAAAAGAGAAGATGGAAGAATGAGAAAGTTTGAATCTCGTGTGGAAAAAGGAGTACTTGTTAGTTACTCAAGTACAAGGAAAGAATACAAGTGTTACAATATGAGGTTGAACAAAGTTGTGGAAATAATCAATGTGACAATTGATGAAACAAGTGGACGAGAATTAAAAGAATAAGAAAATGAGTCAGTGGAACAACTTTACGAAGAAGGAGCAAAATATGAAGAAGGGTTCATGAAAAGGAAGTGTAGACAACAACCTCTACATCAAGGTTAAGACAGAAATTTGCAAAGGATATGCAGAATGAATTCGAAATGTCATTACTCAGAGAACTATCCTTCTTTATGGGTCTTCATATATGTCAAAGCAACTGAGGAATTTTTATTTCTCAAACTAAGTATATCAGAGAAATGCTAAAGAGGTTCAGAATGGAAGATTGCAAACTAGTTACCACTCCTATGCAAACCAGTTGCAAGTTGAGAAAATATGATGATTCAAATTCTACAGACCAGAGGCAATATAGTTCAATGATTGGTAGCTTACTATATGTGACAAAATCCAGACCATATGTAATGTGGGAAGTTGGACAGGTGGCACAATTTCAAGAAACACCAAAGGAATCACATGTATTAGCAGTGAAGAGGATTATCAGATATCTCAAAGGAATAAAAGAGTTTGAATTATGGTATCCAAAAAGAAATGATTTATCACTTATTGGCTACACAGATGCAGATTGTGCAGGTTGCATTGATGACCAAGAAAGCACCAATGGAGCAGCTTTCTACTTGGGTGAGTGTTTAGTATCTTGTCTAAGCAAGAAAAAATCATCAATATCTTTATCTACAACCAAAGAAGAGTATATTGCAGTAGTAGGATTTTGTACCCGGGTTCTATGGATGAAACAAAATTTGGCAGATATAAAGGTAGAGTATGATGATCTCATTCCAATCTATTGTGATAATAAAAGCGCCATCAATATCTCAAAGAGCTCGGTGATGCACTCCAAGACGAAGCACATTCCAATAAAATGTCACTTTCTACAAGAACAAGTTGCAGAGAAGAAAATCATAGTTGAATATGTGGGCAAAAAAGAACAAGTGGAAGACATATTTACAAAACTGCTTCCAAGGGGAGCCTTTGAGTATCTTCGCCAAAGACTCGGACTAATTTCTACTCCAAAATGGATGTTATTGAATGATTATCTTATATGCATTATATTTACATAAGGAAACACCATAAATAGGATAGTTCAAGTTGGGAGATCATTTTCAGGAAGATTTCATTTAGGGGGAGCATCCCCGAATGGAAAGATACCTTTGCCATTGATGACAAAGGGAGAGAGATTTATCAGATGCAAAGGTAAATTCTTGGAGAAAGAGAACAAAGGCATGGTTCCAAGGGGAGTGATGGTCACAGAGGGAGAATGAGTGAAATGAATTCAGTATTGCATCTGAGTGTTACCATCAATTCCAAAGGGGAATATTGTTGATTGGGTTGGTTGTCATTGATGTCAACCCTTGAAGAAAGTCTGGTAGCAAATTCCAATAGAACAAAGGTTTGGGTAATGGACCCAAGTTTGTTTGATGGATAATGGTATTATTTTTTATATATTTTTTAGGAAACACTATTCTAGATGGATAGTACATGTCATTCCATTTCCAGTGGTATGTGGAATGTCACATAACTCCTCACAATTAGAGAGTTATGGCCATGTGAAGTTGGAGAACCCTCATGAGTCATCTAGAAGGCCTAAAAGGTCAAAGTAGTCAAAGTCAAAGAAGAAATTATTTAAATAATAAAGTGAAGTGATGAGTGTACTATAATTCAAAGTGGATACAAAAGAAATTATTTAAATAATAAAGTTAATGGAGAAATTACTAAGTGGACAAGTGGTTAGAAGTGGCTTAACCCTAAAATAAGGAAAGTGGTTTAAGAGATTTTAGAAGGTAAATAATAAAGTGAAGTGATGAGTGTACTATAAGTCAAAGTGAATACAAAAGAAATTATTAAATAATAAATTTAATGGAGAAATTACTAAGTGGACAAATGGTTAGAAGTGGGTTAATATGGTTAGAAGGTAATTTAAATAATAAAGTTAATGGATAAATTACTAAGTGGACAAGTGGTTAGAAGTGGGTTAGCTCTAAAATAAGGAAAGTGGGTTAAGATGGTTAGAAGGTAACCCCTTGAGGAAGCTACATGGAAGTATAAATAAGAGGTAAGGGTCTCTCATTTTTAATCACACTTGAGAATATTAAATATCTACAAGTGATTGAGGTAACCAAAGGATATCTAAGTAGAATTTCATAGGGAAGGTGAAGTAAAGAAGGATGAAATTCAAGGGAGGATAAAATCTTTTGATGATCCTTTCTAAGGTATGTTATTTACAAGTCATCTCACCATTTTCACAATAATAGTTTTTATAGAATGACTCAGACCATGAAATTGGGAGGTCTTTGATGAAACATATCCAAGTAGTTTTGATAAAAATTTCAGCTTGTGGGTCGTTGTATTTTTTGAGTTACACTCCGTGGAAAATAGGGTTTGTGGCTAGTCCTGAAACTAGTCTAAAACAGATGTTTCGGGTAAAAATGTCATAAATTCTTCATAGCATATCCAAATTCAGTAACACCAAATGTATTGGCTAGAGTACAGTCAGTAGTATTCTTTGTACCATTTTCATATCCATGCAAAAAATATTCCTTGTGGGGAACACTCTACAAGTTCTCTCTCTAGAAGAAGCCAAAATTCAACAAGGTATGTCATTTTTGCTATAACTCGTTTTTTGAGAGGTTCCAAGTAGTGAAATATGGAGGAATTGCATAAAAGACACTGAAGAATATTGTGTACCATTTTTAGATCTGTATTCATTACAGGTACATAGTTATGATTATCTCAAGTTAGGGTTGTTGACTAATCAAAAATTAGTCATGTGAGACTAAAGTAAAGTTCAATGAAAAGGCTATTCTCTTGTTGTTAAAGTTAAGGAAGGTGTGTAGGTATGTGATCATATACACCAGGTCTATTACAAAGTTACAAATCATATTTGGATGATAACATTGATGAGGTATTTTTGGTTGAGGTGTGTTACAGATAGAGGTTGTATAACAGTGAGATTGTGGCACATGGTTTGATGTAATGGTTTATGGTATTTGGTTTCTAGAGATTTTTTTGATGGTTATATTGGTATATGTATTTGGTATATGGTTGAGGTACATGGTTGAGACAAGTAGTTAATGAGTTGGCACATATATGAGGTGTATAGTTGATGATGTTGGTACATCTTGATGAGTCATAGTTGATGAGTAGTTGATGCATGATTGGTACATACTTGGTACATGGTTGGAGGCACTTGTTAGTAGTATTGTTGACACATGGTTTATGGATGATGTAGAATACTTGTCTTGGTATATTATTAGAATCACATATTTATCTTGGTGATGATTATGAGTTGTTGTGTTATGCTTGGTTAATGCACATCATGGTGATATTGTGCATATCGTTGAGATTTGTCTTGGTGATTGATCTTGGTGAGTAGATCTGATTTGGTTGATAAGATTTATGAGGCAGGTTGTTGTGATAGGTTGTTTGGATAGGTTATTGTGACAGGTTATTTGTACAGGGTTGGTGCATGGTTGATGCATTTCTTTATGGTACAGGTTGATGTATGGTACATGTTGGTACAGGTTGTTACAATTTGTTTGGTGCAGGTTGATTGGTACAGGTTTACAACAGTATATCTCACAGTGATAGTGTGACAGTGTTTTCATCATTCTATTTATATTTTAGGGTGGTTGGATGGGGAAAGGACAGGTGGTTGTAGCCAGAGAACATAGGGGGTTGTAGCCTCCTTCTGGTTGTAGCCAAAGAATTGGGGAGTTGGAGCTTCCTTCAGGTTGTAGCCTGCGAAACTAGGGGTTTGGAGACTCCTTCCAGATGCAGATCGAAAACAAAGAAAGTTGGTGCTTCCAATGAATGTAATTCTTAAATAGGTATAAGAAAAAGCATTATGTGGTTTTCTCCCGCTTTGGGTTTCTATGTAAAAACACCGGTGTATTGTGTATGTGTATGATTGTTCATTTGTTCATTGTTTATTTACTCTGCAACTATTGGATGATAATGCTACATTGATATAACACTTGCAATTTATGGTTAAAAAGGATTAAATTTCTCTATTATTGATTTGCCCTCGCTCTCAGTAATCCAACACTCTGTCCATGTCCCCTTAGAAGTTGGCATCACATTTTATGATTAAATTTCAATAATACATTCAAATATACATCTCTTTGGCCATAGCCACACATTATATCTACATAAACATTAATTAAACAGGGGATTATAGTGGGAATGTTACAATTATTATGGTTTTTATTTAAATACAAGACAACAATTACTTTAATTCTCAATGATATATTGATCGAGCATAAAATTTTCACACTACAAATACAAGAGAAAACTAAAATTAAAACACATAGCAAAAGGGAAAATATCTCCATGAAAATATCAATCTACAATGCTTAGAAACTATAAGAAAAAATAGAGTAAATGATGACGATGACAATGATGACGATGATGATGATGACGACGATAATGATGAGGATGGTGATGATGAGGATGATTGTGATGATGGAAATGATGATGAGGAGGAGGATGATGACAATAATGATGGTGATGACAATGAAGATGATGATAACGACGATGATGAAGATGAGGAGGAGGAGGAAGAGGAGGATAACAATGACGATGATGATGAGGATAATGATGATAATGATGTTGATGACGATGATCATGATTACAATGATAATGATTATGATGACAGTGATCATGATAATGATGAGGATGATGATGACGATGATCATGATGATGATGAATATGATGATGACTATGATGATGATTACGATAATGATGAGGATGATGAGGATGAGGATGAGGAGTACAATAAGGAGGAGGAGGAGGATGACAATGATGATGGAAATGATGAGGATGATGGTGATGATGATGATAGTGACTATGAGGATGTTGACAATGAAGAGGATGATTATGATGACAATAAGGAGGGGGAGGGGGATGGAAGTGCTAATGACAATGAGGAGGAGGATGGAAATGATGATGAAAATGAGGATGATGATGATGATGATGATGATGAAAACGATGATGATGATGATGGCAATGATGATGATGATGGTGGTGGTGATGACGATGATAACTCCAGTGAGGATGAGGATGATGATGAAAATGACGATGATGATGATGATTATGAGGGTGATGATGATGACAATGATGATGATGACGACGAATAATACGATGATGATGAAAGTGATGATGACGACGATGATGATGATTAAATGATGACAATGATGATGATGTTGGTGAAATGATGACAATGATGATGATGAAATGATGACAATGATTATAATGATGTTTATGATGATTTTGATGATGACAATGATGATGATGAATGCATATGATGAGGAGGAGGATGAGGACAAGGATGATGATGATGATGACAATGGCAACAATGAAAATGAAGAATATGATGATGATGATTAGGATGCATATGATGATGATGATGATGAGGATGATGATGATGAGGATGATGATGATGATGACAATGATGAGGATGAGGAGGATAAAAATGATGATGACAATGATGATGCAGATGATGATGATGACAATGATTATGGATGATGATGACAATGACAATCATGATGAGGACGAAAAGGATGATGATATGACAAAAATGATGACAACGACAATGATGATGGTGATGATGATGACTATGACAATGATGATGACGATAATGATGATGATGATGATGATGACAAGGAAAAGGATGACAAGGAAGAGAATGAGGAGGAGGAGAAGGTTTATGACAATGATGATGATGATGATGATGATGATGATGATGATGATGATGATGATGATGATGATGATGATGATGATGATGATGATGATGATGATGATAATGATGATGACAATGAGAATTATGATGATGACAATGGCGATGATGATAGTGATGTTGAGGATGAGGACAAGGATGATGATGATGATGATAAGGATGACAATGATGCTAACAATGAGGATGAGGATGATGAGGATGATGATGATGATTACAAGGATGGTGTCAACAATGATGGTGATGATGAGAATGAGGATGATGTTGACGATGGTTAAATTCCACTGAGACCAAATTTAATCTATCAAACCTTAAGAAAGGTAAGGAATTTATTGGTTTTCTTTAGAATTGTATTTTTGTGAATGAAAATATTTAAGAGAAGCATTCTTATATCACCATAGTTGTTATGAGTTAAAAGGTTAGGAAGGTCGGTATTGTAAAAAAAAATTTGAAATTGTGATCTAATGTGGGTGCAAATAGGACATTACAAGAGAAAGTGATTTTCATATTTAAACCTCTTAGTGTCACAAAAATGACAAATTCTTTTGACCCACGACATTTTAGGAATTTCCAACACCCCATTTCACTATGGAGCTCGTGAAAATTATTTCTTATTTTAACAATGTTGATTTTCTTCTTTACACTAGTCAAAACTAAGAGATACTTTTGATCTTCTAGATTAGGTTTGATCAACTCCTTATAGTGTCTCGATTTTATTTAATCCTCTAGTTCTTTAAGGAACCAAAATCCCTCCTTAAATTTAGATGTAATAATATTTTTAATATTATTGTTATTCTATAGAGCGACATCTTCCTTTATTCCCCAATGTTTTAGCCAAGACTTGGCATGTTTATGTCAACCCTACTTAAGCCACATGTGGTTTTGACTAGACTTTGAAGCAATCATATTAGGGAAATTTTGAGGTCTAAAATGGCCTCCTAAGAGATACAATGCAAGATACCAGATATATAAAATATGCAGAACAGAAATGAAATGCTAGAAATGACAGAATGACAGTAAAATATCCATCATAATCTTCACAATACACAGAAATGATATACGAAATAGCAACATAAATAGCACTTTGATTCAGATAGCAATGTTCACAGGCCTCTTCGAGGGGGAAACCTCCAGTCGAGCAACGCTCTGTTACAATAATCTCCAAACTAGGGTTCTCATACCCTTGCCTCTTATTTATACTAAATATGTCTATTAAGAGAAGCATCTAGAGGAAGATCCTTCTAGAAGCGGAAGCTTCTATTAGGTCTTCTTACATCCACCTTATTCTATTTTATTGAAAGGGCTTATTAATATTGACCTTTATTACATCCGAATACATTGATATACCTATGTGCAGGTTAGGACCTTAACATGTCCACCCCCTTAAAAATAGCCTTGTCCTCAAGGCTTGAGATGTGGAAACTGTTGCAGAATGGTAGCTGGTTCCCAAGTGGCATCTGCTGGAGTCATGTCTTTCCACTGTACTAACACTTCTTTGATGGTTATCTGATGCAGGCGACGCTCACGCTGGTCCAAAACTGCTTCTGGCTGTAGCCAAATGGAGCCTTCTTCAGCTAACTCTAGAAGGTTGGTTTGAATTTGGCACCTGGTTCCAATCACCTTCTTCAAGCATGAAACATGCAAAACAGGATGTAGCTTCGACTGACTGGGCAGAGCTAACTGATATGCGACTTGTCCCACACGCTTGAGAACTGTGTAAGGGCCATAAAATTTGGGTGCTAGCTTCTGACAATGCTTGGCCTTGAGGGAAGTTTGCTTATATGGTTGCAGTCTCAAAAACACCTGATCCCCTTCTACAAATTGATGTTCAGAGCGACCTTGATCTGCTTGCTACTTCATTCTATTCCGTGCCATGACCAAGTTCTCTTTAAGGGTATGAAGGATGTCCTCTCGAATGGTAAGTGTTTGGTCAACCGCCTGGACCTTCGAGGTACCCGGTAAGTATGAGAGAACTGAAGGTGGCTTCTGTCCATATACTGCTTCAAAGGGA
>ML788016.1:140932-164634 GCA_009831015.1 Picea engelmannii | reverse complement strand
GAAGATCCTTCTAGAAGCGGAAGCTTCTATTAGGTCTTCTTACATCCACCTTATTCTATTTTATTGAAAGGCCTTATTAATATTGACCTTTATTACATCCGAATACATTGATCTACCTATGTGTGGGTTAGGACCTTAACATACAACAAAAAATAATGAGATAGTCATTTTGTGGGGAAGGTATATTTACAACTCAATTTTTTCACTATTATTTATGTGACTATGGTTAAGTTGAATTGAAAATATGTCTAGAAATAAAACTAATAAAAAAATCTTCTATTGATGTGACTAGAAATGCAACTATTTTTGAATTTATGAATTACTTTTAATAAAAAATGTAGTACTTCTAAAGTAATACTCATATAATAAATAATAATGTACTACATTTTTAATATAACATATGTGATGAATCATACATTCATTTTTTAAATTGAGGGAATATAAAGTGTCACTAATAAAAAAAAATGAATATATAAATTATTTTCACAAACTCAAACTCAAAATAGATTATTATTATTATTATTTAAAAGTACTTTGCCTTATGAATACATCTATATTATATTCAAAAACAATTTATAAGTATTTTTCTTAGTATGAGTATTTTACTTGAAACACTGCTAAGGTTAATTATGGGTTGTCATCCACCATTTAGAATGTGACAAATAATCATTTTTAATTCAAGCAATACCAATCCATCCCTTGTGAATGATTTCATTCTATAAAATCTTATTGGCTCTTGTAAAATTTATTTTTATAGTACAATTTTTGTTTTGAGACCCATTGTTTACCTCAAAATTCCCCTAATAGGATTAGAAAACATATTGTCTTCCATGTTGTTTATCTTATTCTTTTATATTAGGTACCTAGTCATAGTTGTGCTCTCAATGGAGGAAGGAATCGCTTCTATTAGAATGATATGATAGTGTGTATTGCCTTTAATTTTGATATTATAAGTATGTTGATGGGTCCAAATGGCCTATCAAGAAGGTAACGGACAATGCTTGATAGTAGGTCCCAATCTATCCTACTCTCATGTAGGGTAGTGTTTCCAACTAGTACGTGGGCTTGGTTGCCACTACAAATTAAAAGAAGAAAACGGGGAAAGAGAGTAAACAGTTCCCCAAAGAATTATAATCAATTCTAAATCTACTATAAAAAAAATGAAATAAGCTAATCAAACTACTTCTAACCTATCATGTGCATGATCAAATCTAATTAAATGAATACAGTCTAAGATAACATCATTGATAGTAGAAATAGTTCATGTCTATCGACAATGAATTAAAACAATGAAATGGAAGAAATAATCACAAATAGCTGAAAATAAGATCTATAACATCATCATTGTATTCACTAGAAATCATAACAATATAAGTATTCCAAATACTAAACATAGAAATAGTTCATATGATAAGCACTCAAAAAAAATTAAATAACAAACACATCAGTATAGTAGTCCCAAACGCATTTGATAACAATTATGATTTTGAAATTCCTTCTACTCTTCATTGTATGGATAATATTATCACCATCAAATGATGGGAAAAAATATTTATTACATTTTGTGGTCTTCTTTTTATAAAACAAGGAAGTCCTTTCATCTTCTATAACAACCAAAAGTTACGCCTCTTCACTTGGTTATTTTTGTCTCAAATTCTCATTACATTTTTGTAAATGAATATGTAAGAATTATAAACATAAGTTAAAGAGACTCTTGTCACGTAATCACATTCTATCCAGAAGAAAAATTCTACTACGACTAATAATTGTGGAAACCTACATTCTCAAACTTGTTCTATATGTTATTCATGAGTGATATTTATTAAAAATGTCATTAACTCTTCTCGTGTGTATACTCTTTTACTCTTAGAAATGTTATTGTTGTTTTTTGGTTTCATTCTGGTGAATACAATCATTTGAACTTCTTCTTCTCTCCTTCAACTTTCTAGCATGCTCTTGCAAGTTTGATTTTGACTCCTAGAACTCTAGTTATGATTGCCTGAACATTGCACAACCCATTTTAAAATTAAATGTGGGCCTCTTCTATTCTTTGCATTTTCTAGGGATTTCTAACATCAACCTATTAATACTTTCATAATGTTCTTCTCTACTCTAGATTTCTGAGGAGCTATCATGGGCTTGATTTTTTCTTCGAGAGCTCAAGATATGTATGTTTGAACATTGCATAGTTCAAACAAATTTACCAACTTAACAAGAGTTGTGACCTCAAAACCAGAACTCTAGCCAAAAAATATGATATTTTTCAGAAAAAAACACCAAAATTAACCCCCAAATCAAAAAGTGGTGCTACATATAGTACCCTTTTTGGGGGAAGTGGTTAAGATTGCAAATTTTTCTTAAATCATGCCCTTGACATTGTGGAAAATGTCCTTAACATTGCGGAAAGAACCGTAAAATTGACCCTTGAATTGAAAATTGATGCTACTAGTAGCACCACTTTTTTATATATATATTTAAAACTATGACCTAATTAAAATGTGTCCTTAACCACTAGCACCACCAGAAATACTATACATAAAATCGACTCCTAAATCTAAAAGTGTTGTTTTTTTTTTCCAGTATCAAGAGGAATCGACCATTGGTTGGGCTCGTAATAAGAAAGTGATGTTATTGGTAGCACCACCATTTTTTTGGGATCCAAAACTATGACCTAATTGAAACCCTTGAGCTTGACCATTAGCACCACTACAAATAAATCACTAAAAATCAAATCCCAAACCTAAAAGTGTTATTACTTGATAATTCATTTCCTAATTAATTTTATTTTTTAATTTAATTGTATCATTTTAACCACAATGTATATTGTTTTAACTTATTCAACATTGTTCATCAGTTCATCATCAATATATTATCTGTTCACAAACATTAACATCCATTAGTGCATAATGAACAATAATATACACATCCACACAATACAGAGTACACCAATATTTTAAATGGAAACCCAATGCAAGAGAAAACCATGGAATGATTTTCTTATATGCTAAAGAATTACATTCAAGGAAGAACCAACTTCCAATTCTCTGGCTCCAACTAGAAGGAGGATCCTACTCCCTATGTTCTTCGGCTCCAACCACCAAATTATTTGGCTCCAACCCTCTAATGTTTAGGCTCCAACCTGAAGGAAACTCCAACTCCCTAGTTCTCTGGCTCCAACCACCTATCCTTGCTCCGTCGTGTCACCCTGAAATATAAATTCCAAATGTAGAAAACCTCTCTATGTCACTGAATCAACAACTTGTCACTACCTGTACCAACAACCTGTACCAATAACCTATACCAACCTATACCAATAACCTGCACCAAAATGTACCAATAACATGTACCAACATGTACTAATAACCTGTACCAACCTGTATCAATAACATGTACCAATAAACATGTATTATCAACCATATACATCAATCACTCGCATAACCTATACCATCACAAGTGCATCAACCATGAACATCACAACATCTCATAACCATCACCAAGACCAAGATGTGTTTTTAATAATATATCAAGATATCTATGTCACATCATCCATATACCATGTGTCAACAACACTACTAGAAATTTCCTCTAACAGTGCACCAAACATGTACCCATCATGTATCACCAACACTACCAGAAAGTGCCTCTAACAATGCACCAAACATGTACCAATCATGTGTCACCAACACTGCTAGCGCGTTCCTCTAACAATGCACTAAGCATGTGCCAATAATGTGTCAAAAAGCAACCCAAACTATGACTCATCAAGACATATCAACATAACCATACCATAAATCAACTATATGTCTCAATATGTACCCGACATGTACATCAACCAACTATCAAAGACATACACCAATATATCCAACAATTAGGCGTCTATAATACACCACACTACCATAAACCAAATACCATAAACCCTCACACAAGACCATGTGCCAAATCTCACCAACAATATGTCCCAATAAGTATCTTCAAGCATAAACTAACCATATACCAAGAACACCAACAAGTGCCTCTCACAATACACCTCAAGATATATCAATATGGCTCACACATGTACCAATCATGTACTACAATAGATCTGCCTCAAAACCTTTTACTGCAGTAAGTACTAACAACCAATAGTGCCTCTAAGAAGATGCCCAAACTCACAAGATCATATCTCATCCATATACAAGACAATTCCTCAAATGTGTATCCAAATATGTGCTTATAACAAGGAACCATAACAGTATCGAGAAAGTATTATCATGATCAACAACACCCTAACAGATATATGTTGGGCCCTTCATTTTGATAAATAGAAGTTGTGCAAGTTATGCAAAAAATTCATTTTGGTGAACAAAATTTGTGCAAGCTATTGAAGAGATGGACAACGGACTAAAGGAAGAAACATAAAATGGTTGGAATGACATCGCAACATCATTTTTGAATAAATAAGTTGCAACAAGATCAAGAAGAAGGGAGAACTATCGAGTTCTCAACCAACAAGCACAAGATCAGATTATATATATGAGAGTGATATGATTGTAAAAGGTTGATGTTATTAGGATATATGTTATTAAGGTTGGGTTGGGATTGTCTTTGTTGCTAGAGTCATTATTTCTATCGTCTTGATGTTAGCTTAGATGAGTCTTGAGATCTGGGTAAGAACTAGATTGTCCAGGTAATAGAATTTGTATTATTGTAGAGTTGGAAAGAGCAAGGGACTGAGATAACCTTGTCTCATATTTGTTGGGCAACATCCTCTGATTACTTGTACATGTGACTCAATCTGTGAGAAGAACCTGATGTGTTAATAAAATTGGGGACCCAAATTTTGAATATATCCTATGTATTTAGTCTTTAAAATGTATTGAATGTTACTCTCTATTAGGAAATGTTCAGATCTTCTATAGGCTTAATCTATCTTGTGCAAGACTAACCTGAATCTTGATACCTTAGAGATTTGTCTAAGTATTCTCCTTACCCTTCCTCTCTTTCTCGTCTCAGTTTCACTTCGGGTGAGACTTATTCCCTCCAAGGAAGATGAAAATTCCAACACTCTATACTACTTCAGTACCTTTTGTTCGTAAATTGAGAAGGACCCTAGTCTGATCACTTTTGTGCCAACAAAATGGTTCTTTTGTCAGGACCTTTGTTTTAAAAGGGAACCTGTGAGGAGAATGCTTTCGCGGATCTATAGATATGAGATTCATAAATGGTGGGAACGAATTTGTGACGCCTTTATATGGAAGGAAGTAGAGTTGCAAGGTAAAATGAAGAAGGATACAAAAGATTATATCTTTTATTTTCAGAGATCGAGTGACTAGTATGAGATATTTTGGGTAAAATTCCCGGAGCAGATATTCCATTAGATAGATTGGCTCCAAGAAGATCCATAATTCCAAGAACACGTCAAGAAGACCTAAACTTGGGATACAAAGAATATCCCAACACTTCATCAACTGGATCACCAGATTACACGAGCAGTCAATTTCTAGGTTAATACGACTCTAGAAGGATATATCATTGAATTCGCAACTGAGAGTCACAAATATTTTTCACGGGAAGAAGAAATTTTCAAGAAATGTGCACAGGGGAGACAGTTGAGGGAAATTCCCCTGTGGATCAAAGTATTCTTGATGGAGGAGGGGATGATAACTACTCCCTCAACTGAGATGGAAGACTAAACACCTACACTTGGGGTAGGGTGATTTTGGGGTAGGATCATGACTTTAGAAGAGGGAAAGAGTTCTTTGACGAATGGGGGAAGATCAATAAAAGAGTGAAAGAAATGAGTGAGCCTTAAGGAGAGCCACCATAGTTGAGAAGTGGTGGCATGGAAAGGTAAAGAAAGTAGTGAAGCAGTCTAATGTGTTGCGGAAAGAAATCAAATCAAAAGGAATATGTGAAATAAATAAGGAAGAGTTGAGGAAGGTAAGAAGACAAGAAAGACTGGAAATTCTAATATTATAGCAGAGAGAAGCGCAAAAAGGAAGGATTCCCTAGGTGGGTGGATGAGGATAAGAGTGTGTAGAAGTAAGGGAAGAAGAAGTAGGTATGGACCTTGCAGGAGACCAAGAATAACTAGACCTTGTAGGAGACCAAGAATATCCAGCCCCGATATCAAGAAACACTGGGAATAAAGAAGAGAGGGATTTTCGAAAGGAAGAAAACAAGACACCCCAAGTCAAAGAAACCTTCCTAGAATTCATTGGAACTAGCACTGAATCACCCATCCCCTAGGTGTCCTCTATACCCATGGTAACTTATACACTGCATACTTATGTTATTTCTATTCCATCGCATCCAATTAGTCAGAATCAGTCTATAAGTGTAAACAATGAGAGGATATTGGGATCCCCAGGCATATCACAACAAAGACCATTAGGTTTCATTCTAATAGGAACAATGAGACCCAAAATGGATAGAAATATGGGATGATCGATCTCCCAATACCTAGAATTATGGGGTAAAGGGGACGAGGATGTAGATAAGCATTGGTTCTTATGTGGAGCCATCTGGATATCCAGAGGGACTCATGATGCAAACAAGTTAGTAGAATTTCATACTACCTTGATGGGTCATGCTCTCAAATGGTACATGAACGTTATTGAGCCAGGAGTGCAAGGACAATCATTCACCCTTGGAAAAGTTCATTTGAAGTTCATCATCGAATTAAAAATACCTCAGTTAGAGAAACAAGCTCTCTCTGAGTTGCAGGAGATTCAACAAATGGAAGGATAATCTGCCTAGGAGTACAGTCAGAAATTTAAAAATGCTATTGGGAGGTTAGCGCATCCAATTCATGAGGATCACCAGAGGGAATGGTGCATCCAAGGATTACTCCCTTTAATGAGAATTCCTTTAATGCAACAACAGATAGCCACATTAACAGATTCCTTGGAACAGTTGATGAATATCGAAGTGATGGAAGGTTATATAGAAAGTATGAGAATGACCAGGCCTCCAGTAGATGCAAATTTGTCGCAATTCTAGGGAAAAATATCAGCGCTAACGAAGAATATTCAAGAATTAACCATACCAAGACCAGAGCGACCTTAGGTCTAGTGTACATGATGATCCACAAAAGGGCACCTAGAAAATGAATGTATGTGCATAAGGGGAAAGGGGCCTCCTCACAATCCGGTGGGACCTTCTCTAGGACCAACGGTAAGAGTTGTGCAAGTCTCTGTGACTCCACCATTCCATACACCAAGGCTATACCATACCTTCCCAGGCACTCAAACATCTCAGCTAGCTGAGTATTGTGAGATTTTTCGGACACATGGGCATGTGTCGAGGCAGTGTCCTATTATGAAGAAGTACACAACTGTGCCCAATACAATACATTGTGATTTCTGCACATCTACGACGCATGCTACAAATAAATGTAGAGCATTGGATGTGCTTGCTGATATATTAGACTGAAAAACATTCAGAATAAATGAAACACCCCAATGACCTAGAAGAGGACAGGGAGGTGGGGTTGGAGGTGGATTCATAGGAGGGAGAAATGGAGGAAGAGGGTCAAGTCAATGTTACAACTACAACGAACAAGGTCACTTGGCTAGAGACTTCCCTCACCCAAGACGACCATGGTTCTCTCACTAAAGAAATAACAGGCACGCAACTAAAGGCTGCCCATAATTGATCAAGAAATGGGAATATCGGGTTCATCAAAGAGGATATAATATAATAAGTCCATAACTAAAAAGGGGAATTGAGAGACAACTACCTAGTATTAACATCATTACTCGTGGAGGAGCTAAAATTGGGGAAGATGCAGACAGTCAACCTAAGATTTAGAAAGTTCTTCCCAAGGATGACAGGTATGACCATGTGAAACAAAAGTTATTTTTCAAATATGCAATAGAAATATTTAAGAGAATCCCCACTCCATAAATAATGGAGAATCCCCCTAAATTCTCTTGTCAACATAGCCTTGCGCAAGCCCCTACCTCACCACCAACACCCAGAAACTCTACAATTCCAAGGAGAAACTCTGAGCAGTATCAAAGTGTAACTAATATTTAGTTTCAATTGTTCTTTGATATCCTTGGGGATGACAAAATTATGGAGAAGTTGCACAACACATTGTACCTAATACTTGGAAATAAGGGAACCCTAGAATCCATAGTAAGGACCAACCTCCCTGAGAAGAATACCCAGAGAATACAAAGAAGAAAGGTGCAAACAAGAAAAGAATTTAGGTTAGAAACCTAGCTAGATGATTTTGAAATAAAAGATGTCATGCTAGATTTGGGATCCGATGTCAACATCCTACCCAAAAATACCTGGGAAGCTTTGGGAAAACCTCAGCTAGTATATTCCCCCATCTAGTTGAGAATGGAAAACCAATACTTCATTTTCCTAGTAGGAAGGCTGGAAAATGTGGAAATAGATGTTGCAAGAGTTAAAACCACAACCTATTTTGAGGTAATTGATATCATGGGAGATAAGGATCCCTATCCTACTCTACTCAAAATTGATTGAGTATACAACAACTATGTTATAATTGATCTAAAGAGGGACACCATGATGTTTGAAGCATATGGGATAAAATTAGTTTAGCCCCTAGATCCATGTTTAGGGCTTAGATACACTGAACCAATGGACCACAACATGGAGTCAGATGCTCTTGACCAATTATACACCATAACAGTAGGAACAAGACCAGATTACATAAATCCCACTATAGATAGATCGGTAACTTGGAGAAGCATATAGTATACTGATGAGGATTCAAAATTATCATTTGATAGTTGGAAAAAAGGATCCTATGAACGATTCTCAAGACAATGCGCAATTGTCAAAGCAATGAGATGGATTGGAACCGAGGCCAGAAAATATCCAACATATGATGGTACCCCGAGGGTGCATGATTTTCTTGCCAGCATGGAAGAGAAAATAGGGATGGATCAAACGATCTATGTTCGTGACTTAGCCTTGCAAGGTACCCCTTCTATATGGTGGGCCACCCATAAAGCCTTGATTATGGAGTGGGAGGATGAAAAACAAGCCATTAGGTGTCGATTCCAAAGTAGGGATCAACTAAAAGAAGAGATGAATATAGATTTTCAATATGCACAACTTTTCGATGGACGGTATGACACTAAAGTGCATATTATGCATTGCTTAAAGAAATGGAGAGTTGCATAAGTACCCTCTCACCTATGGGTTCAGGTATTTCTCCATTTGTTGGGTCCAATCCCAAAAGTCTCATATATACATGAGGATACCGGAAGACAAACAAATTGTTGGCAGACCTTACAAGACCAATTTTGCAAGGAATTCTCCTTTACAAGTAAGTATCTTGAACTGAACAGAGTCCTTCAAGGAATCAGGGAAATGATTTTTGCTAACAATTGCAAAAAGAGATCAATTCTAGTAGTATGTGTTGACCATGTTCATTTGTTGTAGTCTAGTTTGGGTCTTTAAACTGATAAGATACATGTACCTTGTTGTAAAGTTGAGAAAGACCTGGAAAAATCCGATGACATAGAAGAGCTTATAAACTTAACCTTTAGAGAAATGGAAGGTAGTAGAGAGATTCTAGATACTATAACTAATCACACCTATAGCTCCTATAACCATCCACCAAAGTTGTAGAAAGTTAATATACGGAGTACAGAGCATCCTGAGATAGCTTCAATAGGAGATTACTGGGATGAGAAAACTATGAATGAAGCACGCAGCCTGTTGCAGGAGTATGAAGACTTTTTTCTAAAAACTCTCAGAACTAAAATGTATAAAAGGAGCCATGGGAGAAATGAAAATTGAGTTGAAACCCAACTTAATACTTGTGAAGCACAGACCATAGCAACTTAATCCTAGAATAAAAGAGAAGTTCAAGAAGGAAGTGGACAAAATGCTTGTGGAATGACTTATTTTCCCAATCAAATAAGCAGAGTAGATTATCCCCATAGTTATCCAGAGTAAGAATGATACAGAAGACATTCAGTTCTATGTGGACTACAAAATTTTGACTTATGCATGTGTGCATGATCTTTTTCCAACACCTTTTAGTGAAAAAGTGTTAGATCAGGCTGCGGGAAAATAATCTTATTCGTTTACAGATGGATTCTCGGGATATCACCAAGTTAGAATTGCAAAGGAAGACAAGAAGAAGAGCACATTCATAATTGAATGGGGATCATTCACATACAACGTAATTCCATTTGGCTTAAAGAATGCCCCTACAGTTTTCTCTCAGATTGTGATAACATCATTTCGAGAGTTCATACACAACTTTGGAGAAGTCTACATGGATGATTGGATGGTATACAGCCTGTTAAAATACCATGTAGGGCTACTCTGGTTAATGTTTGATCTATGTCGTGAATTGTAGATATCTATGAATATAAGGAAGTGCATTTTATGTGTACCACATGGAAATCTGTTAGGCCATATTGTATGCAGAGAAGGAATCATGGTAGACTCAGCTAAATTTGCGGTCATTCTGAATATGATGCCACCTACAACTACTAAATTGTTGCGCTCTACACTGGGACATACATGATATTACCACAGGTTCATTAGAAGATATGCAACTATCACCGCACCTCTAGAAAATTTGTTGAAGAAGCCCAAACTATTTCGGTGGACACCAGAGTGTGATAAAGCATTAAAAATTCTCAAAGAAAAACAAAGTATTTCACCTATCTTGATATTTCTTAAATGGGAAATTGAATTCCATGTACATGTGGATGCATCAGGTATTTCCCTGGGAGCCATTTTAGTGCAACCAGGGGAAGGAAATATGGACCACGCTATCTACCTTTCTAGTAGAAAACTTTTGCAAGATGAACGCAACTACACAACTACTAAAAGGGAAGGTCTAGCTATGATTTACGCATTACAAAAGTTTAGACACTACTTGTTATGCTCTCATTTTAAGTTGTTTACTGACCATTCTATGTTGAAGTACATATTTAATAAACCAATAATTGAAGGAAGGATTTGCAGGTGGCTATTTCTCTTTCAGGAGTTTTCATTTGAAGTAATTGTCAAACCAAGAAGATGCAATGTAGATCTAGACCACCTATCCAGGTTGGAATTAGGAGAAAGTAGTGGAGTAGTGGATGATCAACTCCTAGATGTGAACCTATTATGAATTGAGGCTATCCCAGAGTATCTTGAAGATATTGTTGTCTTCCTCAGTACATGGACCTTTCCAGAAACTTGCTCCACAACCCAAAAGCGACATATGGTGGTTTGTGAAACATACTATCAACTGATTGTAGGACAACTTTACAAATTGGGGCTAGACAACATCCTCAGAAGATGTGTCTTTAACCATGAAAGACAAGTAATCTTGTGGGAATGCCACAACGAGTTTGCGGGAGGACATGTTGGAGTTAAAGCTACTACACAGAAGGTACTTCAAGATGTATTATGGTGGGCTAAGTTATTTAAATATGCTAAGGAGTATGCTATATCTTGCGACATTTGCTAATGAGTAGGAAATCCATCACACAGAGATGAACTACCCCTTCAGACAGTCAGAGCACTTCAAGATTTCGAGAAGTGGGCAGTTGATTTTGTTGGACCAATCAACCCGTCAGCTAAGAATTCAAAGGCTAGATACATGATTACCACAACATATTAACTCATAGAATGGGATGAAGCAGAGGCATTCCATGATTGTTTGACAAATACAACTACTAGATTTATCTTCGAGAACATCATCACTTGGTTTGGATGTCCTAGAATCCTGACCAGTGATCAAGGTAGTCACTTTATCATCAGCGCAATCACAATGTTGACAACATAATTTCTTATAAAACACCATAAGAGAAGTCCATACCAGCCACAAGCTAACGGTACAATGGATGCATTCAATAAAATTTTGGAATGAGGAATGAAAAAGGTATGTTGCGCAAATAGGGAAGACTGGGATGATAGAGTTCCAGCAATCTTGTGGGCTTACAAGACTACCATGAAGAAGCTACACAAGTATACTCCATTTCAGTTGGTTTATGGGAAAGAAGTTGTTGTACCTGCATATTTTTATTACCCCTAGTCTTTATATAGCATAGGCTACACACATGACAGATGATGGATCAGTTGCACAAACGATTATAGACTTGCAAGAACTTGAGGAAGCAATATTTATACCATATTTTCATCAGAAAGTTGAGAAATCTAGACAAAAATCTTGGCATAATAGGCACATTAAGGATGAAATATCTACACAAGGGGATAAGGTACTACTCTACAAAAACCAATATCATAAAAATACAAGCAAGTTGCACTTGCATTGGTTGGGCCCATTCATAGTTGCAGAAATATGACACTCTGGTGCAGTCAAGCTAGTGCAACTGGATGATATCCTTCGAATAGGATGGGAGAATGGCGCTCACCTGAAACCCTATATTTCTCATGATTGAGCCAAAGGAACATTGCTCCAGTCCAAGGGAGCATGTACAGTAGTTAGATTTTAATTTCCTATAATTTCTTTAATACAGTTAATAACATTAGAGTGTGCATTGTTGCACCACAACATATACTTATTTTTCAGTCTAAGCGATGCTTTTGTATAAAACTACTTACTCAACTGCATAGGATAGGAAGAGCCACCATTACATTAAACAAAGTCATTAAATATGATGGGACCCCCATTGTGGTTGGAGGCAGGCTGAATCTGAACTGTATCATAGCCCATGTGCCACACGCATCCCATCCAACCATACCCTTTATGATAGCTACAGTAACCCGTCAGAACTTCTCGTTAATCCATAAAGGCGTGATACACATAGATGTCAATGGTATCCCCGTCAAGATTCTCAACCATTAAAACGGAAAGCCCTCAGGTCGACCACATCCCTTTCATCTCATTCATTAAATCCAATATCACCCTATAATATTTTACCCCATTATCAGTCTCGTTAGACACCTAAGCATGCGATTGCGTTTATGGTTTAATGATAAGTGTCCTCAAGAGTAATTAAAAATATCTCCAAGTTATCTTGTGTATAAGACTTTGCAAACTTATGAGTGAGACTTATTTTTTACCTCATCTATCCTTCATCTTGGGCTATCTTCACTCTCATCTCACTTGTGAATCCCCTGCTCCCCATTCGCGAAACCGCACCCCAAATCAACCCATCTAGTTTTATAGAAATCTAGAGCCAAAATGCCAAGAGTTACAGGAGGTTGGAGTTCATCTCGAAAAGAGGCAATTATATATGAGTCATGTGATCCCTGGGTTGAGATCATGGGTGAGGTCAAGGGAAAGGATGATCAAGTAAAGCTCCTCGACCTCGACCCGGCTGACCAAGTGTTGTTTTTGTAGATGAACATTAGTGTATTATGGGACTTGTCTCCTAATGCAATGGGAGGCATGCATTTTGTATCAAAGTTAGAGTTCATCAACATGTTCAATTCCACCATCATGAACCTGTTCAATTCCACCATCATGAACCTCAGGGATCTACCGATTTTCGTAACTACTGGTGAGGTTGCGTGGTGCACCAAGTTTTTTATTAGTCAGGTGCATGACAAGAGATTATGGTTCAATAGAAGATATTTGATTCATGTCGAGGATATCCACCAACTCACTGGAATATCCCTCGAGGGTGAGGATGTATCAAAAGGATTCTAATGCCCAAGAAAGCATGGGAATAAGAAGGGTGAATTCATCATGTATGTGAAATTCCATACACAGAGAGGCGTATGTAGAGACAAAATCGACCTAATCCTATCGAAGACGGTCCAGACAGCCTACTACATGATCGCTACTAACATTATGTGCTCGTACTATAAGGGAGAGTGCACCTTAGATGCTTTTTCTATAGTATACTTCTCCATAAATGGAGCTATGTTCAACTGGTGCAACTACCTACTAGAGGAACTCCTAGTTGCATGTGAGGAAGCTCAAGAGAAAGGAAGAAATTTTACATACAGATACCTATTAGTAGCATTCACAATGTGGAAATGGACGTCACCCTCAGGAAGACAATTGTCACCTGTAAATAAGGGTCGCCTAGCCAAGATGTTTGAGCTTTGGCACTCAAGTTCAGACTCAGAGAATATGGAATTCAATAATGCAGTGTTCTTGAAGTGGTACAACTAGCTCATCGATGTAAATCAACGATTGCGCATACCACATGAACTATTGAATCTCAACACCCAAAACATCACATTTGGGCTAAATCCCCACTATACTTTTGTTTGGTCAAGGCATGCGAAGTCTAAGGACTTCAAAACAAGGTTGCTACTCTTCTATTTGGATGAAGAAGCCTTCGACAAGGAATTCATGGCATGGGCTGGTGTTAAGTGCAAACCACACAAGTCCGGTATGCATTATCTCTTGCCACCAAAGCTCCTAAAGAAAATGGAGTAGGAAGAAGGAGTGGGGATGAGTTTTGACCCAACATTAAAGAAGCAGAAGGTCCAAATTCAATCAGACTCAGAAGAAGAAGAGGATCAGGAACCCCTGGAACAGAAGAAGAGGACATTTCATATGTTTCTGCAAATCCCAAAATAGGTCATGCTATTAGGGAAGGATGTCACCACTTTCATAGGGGATGTTTCAACCAAGAAACCCTGAACATATATTTCCCTTGCCAATATCCATGGCTACACCTCGTACCAGAGCCACCACTCATTCTTCCTAGGTTGTGATTAACATCACAAATGATCCTAAGCTAGATGCCACTACCTACATAATCATCACTATTGAACAAGCCCCATTTCCACCACAAACCCCATCGCCACTGCAATCCCCATTGCCACCACATGAGACCAATGTTCCCTCCCGACCCACATCCCCTGAGCCAATGCAACTTGATAACTATGGCCCATCTAACAATGTAAAAGAACCCATTACCATGACCAGTGAATCCTTCAGCCAGCTAGTCACTCTGTCGATATCCATTTCAGTCACTCTGCCTTAGGCAAAGAGCCAGAAACAAGAAATCCCAACACTTGCTCCAATACCACAAGTTCTAGGAACCCATAGTCCTCTCCCAATAGTTAATGTTGAGATTCCCATCATCAAGACTGAGACTCCTGAAGTTTCATTACAAATAGGGGCAGGAGCACATCAGTTCAGAGTGAACCCCAAACAACAACAAGGCAGAGTGCAACATCCCTGAAAGAATAGCTGGAGCCAATAATCTAGAATCCACAACAAAGTGCAAAACGGTTGCATCTTTGTATGGCGAAGACATAGGTTCTCACTCTACTTCCAACGGATCTAAAGACGAGACTTACACATCAATTGCAAGGTCCATCCTCAGGGGAAGAAGAGGTGGAGTGTTACACATTATTTTAGTCACCCTGGTGATGTTTCTAGAGCATGTGTTCAAGCTTCCAAAAGAACCTTTCTTCATGAGAAAAGTGGCTAGCTCCCTCTTCTACAAAACTTATTTTTATAAGGACGTCATAGGCCAGCCATAAGGTATAATGCGTAAATGCCTGATTTTTGCAGGCTATAATGAAACGTCTTGCAATGTTTCCACACGTTACACTATAGCCAGGGTGCCATGGCATTGGAAGACTTAGAAAAGGGTCGAAGTTCACGAAAGTTCTAGACGAGATATTCTAGAATATGAGTTGGAATCTGTAATTCTAGAATATGAAGTGGAATCTGTATGTTTTGGATCCTACTCCCTTCTTTGATTTGGTGGGATCATCCTAATCTCCTTAACCATCTCTCTTTCTCCTATATAATGATGGATTTCTCATGGAAAAGGTTAAGCAAGAGAAAGCAAGATCAAGCAAGGAATTAATGAAGGAATAGGGTGAGAATTGTGTGAGGGATTCTATCTCAATTAATGCTTGAGTTATTCATCTATCCATCAAGTTATTGTGGATCCTCTTCATGCAAGTTTGGAGCAATTGTGTGTGTTGGAGCAAAGGACCACTAAAAGGGAACCTTGCAACATCAAGGTTGTTTGGTTGTATCTTCCAGTTTTACTTAATATAATACAGTGGCATGTTTATTTCCCATAAAATCATTCTCATTTTATTACATGACTCCTTGATCACATGCGTAAGTTTTCATTGAATATACTATTGTTTCTTTCACTTTGGTTGGTTTGTGTTTCATTGCAGATCCAATATCATAAGAGCACAGAAGTGGAGAAGGGACAAAAAAGATATAAGGAAGTGATATTCAAAGGTATGTCACATTCGTCTCTTGTTTGATAGTAAAACTCAATTATTAAAGCTTAGGGAAAGCGTCATGTCCTGTCTTGTTTTGTTATAGATCCAGGTGGATCTAGGGAGATTAGTTTATGTCCGCATTCACCGATTTATCCAATAACAAAATTGGAGACCGTACTAGGGATATGACTTGTTTTCATTTTTTGTTGTCCATTTTCCTTTAGCCTACCTCTTTTCATTTTAATCCAGACTCTGAGTCTGTGGGGGATCCATCTAGACTCTCTGGATCTGAAAGTTCTTTTAGACTGTTTGCCCTCTTTCCAATTTTCCTCTGTTCGCAAGAATTTCCGCATGGTATCCCATATGCAGCCTGTGGAAACCTCAGATAGTCACACCCTGACTATTTAGACCAGCGCGGAATCTTCACACCCTACCCATATCTAGCCTGTGGAAACATCAAATCCCTATACTGTACTTTACTGCTGGGTTGCAACGTCTCCTATAGAATTTTTGGATTAGGTATTTTTGTCTTCTGCGACCATTTTTTCTTTGATCACCTAGGAAGAACTTTTGGTGCCAGTACTTGACTGTTTTCTGAGTGTAAGACTTTCTTTTGATTGGTTTTCAGGGAATGAAAACCCTTCTTCATTATTTTACAAGTTTTTGCTTCTTGTTTTTTGTCAACAAGGACATAATCTCTGGATTTAAATCTGAGTTCTTGATTGATAAAAGTATTTGATTTGATTTAAAAGTTTTGGATTGTTTTAAATTTTTTGGATTTCTTGTTGACTGGAAAATTATTTTCGTTTTCATTTAGCAAAACACTTTCTTGTCATCTTCATTTTTATCTTCATTGAAAGTTTGATTTGGGTATTTGTTGAGTGTATCGATTTTCTTTGATTACTTTTCCTTTCTTCATTATATCCCTGACTTGGTTTTGGAAAGGAAGAATTAAAGTCATTTATTCTTTTTAAGTAATCATTCATAAGAATTTTTTTTGCATTCAATTTTTTTTTACAAGAGAACAAATTGGAAAATTTCATTGCTTATCATTGTTTGAAATCATGTTCATTCAAGAAAAAGAAATTATATTTCATAGCTTTCGTGTTTTTCAAAGAAATACTTTCTCCCTATTGTATTTAGAGTTCATCAAACTGAAACATTACATCAATCATCTCTTCTTGCATATTATTAGGTGAAGGTGTCATACAACATCAGTTTCATCTCCATCTCCCTCTTGTGTAAACAGCAGCCTCTAAAATACTATGTAATTTTAAAATTTATTAGTAACTTTTCTTTTCTAGAAACTCTTTCCACCAACATTATCTAGGATAGCGCTTTGGAATAGGTTGTGAGGCACACTCTCCAAATCATAAAACACAATGTAGCATCTTGTGACAGAGAGTGCTCAAATCCACTTGCAACATTTTGTCCTAGAAATCCCTTCTCACACAAGGGTCAAAACTGAGGTCGCATTAAGGCTAGAAGAGTTACTCACCCTACTTTGTTGGTATTAGTGTAGATATTGCGCATATTACGGGGTCACTTGAAGGTATACCCACAATTATGAGTGGAATCCTTTCGAGTTGATTTTGGGCTAGATACCCTACCCTTGCACATGGATCGGATTGTCGACTGTTTCCCCAGGAATCACTATTGTTCTTGGTAACCTTAGTAGCCTATCTCTTTAGGGTCTTACACAAGGTGATTGTGGAGGGGCAAGTCTTCATGGTACCTGGAATCAACATTGGTCGGACTCACTCGGGCTCCTTGGAGGTTATACCCATGATTATTTGTGGGAGCTTGCACCAGGGTGTAAGTCCGTTAAGCAGGTCCTCAAGGTAACTTTTCCACCCGCTCTATCCTGTCCCCTTATTGTCTTGACTTCGTGATGTTGGATTTAATCACCAACTAGTGACTTAGAAATAAGAAGGTTTGTTTGCTTGGTTTGATTTCTAGATTTTATTAGCGAGTGTTGTTTGTTTCCATAGTTGGCCATAGATTTTTTCTGTAAAATTTTTGGTTCGGCCAACATCAACCCTGCATGTCGTTCATGTAGGATGCAAGTGCTACCCCCGGAATATCTAAAAGGTTATCTCCCTTTGCCTCCTAATTCACCGGAGGGATCTCCCGAGCGGAGAGCGGTACAGGACACCATAACCTCACAAGTGGAAGGTTTCGACTCTTTAGAAAATTTCCAAATTATTTCTGATTCTCTAGAGGCTTTATGAATTCCTTCTAGATACAAGAGACATATTCTCTGGATGAATTCATCATAAGAACTTGTTGTTGACACTTATGGAATACCGATCGGACCCCATATAGGCCCTGGAGCCAAGAATCCCCTTTGGACTACCAGCATATTTAGAATCCCACCTCACACGGTGCGGGACCTTTACAGAAACTTAGGTGTGGGTCCTAATACACCTGTCATCTCACAACTGCGTAAAATGTATGTTACCTACACGATACCTTTAGACCAATTTACTGGTACAACTAGCAATATCACCATCATTCCAGACACACAGTCAGTTAGTCCTATCTCAACTTTTTCTCTTCAGATGAACCATTCTACTATGGTCCCACACATTAAGACTATTCCTATCGGGAATGTGGTTGTTAACCAAGCTCCCATTGGCACACCACTCTCATCTAGACCTATCCCATCACTTCCTCATAGGTATCACGCTTTGAATCCTTCCATCGTCGTCCCTACCCAGGTTCCATCTAAAGTTTTTGGACTTTTTGTTCCACCTGGGTACAATGTTGTTGTCGGTTTTATTCATACACCTTCCCAAGTCCTCTCCAGAGGGTCTTATCCACCTTTTCTTGAGGGATCTGGCCCTAGTGGCTCCAATCCAATTGAAAGCACCCATCATTCGTTCACTTCTGGTTACCAGATTCCCATTGGAGGGAAATCTCATGTTGGGGGGAAACCTCCACTTGGAGGACAACCTTAGGTTGGAATTTATAACCCACTATATGGATAGAACACATCGGGATCACTAACCCAAATTTGGAACCTTCTTTCCCAAATAAATCCATAATCATCTGGGGGGAAATAGCCTCAAGTCAACTCTTTTGTACCCCCTCACTCTAGCCATCCATATCCCAGTTCTTTAAATATTTCTTGGGGTCTGAATGTTCATTCTAGTGTCCCTTTTCAAGGGAACATTTCCAACCAGCCCAACCCCATGGGCTATATGCCTCCAAATCCTCCACGGTAGAATCTTTCAAGACTGTCCACGTACATGCAGACTGCTTACAGTCCTACTAGTATACTGACATGACTTCCTCCCCAAATTCACCAGTATCCTCACATGAATAGACAACTAACTTTTCTAGCCACTTTGGATTTACCCGACTTGTCCAGAATATTGAATGATCCTATCTTACTTTCTCCCCATTGGTCTATCATACCAGCCAAATTACCGTCTGTCATTCCCAACTTTGACGGTTGACTGGGAGAGGACCAAAACAATCATGTTATGACTTTCCACCTTTGTTGTTCATCCAACTCTTTGATGGATGACTCCATTTGGTTATGACTCTTCGAACGAACTCTCACAGGTTCAGCCGCAAAGTGGTACATAGAATTACCATGAGGCTTCTTCAATGACTTCAATACCCTCTCCATGGATTTTCTCACACATTACCAACTGCCAATCCATTACGAGACAGGAACCAAGATTTTAAGTTCCTTTAAGAAATCTTCTTCCACTCACATTTTCGATCACATTCATGAGTGGAGATGGAGGAGATGCTTGATCAAAATCGACCTTCCTGATCAATTATTGGCTGAATGGTTCACGAAATCATTCGTCAACAAAATCTCCCATGATATTTCCATGGGTGGATTTGTCACTGAAGAGCAGGCGATTAGTCGCACTCAGTACCTAGATCTCGTTTATTCGCAAACGGGCACTCTTTACGACTTTCTCCCTAGCGCTCCTCACCCTTCTACCACTGTTATGTCAATAACTCCAACAACTTCCCATACTTCTAATGGTGTGATTGGTACCTTCCACATTGACGCTAAATACACGTCGACCACTCACACCAATTCCAAATCTACTGCTTCTAATTTCCAAGGTGCTCTGACTCCTACTCCTTCCACCAACAAAACTTCTGAGGTTAATTCAGTTCAATCTACCCCTGCCAACAAAAATAAATCTAAAAAAGGAAAGGGTAAGAACAAGGAGGATAGAAATAATAATCCACAATCCAATAAACCCAAGACACGGTCTGTTGATGATAAGGATAAGAATAAACCTTGATATCCTTTCCTTATCTGTGGTGATGATCACTACACAAAAGATTGTCCAAGACGTGTTGAGATCACTAAGTTCCTTCAAGGGACTGGAAAGCCTCCCACACTTTTCATTTTGCCACAACCTTTCCCTTCTCAAAAGTAGGCCCAATTGGTCATTCATGACCAACCCTTTCCTTCCACCACTTTGTATGTCCTTATGTGTACTGATAATTCTACCAAGAACAATGTTGCAATCATCACTCGAGCCAAATATTATTCTCCTTCAAAGGAGAAAGTTGACGATTTACCACCTTAATTGGTTCAACCACCTCCCTCAACTTCACCTCCCAACGGTCCTCTTCATCTTGAATGAATGGGTCCCAATACAGTTCTTCGCCCTCCTCTAATGGGTGTTGTTAGGAAGTCTACCTTTAATCCTCACACGCGTGTTGCTCAAAAATATAGCATTGTCGAAGACCTTGTGCAAGCACCCTCTGCGATGTCAACTCTCGAAGTCCTTCAAAGTTTTCCTACTCAACTGAAGGCACTGTTAAAGGCCATTGGTGGAATTGATCCCACAGATATGAATTTGATAATATTTGACCTGGAAGACCACATTCCAAGGCTACCTCTTTAGTTATCATTTTAGATTCAAGTTGTTGTCAACAACAAGAATATTTGTAGAACCATTATTGATGAGGGTGCCTCGATGTGTATTATGTTCGTTACTTGTTGGAAATCCATTGGCTCTCCCCCCTCACTGAATCACATAATACACTTAAGGCTTTCAATGGTTATGGTTTTAAACCCTACAGAGTTCTTCCCTCGTTATCTATTACATTAGAATGCAAATCGGTCAGTGTCGAGGTAGAGGTATTTGATGTGCCTCTTGACTGTAACGTCTTACTTGGTCATAGCTGGATTGATTCCATCTATGCAGTTGTGTCTACACTTTTCCATGTGTTACGTTTCCAACATCAATGAAAATTCATTACGGTAGACCAGTTGGTCTTTTTCAATTTTGATTCATGTACTAGAAAAGTACCCTTTATCTCGAAGACACCCCCTGGGTACAAGAATGTTGGTGTGCGTCTTCTGAAAGATTCAAATTTGATGGGTACCTTCCCAATACCACCACCTGATGTTCCACCTCATTTTTTCACCTCAATAAACATGATTTCCACCTCTATCCATGAAACCCCCATGTCTCATGACCCATGGATAGTACCTGATCTTGGTGATTATCTTCACTATGGAGAACAAATGCCTTTAAGTCCAGTTGAATCCTCTTATCAAGCCATTCAATCGGAAACCCCTTCTACACCCTCTCTCTGTGATTCATCTCCCAATCCATTTCATGTGATCTTTCCTACCGACGAGATGATCATGTTAGTCATGTTCATGGAAGACACCCCATGGGACTAT
This sequence comes from Picea engelmannii, assembly GCA_009831015.1. Classification (NCBI taxonomy): domain Eukaryota; kingdom Viridiplantae; phylum Streptophyta; class Pinopsida; order Pinales; family Pinaceae; genus Picea; species Picea engelmannii. The sequence goes on along the minus strand of ML788016.1, from coordinate 142,862 downwards.
GGACATCATCATTCCATTCTCTTCCTAGAACAAAACACCATAGAGAGTTACCAACAGATTTCGACTCTGTCGACCATTGTTGTCATTTCCTCTGTTCCCGAGTCATCCCATGACATGTTATATGAAGGGAACCAGAGTAGTATCTCACCCATTGTTCCTCTTGACATATCCGTTAAACTAGGAGTCGTAAAAAATGTTCACATTAGAGCCTCATGTTTCGCTAATGACGTCGTCACTTATAAATCCATTTTTCAAGAATTACGTGAAGTTTTCGCTTGGAGCTACGAAGAGATGCCAGGTATTGACCTTGATATAGTTGTGCATAAAATTAAGACCTACCTAGATGTTAAACCTGTCCGGCAGAGACTTCACCCAGTCCACCCTCGTAAAGCCAATACTATCAAGCTTGAAGTTGAAAAAATTCTTAAGGTTGGCTTTATCTATCCTGTGGCTTTAACCAATTGGGTCTCCAATCTAGTTCCAGTCAATAAGAAACAAGGAACGATCTGTGTATGTGTAGATTATATGGATATCAATAAATCTTGTCCTAAGGACAATTATCCAACCCCCTTCATTGACCAGATCATCGACGATTGCACCGAGAGAGAAATATTCTCCTTAATGGACAGTTTCTACGACCATAATCAGATTAATATTTTTCCCGCAAATCAACACAAGACTGCTTTCATTTGTCCTTGGGGTACTTTTGCCTACCGAAAACTGCCTTTTGGTTTGAAGAACGTTGGTACGACTTTTCAACGCACCATGTCTTATGTTTTTCATGATATCAAGCACATCATACAGACATATCTTGATGATCTACTGATGCATTCCATCATTCGCCAAGATCACCTGACCCATCTTCGAGCCATTTTCCTTCGTTTTCATTACTATCGTATATGTTTGAACCCACACAAATGTGTTTTTTGTGTGGATTCTGGCTGACTTTTGGGTTTTATCGTGTTACTTCATGGAATTCGGGTATACCCTTTGAAGGTTGAGGCTATCCTTAATATACATCCTCCTTCCACACAGTGCCAAGTTCAAAGTTTGCAAGGGAAGGAAAAAAAATTGCGTCGATTCATTCCCAATTACGTCGAGTTAACACAGGGTTTTACTTGACTGTTGAAGAAAGGTTATGAGTTTGTATGGGACGATAGCGCCAATAAAGCCTTTGAAGCTTTAAAACTTGCCTTAACTCGTACACCACTATTTTTCCCACCCAATTATAGTCGAGACTATTTCCTTTACCTCGCCACTTTGGACTCTACCATTGCCATGGTTTTAGTCCAAGAAGATGATTCGCACGACGAACATGTAATTTATTATTTGATTCAGAGTCTCATGACCATTGAAGCCAAATACCTACATGTGGATAAATTGGCCTTGGTAGTTATTCAAGTTGTCCAACATTTTCGTCATTATATTTTTATTACATAAAACCATTGTCATTTCCGATTGCAACCCTATGCAGCATATCCTTACACACCAATTACTAGGGGGCAAGTACTCCAAATGGATAGTGATTCTCTAGCAGTTCGACTTAGAGTTTGAATGCGCTAAGTCTAAGAAATATTTGGTATTTTCCAAATTGATATGTGACCTTCCCTCGACTGATACAACATCATCGTACATGGTATCAAGCCCATCAATACATAATTCTCGGTGACACTCTTTATTGAAGTGGTGTTGACTCAATTTTCCGACGATGTCTCACCTACAATGAGGCTGAGAAATCTTTGAATGACTGCCACTTTGGAGCATGTGGTGTTCATATATCTAGGCAAGGATGATTTTAAGGATGGAAATTTATTTTAAAATGTATAAACCTTGGCAAATCTTACTAATCCTTCATATGTCAACTATAAATGTTTGGCGATATTTTTGTAAAAATATTCAAATTTCTAAGTATTTTATATAGTTTTTATAA
>ML788016.1:118875-135526 GCA_009831015.1 Picea engelmannii | reverse complement strand
ATGGCCTAAAGCTGACATAATTAAAATAACATTACTAATCTAAATTACAACTAATGGCCTAAAGCCGACATAAATAAAATAGCATTACTAATCTAATATGCCCCAATTAAGGGGTAATGAGCCAACATTAGGGCTTAACATGGTATCACTACTGTCCAAAAATTTCATGCTTGTCAAACGTATAATAACAAGATAAGATCTCATCCCACTCCTTTACACCCTGTATTTTCCATTGGTCCCTTCAAAAAATGGGGCATTGACTTCATGACATGTAACCCTCACTCGGTCGAAGGGCATGGATACATCATCGTAGCTATGGATTACTTCACTAAATGGGCTGAGGTGATGCCTACATTCGATAACACCGAGAAAATTGCAACACTGTTCATATTCAATCATATCATCACTCGATTTGGAATCCCACAAGCTATCGATACTGATCAAGGTAACCATTTTTGAAATTTCATAATGTCCGAACTTACTGAAAAGTTGGGTCTTCGGCATGAAAACTCAACCCCCTATTATCCACAGGCCAATGGCTAGGTAGAAGAGATAAACAAAGTTCTTATTGCAATGCTTCGACGGATAATAGGAATTCACAAGACAAGTTGGCACACAATGTTGTTTTCATCAATATGGGTTTATCGGACATCCGTGAAGTCTTCCACGGGATTTGCGCCTTTCCAATTAGTGTATGGTGTCAAATTTGTCCTACCGATTGAATGTGAGATACCATATTTGAAGCTAGTTGTTGAACTTCTCCCCAACACCTCTACTAAAGAGGAATGTCTATTGTACCTGATGCAATTAGATGAAACCCATCGTGATACCACCCTGGTTATTGAATCTCAGAAAAAGCATGTCAAAGCCCAATATGACAAGCATGTCAAGCCACATGTTTTCTCTGAGGGTGATCTAGTTCTCCTCTATGAACAATTTACTAGGGGCCGGAAAATTCAAGGCTATGTGGCGGGGCCCTTATATTGTCAAATGAGTGTTGGAGAAGGCAGCTTATGAGTTAGTGGATTATTATGGAATTCCTTTGAGTGAACCCAGAAATGAGCTTTACTTGAAGAAGTACGATGCTTATATTGTCTTTGCATGAGTGCTTGTATTTTTATTATATCATACTCTTGTGTGCTACTTTTTGTGTGATTTTTCGTTATTTGGTTTCGACCTCCATCTGTTTACCCTACGTTGTGCTTGGTTTCCAGATGTTGGTGTCTTTGCTACCCTACATTGGCTTCATTGATGGCGCTAGTCGTAGTACTCAGAAACTAGCATCTGTTGCTTGGGCAATCTACACACCTACAAATGAATTAATCAGTCTACACAGTGTTTGCCTCAGTCATGCAACTAATAATATCGCAGAGTATAGTGCAGTCATCGAATTGTTGACCGACGTTGTTTCACTTGGAATCCGTCATCTTGTTGTATGACTTTATTCACATTTAGTAGAACTACAATTGAGTAATGTCTATGCTATCCGAAGTTCTACTTTATTAAGGGTATATTTACGAATTCACCTCTTGGAATGTCATTTTGATTACATTGAATATTAGCACATTCCTAGATGTCTAAATACATTAACAAACGCATTAGCTAATTATGTGTTAGACAACCATTTGAGACATTTATAAATCCAATAACATTTTGTACATAAAGAAAGTAATCTGGTAGAAGCCTCATGTATATATAACGATAAAAGTTTTTTACAAAAAGTGTTTTTTCGTCTGAAGACCAAAATATCAAAAATGTGAAGCACATGGATTCATATACAAAATAACATCAAGGATGTTGCTCATGATAACGCATGACTACCCATGCTACCCTATAGAGCATTCAACTAAGAGAACTATATACGCCCACGTTATGGCGCTGGTAACATCTCAGGATCTCGTCGATAGAGATATCTGGGACATCTACTATCAACCCCTCCAGGTTCTACTCGATCACTTCGTAATCAGCATCAGACAACCCTACTACCTCGATTGCCTCCCCTTGTTTATGGATGGTAGATGTACCTAGAGGCTAGTGCGGTCCTACATCTGTGTTGTCAAAGAGTTCTTGATTAGTCGTCGGATTAAAAAACATAAAAAAACATTTCATATTTCAAAATTTACAAAAACATTATAAAAACAAAATGTGCTTCTTACCCAAGTTCCCCCATTGAGAAGCTTCAGGCATAACCAAGTCTAGGTCACCTCTAAAGTCCAAACCAGCATATGCATAATCATCTACCATCAGTAACTGAGGCCTCATCCAATCAAAGAACATGTTGTTATATTTAATGATGGGGCTGGTCACATGTTGAGCCATGAGGTCACACCACCTCTTCATTCTTGGATCTTGTGGGGTCGGTATGCCCCACTCTACCTGTAAGCGCAAGTGTGGAACCCTCTCAAGGAAGAAGGACAATAAAATGGACCCATACCCGAACTATTTTAGGTCACCTTTCTTGCACTTTGCCAATTGTTTCTTCATACTCTGAAGAACCCCGTCACACCAGTTAAATACCCAAGGCTCCATGCACTCCACTGCATACTGGAATTAACTCTGGACAGCCATATGAGGAGATGCACTCCCTGCCATATGTGAGATAGTGAAAAGAATAGTCTGAAGGGATAAATATCATACATCCCTAATGGTAACCTTTCCTTTACCTCTCTCAACCCCTGGTTCACAATACCGGTGAACATACTCACTCATCGGTAAACCTCCACCTCTATTACCTGTCAAGGTCACATGAGATCCACGGCAAGATAAACCCATCAAAAAATAGATATCCTTGATATTTAAAGAGAGTAGGTGGGCTCCCACATGGAACACTTGTTGATCCACGTACCACATGTGGACTAAATACTCAAGTAACCTCAATTGGGCCCTCATGCCCTGGATCTTAAAGAACATCAACAACCCACACTGTCGAAGGGAATTAACTGTGCCTGGGTCATTCCCAGTGAAATGATCATCGTCCTCATGTTATCTCTCACTCCACTCCAACATTTTGATGGTCAAAACCTGCATTGGAACCATAAGGAGAAGATTAGCATCTTCATTTTACTTTATTGGGAATTTTTATTGGCCAAATATAAATGAGAATTTTTTTAATTGCGCCCGATGCAGGTGAGATTTTTACACAGCATGAAATTTCCACAGGTCGACCATAAGGCCGCCTACGGAAACCTATGGTTTTCGCAGGTCCCGATATAATCCACCTGCAGTGATCCCTACGCGCACCTACCCTCATGAAATCCCACTCAAAAACTACTTTTAACCAGTGAAAATAGAAATTACTCCATGCAAAATCAAGAGGACAAGAAGATTATCTTTATAGTGGAAGCCATTCGTCGAATGGTTTCCCGTGCCTCCCACAGTCCGCAGTGGAAGTTTGAGGTGAAATAGGGTTTATTGGACAAGTTTTGGGTAAAATAAAAATGAAATGGTAAAAAGAGTTTTCACCTATATTTATTCACTTTTTACTTTTTTCATTAATATTTCATATTATTTTATTCATTTTACTTAAAACCTAAAGTTCTAATGACTTTGTAAGTGTTTTGATTTTTCATAGATGAAAAATCTAGGATCCTAAACGATGGAACACGGATACATTTCTTGATTTATTTTTATGTTTGTCTCTAGTACAAATACTTTTTGGGTTTTTCATGAAAAACCTCGAGCTCCGTCTTTCTTCGTTCTCATGCTCACAAATCAATGAGAATGCAACTGAGTATACTTTTTTCATTTTTCGTACTCATCATGGTAACATGAAAAGAGAAACCTATGGAGTATCCTTTAAGCTCTTTTCACACTTCGTAAAAATGAAAAGATTTCTGAGCGACCTTGTTCTTTTCACGCTAGTAAAAGTATTTGAAGAAAACATTTGATAGGTGATAGTTTATCAATTTTTCGGTCTCATTAAACTAATTTATGAAAAATGAACTGAGAGAGTCGTCTTTAAGTGTTTTTCAGACTCTCTAAATATGAAAAACCCCTGATTTTTCTCTCCTTGGACTCGTTAAACAAACATCGAAAGACCTATATGGAATCGAACCACTCCTTCTTAGGGTTCGTTAAACATACTCTGAGAGACTTGTTCGAAGGATGAGATTACATAAACAATCATATGTTATCCTCCTCAAGATTGCGTAAAAATAAAGAGGTACTCGCAAGAAATGGTGGGGGGGAATTTGGGAAAGAAATGTGTCTCTATATTTGTGTTATTGGTAGTAGTAGTCGCTCTTGAACATGACACACCCTTCATCATTGAATCCAGGTTGGGAAATTCATTTGTCTCTCGTTTCACCTTCTGCAAGTTCATATCTTGGGTCATCTTTGAGTCAATGTTGCCAAGACCATTGTCATTTCATTCATATGTTCAAGATAATTCCAACCCTACACAAGCCTTCTATCGAGTCGGCCATCTGCAGTTATCAATTCCTACCATGTCATCCTTCCCTATGTCAGTTTCAAATCATTTTCACAATTTGATCTACCTCAAATCTGTTACTTGTTTGACGTCATTGATGGGGGATACATCAAGGCCCTCCTGTGACAAGTATTTTCCTATCGACTTCACTCATTATCCAAGAATTAGACTTAGAAATCAATTAGTAACTTAGAACCTACATGCCTCAATGGAAGGTTTCTTCACTTTCAACAGGGGGTTCACATCATTGACCCCTAATTGAGAGATTCTATCGAGTGCTCGACTTCAGCTCATTTATTTGCATTCGTTGGATTGTACTAAGGTACCTTGGGATTCATTGACATCAATAGAGATTTCCATTACACTTGTTAATGGTTTTCATCAATGATCGGTAATCAAGTGGTTTCTACCATGTTCGACTTCAACACTTGTAATCGCATGGCTATATTCGTACTTACGGACAACAGGATTGAAGACCCTGGATCTCATTATTTTGATCCAGGTTGCGATGGCATATTTATGATTTGTATTGACACATAGATCCACTTTGTATGTCTCGTGTCTATTTATGAATCTGAGTTTTTCTACGAGCATATACCCATAGTGTATTCATGGTGGCTATGTAGAATCTTGGTGGCATGGATCCATAGTGTATGATTGGTGGCCATGACTGACATTTATGATTTAAATCACGTATAGTCTGAGCATGGGAATGCCTACCTTATAAATGGTATAATATTGTGCAGATGCTTGGTTGTTTGTAGGTTTCTGATAGGTGCGCTCCTTTTTTCCGACACACACACACATATTCTACAAAGTATTTCGGCTGTCACGAGTTCCAGCCTCATACTTTGGGGGGCATTCTGTTACAAATTATTTTAGTCACCCTGGTGATGTTTGTATAGCATGTGTTCAGGCTTCCAAAAGAACCTTTCTTCATGAGAAAAGTGACTACATCCCTCTTCTACAAAACTTGTTTTAAGAAGGCTGTCACAGGCTAGCCATAAGGTACAGTGTGGAAATTCTTGATTTCCGCAGGTTGTAATGAAACTACTTGCGACATTTCTGCAGGCTACACTATAGCCAGGGTGTGATGGCATTGGAAGACTAAGAAAAGGGTCAAAGTTCACGAAAGTTCTAGAATGGATCTTCTAGAATATGTGGTGGAATCCGTATGGTTGGGATCCTACTCACTTCTCTGATTTGGTGGGATCATCCTAATATCTTTAACCATCTCTCTTTCTCCTATATAATGATGGATTTCTCATGGAAAAGGTTAAGCAAGAGAAAGAAAGGTAAAGCAAGATAAAGAAAGGAATTAATGAAGGAATAGGATGAGAATTGTGTGAGGGATTCTATCTCAATTGATGCTTGAGGTATTCATCTGACCATCAAGTTATTGTTGATCCTCTTCATGCAAGTTTGGAGCAAGTGTGTGTGTTGGAGAAAAGGGCCACCGAAAGGGAACCTTGCAACATCAAGGTTGTTTGGTTGTATCTTCTAATTTTACTTAATATAGTATAGTGGCATGTTTCTTTCAGATAAAATCATTCTCATTTTATTACATGACTCCTTGATCACATGTGTAAGTTTTCATTGAATATACTATTGTTGTTTTCACTTTGGTTGGTTTGTGTTTTATTGCAATTCCAATATCATGAGAGAACTGAAGTGGAGCAGGGACAACAAAGATATAAGGAAGATATATTCAAAGGTATGTCATTCATCTCTTGTTTGATAGTAAAAATCAATGATTAAAGCCTAGGGAAAGTGTCATGTTCTGCCTTGTTTTGTTCTAGATATAGGTGGATCTAGGGAGATCAGTTTATGTCCGCATTCACTGATTTATCCAATAACATGGAGACACCCTCTGAACATTCGATGGCTAGTGGAATTCCACTACAAGTCTTATTAGCCCTGGATGTCACGCCTTCATCTAGTGATCTCGCTCAATTTCCAACAATGTAGTTGGTGGGAATAATCTGAGCCTTGACTGAGCAATTGGAGAAAAGGATCCAACAAGCCAAATGAGAAGTCAATTTTTGGAAACAAGAATTAATCCTCTCCCAAGAATGATGAACATAGGAGGAATATTCAAATATTCAGGCAGAGAGGAAAGTATAAAAGGTAAAGGAAAAACTCACAGAGGCCTAGACAATGATCAAAAATACAACACCTCAACAAGTGAGCTTACTAAGAAGATCGAATTAATTCAGGTATTCTATTTTGAGATGGAAGAAAAAGTAGAAGATCTTTAAGTACAATTGTTGGACAGTAAGCGAGAATCCAAGATTCAACCTAGGAAGCTACAAGAGCAACTAGAAAAAGTGGTCTTGGAAGGAAATAATGCAAGAGTAACCTTGCATAAAATTACTACATAATGCACAACCATTTTCAAAGAGGTTATTGATTGGTTGGGAATCATTTCAAGGTGAAACCAAACATTAGAAGACTTGCGCTTGCAGATCCAATTGTTCAATGAAGAAGAAGCTAACACCATGGATCCGCTAGAACAACAAGATAAATTTGATAAGATCTTGCAAGAGGACAATGATCTAAGTGCATTATTTGAAGCTCAAAATGTGGCTAAGAAAGAACTAAGAGAGTTTCGACCTGTAGTCCAAACAACCTACCTACATATGCATCAAGTGGATGCCATAGCTAATTCAGAATGGAACTCTCTAGTTGCATCCAAGCCAAAAGAATGCATTACATATGCCACCCAACAGTTTGTTGTTGAAGCTTCACTACTTGCCAGAAAGTGGCAAGACAAAGTGGATAGCTTCCAAGATGTCAAGAAAAGAGACCTAGAACTAGTACCTGAGTTCGTCCCTTCATTTGAAGAAGCCAAAGAATAAATCACTCAAGAAGGAACTTGAAGAAACTTAGAGACAGAAGACAAAGGAAAACAACAGTCCAACCTAGAGACCACAGAAGAGTCGAATATTTGACTTGGGACGAGTCACGGATTGTGATCGGAGCCTATTGGTCCCTTCATTTTGATAAATAGAAGTTGTGCAAGTTATGCGGCAGCTTCATTTTGGTGAATAGAAGTTGCGCAAGCTGTTGAAGATTTGGACAACAGACTAAAGGAGGAAATAGAAAATGGTTGGAAGGACATTGCAACATTATTTTTGAAGAAAGAAATTGCACCAAGATCAAGAAGAAGGGAGAAATCTCGGGTTCTCAACCAAAAAACTCAAGATCAGATTATATATATGAGGCTGATATGATTGTAAAAAAAAAAATTATTAGGATATATGTTATTAAGGTTGGTATGGGATTGTCATTTTTGTTAGAATCATTGTTAATATCTCCCTGTTGTTAGCTTAGTTGAGTCTTGAGATCTGGGTAAAAACTAGACAGTCCAAGTAATAGAATTTTCTATTATTGTAGAGTTGGAAAGAGCAAGGGACTGAGATAACCTTGTCTCATACTTGTTGGGAAGCATCCTCTGATTATTTGTATATGTGACTCAAGTTGTGAGAAGAACTTGATATGTTAATACAATTGGGGACCCAAATTTTGAATGTATCCTATGTATTTAGTCTTCAGAATGTATTGAATGTTACTATCTATTATATTTATGCCTAATACACTTAATTTGTTTCAGCATTCTTATGAATATCATCGCAACTTCTATTTTCTTCATTCTTATTAAGGAAATGTTCATATCTTTAACAGGCTTAATCTATCTTGTGCAAGACTAACCTGAATCTTGATATCTCATATATTTGTTTAAGTATTCTCCTTACCCTTCCCTCTCTTTCTCGTCTCGATTACACTTTGGGTGAGACTTCTTCCCTCTAGTGAAGATGAAAATTCCAGCGCTCTAGACTACTTCGGTACCTTTTTGTTGGTAACTTGAGAAGGACCCTAATCTGATCACTTTTGTACGAACAATATATCTCAATTCTTACACTAGGGTCTGTACCATGCCTCCAAACTATGCCTCAAGCATATGCTCCAAAATCACAAGATATTCCTCAACAAAATTCCCTATGGAGTGTGTCAATAACAACTAACAAATGCACCATCCATAATCCATTGTAGATCTGCCTCATACAACATGTACCAAACATCCAACAAACCCTCAAGGGCTCATGTTGAATTCCCATGAGAAAACCTCAAGCTATAACTAAAATTAAACCATATGCCATCATCATACACCCTTCAAAACACACATACAAACATACATGTAGCTTTATGACTAACCTGGAACACCAGACCAATGATATCATTATATTTCTCAGCTTCTATAGCATTTTAATAGTATTTTTCCCAAATTTACCAGTGCCTCACTTGTTGCACACTAGTTGACCCGCGAGGATGCTTCACTTGACAAGTATAGTGCAACCTGCAAGGATAACCCAAATTAGGGTTTTTCAAAAACCCTTTCCTTCTGCAGCTCTGAAACTCTCATCAAACTTTCTTAACTTCCTTGGATTAGCGAAGCTTCATATTTGTCAATGACGTACCTGTAATAAAACTTTCACAAGATATCCAATGCTATCAATAGGTGCTAATAGGATACTATTTCTCTCTTATTTATACTCTCCAAGTAGCTTCCTCAAGGGGTTATCTTCTAACTCACTTTACCCAATTTTCTTCTTTTAGGGATAACCCACTTCTAACCACTTGTCCACTTATAACCACTTTATCCACAAATATTAAGTTCTCCACTTTTAGTTGCAACTAATCTATTTTTAATTATTTTCTTATTTAAACAACTTAACCCATGATTAACTCCTAGTTTCACCCACTTTTATTAGTCAACTTCTTCTAGGAGTTTCTAGAATAATTTGACATATTTGACCTTCTAGGGGCTTATAACTCATGAGGGTTCTCCAACTTCACATGGCCATAACTCTCTAACCGCGAGGAGTTATGTGACATTACACAAATCACTAGAAAGGGAACGACATGTACTATCCATCTAGAATAGTCTTACCTGCATATTAAGTGATATTCATTTCTTTATTCCTCAAACAAACTTGGGTCCCTTACCCACACCTTTGGGCTACCAGAATTCACTATCGAAATTCTCCAAGGGTTGAAATCAATCACTAAGGATTGAAATCAATCTAAAAAATCACTATTCATGGGTTACCATCAATTACAAGCAACTATCCAAACCATATTTCCATCAATCTAAACCAACTATCCAACAATCTCCCCTTTTGGAATTGATGGCAACACCAACATTCCTAGCAACACTTAGTCATGGAAACACTTCCATCTCTCCTCATCAATGTTTCTATCTCTCCCCATTTGACATCAATGGAAAAGGGTATCTCCATTTGGAGTTGCTCCCACTAGCTCTCCTTGGGGCTGCTCTCCCTGTCTATATTGTATTTTGGGTTGCTCCCCTGTCTAAATTCCTTTGATCTTTCTCTATGTTTGTAATCATAAGATTACTCTTTCTTCCTTCATGTGATGAATATATCTCCCTTTGAAAAAGGGTATCACTCTTATGCAATATTGAAGTATCTTCTCCCCCCGTGACCATCATTCCCCTTAGAATCATGCATTTGTTCTCTCTCCAAACATCTAAATCTCTCTCCATGCATATGAAGAATCTCTCCCCCTTTTAATTTTCTGCAAGATGTCATGTAGAAAAAATTTAGAGCTTCATGTACCTACTTCCTTTTGGAGTTTTTTTTCCATTAACACTTCCTTGTGTAATTAACTGACATATATGAAAATCACTCAAGAATACACATTCAAATATTCATGTATTATTATCATCTAGTATGATAATATTCCTCTATCTCTAAACCACTCTTTGAACCAATCTCTGAATCCATTCTCTCATCTACTACCATATATTTGTCCAAAACTCTGCTACTCAAATATCCACAATGTTGACCCATTTTTCACTATACTAAACGCCAATTGTGTCCATTGGTATTCTCTATCTGTAAACCAATCTCTGCATATCTGGAATGACCTTTGTTGAAGATATCTTTGTATGAATACAACCATATACTTATGCATGTGTAACTGTCAACTAACACCTGTGAACTACTCTAAAATTGTCTTAGTCAAACGCCTGCAACATCATACTTCAAACTGCTCGAAAGATAAATCTTTGATCTATAGAGTTGTTTTCTAGACTCCCCCTGTTCAACATACATATTTACTGGGAGTCTCCAAGCTTGATGGCTCAAAAAAATACCTATTTGATGTAGTCATCATCCCCATCATCTCTCTAAACTCTGACTTCTTTCTTTTTGTCTGTGGATTCATCTTGTACTACAATTCTTGAAAGTACAATCTCTTGAACATGTTATTTATTCATCTATTCTTATTTTCTTTCTCGTGCTACTGCAAATCATGTGATCTATAGGACTTGTTCATTATTTACTTGCTCTTTTTTATGATCTTGTTTTGCAGCGGATCTTGACACTATGGTTCTTGAAGTCTGTTCTTCTTTTGTGTACTTTCCTTGTCTTTCTCGTACTATGGGAAGTATTGTAATTTCTGAAATATGTTCTTTATTCACTTGCTCTTCTTCTTGTTATTTTCTCTTCCAAATTTTAGTATGTCTGATATTTGTTTATTTCTTTATGGATGACACCATCATGCTTCTAAAATTCCGAGCTATATGACCATAGTTGTGGCATTTGTAACATTCAATGTTATGTGGAGCCACATAAGTATTTATTTCTTGAACATTTCTTTCATAAGCCCTACAATCTGCAACTTTATGTCCAAAGTTAGTACATGTTGAAATCATTTCGTGTTTCTTGGTTTTCCTTCCCCATTCTATCTTCCCAAATTATGTTTTCCCATTTATTTTCCCTCTTCTACACCTACCCTTGTTTCCCTTTCTCTTTTATCCTTTCTCCTCCCCCTTTCTGGTTATTATACTTAGTCACATTTTAGTGAACGATGGGTTCGCGGGTTCACAAGTTCTCATACCTTCATCTCCATCCACTTGCTCATGTCATAAGTACTCTACTACACTTAGCCATTTTTCAATTGCGCGGGTTTGAGGGTGCAAGCCCTCATCCTCCATATTCTGTGATCTTCACTTTGCACCCCAAGTTCTGTGATCTACATTTTGACCATCAGATTTTTCGTGGGTGTCAAGCTCCAAAGTATTTTATTCCTTTTGCATGCAATTCCAACTGACCTCCTTTATACACTTAGTATATTGTTTATCATCCATAACAACAGGCTTGCGGGTTCCCGAGTTGGCGAGTTCATGAAAAGATTCGTATTCAATCTCTCTCTTGTCCATCCCTTCCATTTTGTTTATTTTCCCAATAAGCATTAAATGTTTTTTAATGCTAACAACTGTTGTGAAGGCTCCAAAAATATTTTCATTAATGGAGAAAGGCTCGAGGAATTACTCATTAAATTTCATTAAATCTTCATTTTCCAAGGCATTAAATTATCATTATCTCTTCAAAAATATTTATTTTAGGTTATTATCCAGCTAAAGAAATAGTCTTGTCAACCTATGGAAGCATTATCTAGACAATAGTTTTGTGGTGATACTCTGAATATCTTTGGTCTTGAATACCCAAACTTCTAGTGGTCAAGAGAATATCCATATTATCCCTCTCCTCCTACACAGAAACATGTAATTTGGTCATCTGGAATCACTTGTGCTAGGTGTGTTCCTGAGGTTTTTGATTGTAAAGAACTCGTTGCATGGTGTGTGGACAAGTATGTGCCAAGTCAAAGAATTATACAGTTCCAAGATCATTCTCTAATATCTCTTTCACCTCAAGTTTTCACAATATTTTGAAGCTTCCAAAGCTGACTCTTACTTTCAAAGGTGAATATTGTAGATAATTCTTGAAGAAACATAATAATGGGTTTTCCCTCCTGCCTGAATATTTGGATAATCTTGCATCTATCCCAGTAGACATAACCAACATCTAGGTTGAGTCCTTTAAAAACCCTTATCGATAAATTGCACAGCTATTTACCAAGTTGACAAGTCAGGAAAGCACTGCTTCTATATCTCGCATGATTTTATATTTTTTGTATTTTACAATGCAAGAACATGCCATTTTTTATTGGGGAAAAATTATTTCTATAGAAATCGCGTCCCATTTATGGCACTATAAAAAGGACAAAAAATTCTTTATGGCCTCTTATCTGATATTTGTTATTGTGCATTGTTGTCAATTCCCAAACTTAACCATAAGTAAGAGGGTGAATTGTAAAATAGATCCAGTTACCTTTTGGTATCGGGAACTATGGAGACATAAGACCCCTCTGTTTTTCTATGAAGTTTATAATAATTTTGTTTCAATTTTCAAAAGGTTGTTGTTGGAAGAAAACAATTCAAGGATATATGACCAAGCTACCATGTTTCTAGAGAAAAAAGGAACAATAGAACAAATGGAGAATCACAGTGTCATAAGGATATTTTGCTCGAAAGAGAATCCTTCTTTTCTCATGTATCATGTATCTGAAAAACTATTTATTATAGAGGTGCAAAGGAAATATAACTTTTGGCTAAATTTTTTCCATGAAAAAAGGAAAAAGAAATTTATTTCCCCGTGACAAAAGATTGGAGAGTTCATTTTCATAAATATAAATAAAATTGACAAATTTGCAAATCATTTCAACAATGTGAATTTAAATTATGGTGAAAAGATGAAAGGTTTTGATACGAACAAAATCTTTGTGGGACATATGCTTTCAATGGGTTTCAGTAACTCTTTCATTCATACTATATTGAATGAAGAAGGAGAAGGTAACAACCAAATAACTCTTGTACATGATGTTGGTGATATGGAAACATTACTCAGCAGTAATGATTTTTATAAGAAAAGGGGAAAAGGTCCCAGTGAAAGAAGTGCTCAATCTCCAGTTGTTACTCCCAAGAATGATACATCTAGGAGCAATGCTCCAATGGCCCACCTAGTTAAAAAGATTGTCAACAATAGATCCAATGGAGGGGGAGAGAAGAATCCTCCCCGTCGGAAAATTGAGAGTTCACACAAGCTCCCTATGGGAAATAAAAGGAAAAATTTAGTGCAATAGGAAGAAGATAATACTATAGAAAATGGCATCCAAAGATTTTCTTTGGAGGAAATGGAACTAGAAGTAGATAGTGAGAAAATATTTCCTGCAATGGAACAGCCAAAAAATATGGCTTAGAAAAATTATTTATTGGAAGTCATTGGAAATGACACCTTTTGTGAAGAAGAATCCTTCAATTTTCAAAGTGTTTTTTTTTATCAAGAGTCTAAAAATTTGATTGTAGAAAGAAGTGACTCGAGGAATAAAAAGGGAAAGTCTCTCTTAGAGGTCAACCTGAAGGACATGCAACCGTCCCAAATTTCCAAAATCCATAGGGAAACTGGGGATGCTCTTGATGACTCTATTGATGGTTTAGAAGCTGTAAATGCTAAATTAAAGGAAAGGATTAGAGAATTAGAAACTGCCTTAATGCCTCTTCCAATCTAGGCAAGTCGTTTCACAATGGTTAAACCAAATACACCCACTATTAATTTAAAAGGATCTTCTAGTTTACTCACAATAGTCTGAAGTTATGTAGAGAAAAACATTAAAAAGAGAATGTCACTGATAATAGTAGCATGGGAGTTATAGAAAAATATTGTTTCTTTCAGTTCAAGGGAACATGCTTTTCATGAGTATCTCCAATGATTTAAATAATGAAGAATGATTCTACACATATGTTTTGTTTTTTCATTTGGGATAAAAGTCTCAAACATGACAAAATTTTAAAGAAGAGAAGACGATTTTCCTTCTCCAAGTCAAATTAAATAGTTGAATTCAAGTTGGAAAGAAAATATCAATAATTTGAATAACATTGTCCAAGCATGCAGCGAAGCCATAGTAAAAAAGGAAGAATTATTCAAAAGACTCACAGAGATAGATCTGGTAGGAAGAATTGATGAGGTACAATATCCTAAGTTAATTCTCAACTAAATGTTTATGACAAAGAAACAACTTGATGAAAAAGTAGAGATATTAAAAGGATTATCGGCTGAAACATTTTATGGCATAATTGAATATAATGAAGAAGAGATAGATAATTGGCTAGTTGATTATTCTATGAAAAATCAATATATTGAGGGGACAATACATGGAATTTCTCATTATTTGAGAGATTTGGAAAGTGAATTATTTAATATAAAAATCATGCATGAAATAAATGTTGCACCAATGAAAAATTACATTGAAGATTGGTTTAAAAAAGAAAATGATAAATTAACCAAAGAAGGCCAAGAAGCAACAGTTGAGACGGTTCCTATCACTGTTAATGAGGAAAATAAAAGGACAATAGAAAGAAAGTAAACATGGGAGAGACCATCATAGTAAGTTTATGTTGATCGCATCTTTCTTTCTTTATCAGTTTTCCATCCAGTTACTCCTCTTCTTTGATTAGAAAGGTTTAACCGGAATCTGATAACTCCTCCTTGTCTTCTTTCTAGGTCTTGTTACTGTCATCGCCCACCATATTCTCTCCACAACTTACTTATTTTTTATATTTTCTTTAAGGTCCTCGGGATCCCCAATCCTAGTTCTAAGGACAAACACATTTAAATTCCAAAGCTTTGTGACAGGCTTTGTATTTCTCAGAAATCCCAAGAGAACTATTTCGGGATCAGTTTTGATGGTGTTTTATAACTCTGAGTTTTGAGTATAAAATATTTGAGATTGATCTGACATTTTCTTTATTTGAGCTCCACATGTGGTTACTCTATTAAAGTTCTTTTATACGTGAAGACCATTTTCTTTTATTTTATGTGATCAGAAATATTTAGTTTAACTATGATGGATGTGAGGAAATTTTTCTTATCTTTTTCAAATATGTGATGTGTAAGGTTCCTGGTCATCTCTCTGGAACTCTCTTTAAAAACAAAACATTTTATTTTTCTGCAAACTTTATATTTCTTTGAATATCACGTCAGACTTTCTCAAAGTCGTGTATTATTTTGAAAATCTAAAATTCCAAGAATATCTTGAAACAAAGAGGATTACCACCTCTATAAAAACATAGGGGAGTTTGTATCCCCATGAGATTGTTGTTTCGGTCCTAATGGATTCAAGTCTCAACATTTTTTGTGACCATACTGGGGACCAACTGAAAATTTTAAATCTCATTTAGCATCTTTTGAAAGATACATGACTTTTCCCCAGGCTGATCATCCCCATCTAGAAATTGGATTAAATAATCAACTAAGCATCTTGCATCAGCTATATAATCTAGTAATAACGATAGTTGAAACTAGGGAATAATTGGAAATATCTTGGTAGACATTGGTCCAAGAAGAATAAAGATAAATCATGCGTAGATAGAGGAGAGACAAGAGATAAGACCGAAGAAATGAAATACAATATCAAAGAGCACAAGAATAAGGTTGGAATTGAAGCTAGACAAATATAAGGGACATATTACTATAATTAAAAGAAAGAAACTTTGTATTATAAGAAGTGTAAAATTTAGTCCTGAAATATCTCCGGACATGGTAGGAATAAATGAAAAACCACGAGAAGAACCATGAAGAAAAACTCATGAAGAAAGACAAGGAGGTGGAGGTGGAGGTGGTGGTGGAACAAATCAAGAAGACTTTAATGCCCATAAATATATATCTAAACATTGTTATCCTCACAAGCAATTATTTATTAACTAAAACAATATCTATTCAGCATAATATCGATCCTCATACCAGCAACTTCAGCAATTTAGATTCATCAAATATTAATGAATTCATAGCAGAATAAATAAATGCATAATTCAACAGGGTACCTGGTTCTGATGCTATTTCCGTTGCCAGTTGCCTTGCTGCTGCTGCTCTCCTGCTACCTGCTACACAGCCCAGTCCTGTTGCAAACACAGAAAAATTGCCCAAAACTATTGTCCACCCTGCCAACTAGGAAAACAACCTAGCTCCAGGATATCTACGGATATCCTGGTCCTCCGAGCCCAAAACCTCTAGCAACCCCGGTCCACTGTGTCAAGCCCAAACACAAAATTTCCCCCTGGTCCAATACTCAGAGTTCTCCCCAAAAAAATCATGGCCTCCTTCCCGTCGAATGATCCCTCCTCCAAACTCCTTTCCCCCCCCTATTCCTCCTTCATCCCTTCCCTTCATTAACTCCCCCACCAAATACCTTATCGCATTATTAAATACCTTATCCATTCATTTAATTATCCTATCCATTCATTAAATTTCTTATATCTTCTCGGGATTCTTATGTGATCCCCTCTTGTGTACACAACTT
>ML788016.1:71012-113435 GCA_009831015.1 Picea engelmannii | reverse complement strand
TCTTCCTCTAGATGCTTCTTTTTAGTATAAATAGGAGTCGAGGGTATGAGAACCCTAGCTTGGATATTATTGTAACAGAGCGCTGCTCGATTGGAGGTTGCCCCCTCGAAAAGGCCTGTGAACATTGCTATCTGAATCAAGTGTTATTTCTGTTCAAGTGCTATTTTTGTGCTATTTCGTATATCATTTCTGTGTATTGTGAAGATTATGCTGGATATTTTACTGTTACTCTATTATTTCTAGCATTTCGTTTCTGTTCTGCATATTTTATATATCTGGTATCTTGCATATAGTTTAGCTAATCTTTTAGGATTACCTTATTAAATTAATTATAATTTATAATCAAGGGTCGTTACAAAGACATAATATTTGGAAACCGAAGAAGAGTAGTATATTCACCCTTAAATATTTGAGGTGAGCAACATGATCCCCCTGTTCTCCCTAAGGGTACTTTGAAATAATTTTCTGGAGACAATACAATTGATGCCAAAAGACACCTTAATTTATTTCTTGATTTTTGTGATTTTCATCATGTTGAATATGATGATGTGATGGTAAGGTTATTTCTTCAAACCTTATTAGGATGAGCCTATGAATGGTAGATGACAATACCTACTAGGTCAATTGGTTCATTTAACTACCTCTAAGCCATGTTCTTGACTATATTCACTCCCCCAATTGCATATCGTACCCTTCTCACTAATTTCACTTAGATTGGTTTGAGGAAGAATGAGAGAATACAAGATTTTAATCTCAGGTTCAATAAAAATTTGAGTAAGATTCCAAAAGATAAAAGACCCAATGTCCCAGTGATACTTAGTTGTTATAAGAATGTGATTCCCCCAAATGTAAAACTTGCTATCAAAACATACCGGATAGATACCTTGGAGGAAGCAATGATTAAGGCCATTGAGATGGAAGAAATTATAATTGAGACAGATGTTGACCCCGACATTATCCTGGGAAAGGTACAGAGGCAGTTGGGAGGCCTAATTATTGATGATCAAGGAGACTCTATCTCAAGAAATAATGAAGAGCAAAAGTCGCGACCGATCCAAAATCAAACAATTGGAGGATTTTTTAAAGGAACCATACCATATGTGAAGGTAGATCCTAAGAAACTATGCAAAGAATTGAGATTGAAAAAATGAATAGAACCATTAGGAAAATACAAAATGAGATAGCCATATTAAGAAGGGATGATAATTATGTAGCAAATATGAGAATTCTGGTCCAAAATAAAAGAGGTAACCCTCCCCAAGAAAACAGAGTGAGGTTTGAAAACATTAATAATCAACAAAGACAAAGGGTTCCCAAGAAACAAATCCCAAATGTAGCTGTGTTGGATGATATATATGATGAGCAAATGGTTGAGCAAGGAAATGATTATTTACCTGAGGAAAGTTCTGAAACTATACAAATGGATGGATGTGAGAAGTCCATGTATATATTTGAAGAAGGTGAAAAATAACCTGACTCGCAAGAGAATGTTTCCCAGACACGAGTGTTTGTAAATAAATCCAAAAATAAAAATGATTTTGAAAAGGAAAAGGAAAGAATTAAAGAAAAAGATAAAGAAAATGTGAATGAGAAAGAGGAAAATGAAAATATGACAGATAGCACTAGAAGCAAGAAGAAACACCTAGTGTCAAACCCTTCCCATATGAAATACAATGTTGTAGAGGACTTGAGTAAGATAAGGATAACACTTCCTTTTACAGAAGTGGTAAAGATCCCTCAACAAATGGAAAATATTTTTAAATTGTTGGATGATCCATTTGGAAGAATGGAGGTTGTTGTTATAAGTCTAAAAAAAATCTAGAACACATCAATCGTCAAGTTGAGAGGTAAAATCCCACCTTTTTGTATTTCAATTTAAAATCATGATGTTGCACTTCATAATTGGTTAGTTGACACTGGCATGACCAATAATATTATGCCACTGGAAGTCATGGAGGCATTGGGAATGAGATACACCAAATATTATGAAACTGGTGAAAGTATATATGCAATTGATTCGAGACAATTGCCAGCTTATGGCAAGATCAAAGATTTTTATGCTTGGATCATAGCGGCTCCCCATATTATTACAGTTTTCAATATTGTTATGGTAGACCTTCCTCCTACTTATGTATTTGTCTTAGGAAGAGATTGTTTGTCTATGATCGGTGGATACATAATGAATGATGGAAGTTGCATGATGAAGACCGATAAATAAGGAGCAATGATTAAGGTCCCTTGTGAACCCATGAGACCCTTTTCCTTCAAAAAGAAGGATAATGAACTAATCGAAGATTATATAGATGTTGGGATCAAAAACTATGCTATCCTAGACATGGAGTAGATTGAAGGAATGGAGAAGATTGAAGATATGGAGAATTGAAAGAATCAGTTTGAATTTTATTGGAGGATGTCATTTGATAGAGCTTGATCAAGTTCCAGGAGTGGAGTTGGAATCATCCTTATAAACCTAGGAAATATTGTGCATCCACATGCTATCAAACTTGAATTTTCATGCACCAATAATGAGGAGGAATATGAATGTTTGATTTAAGGAATGATTCTTGCACGAGAAATGAAGATATAACATATAATCATGACAGACAACCCTGAGTTGGTAATAAATCAATTTGTTGGTTGTGGAGCCTGATTATCTTATTGATTCATAGGTCTTTGTTTGTAGCCGTGTTGATACCCCATGAATTCTTTACACCCCATAATAATGTGCACTCATCCACGTGGGGGAGCGGGGTCAGGGGGGGCTATCCCCTCGGCTGGGAGGTTTGGGAACAAGCGAGCCCCAAACGGGGGTCTAGGGGATAGAGTTCCCCTATAGGGGTTCAAGGGCGAAGTCCCTGAAGGAAAATTTTCCTTGTAAATGTATATTGTAATTTCATTGTAAATATAGATTGTTCATTATAAGGTTGTAGATATGATGGTAGAAGTTATGTTAGGGTTTTTTTCCTTAGAAGGAAACCCTCTTTTATGAGGGAAATGTATTGTGGCTATGGATTTCTATGTATATTGTATTATGAGAGAAGATATTGTGAGAGAAAGAAGAGGAAGTTACAACATGTTTGTTGTAGGTTGTATCCCTTCATTTGTTGGATAATAATAAAGGAAGGACCTAGAAATTTCTCCGGTGGACGTAGCCCACACTGGGTGAACCGCGTATATCTATGTCTCTATTGTATTGTGTATCTTATGTGTTTTATTTCCACATTTGCTTTATTTTATTGCTCTGCGATCCTATTTTTCTAACACAAGTTACCCATAGATATAATATTAAAAGGGAAAAAGAGTTAATGAATTGATGGAAGCCTTTAGCTATTTCAACATTTCTTTCATCCCAAGGGACAAAAATCAGAAGGTAGATTCATTAGTTTTGGCAACCTCACTATCAAACCCGGATGATGTTCAAAGAAAAACATTTTTTCAAGTAAAAAGAATATTCTGACCTTTTGAACCTGATAATCAAGAGTATTTACAGGTGTTTGAGAATGATGAAGAATTGGAAATTTTTTTGATGAATGATGATGAAGATGAGGATAATCACATAAATGTTGTCCTAAGGAATTGTATTCAATATGAGTCTCTTTTTACAAGAGACGATCATGCTAAAAGCCTCTTGGAAGAAGCATCGCTCTAAAAAGTCCAAGAAATAAGAAAAAATAATATTGGAATTGATAGCTTCCCAAAATACGTCAATTTGAGAGTTGATTGCACAATTAACGAAGTTGATCAATATGTCATATTATTCAAAGAATATATTGATGTGTTCGTATGGAGTTATGATGATTTGAAGGAATATGATAAAAAAATATTTCAATGCATTATTCCCTTAAGAGAAGGGGCAAAGCCTGTCAAGCAGAAGATAAGGATAATGAACCCAAAATTAAAACCACTGGTAAAGGTTGAATTGGAAAAATTAAAGAAGGATGGGATAATATACCCCATTAGACATTATGATTTGCTTTCAAACCCTATAATAGTGATAAAAAATACTGGGATATTCGGATGTGTGTATATTTCAGGGATCTTAACAAATCTAGCATAAAGGATAATTGTCATTTTCCTAACATGGATTTTCTTCTACAACAAGTCAGAGGATCAACCTGCATGTCCATGTTAGATCGTTTTTTTTGGGTATAGTCAAGTCTTGGTTGCTGAAGAAGAAAGAGAAAATATATCTTTCATAACACCTTGGGAGACATATCCATATGTTTGGATTCCCTTTGGTTTAAAAATGTAGGAGCTACATTTCATAGGGATATGGATCATGTTTTTTATGGATTGATAGGAAAATTCATGGTGGATTATCAATATGACTTAAAAATACACTCAAAAAAAAGGATCAATCACATTCATCACCTAAGGAAATTTTTTGATAGGTGTAGGTTATATGGTGTTTCTTTAAATCCAAAGAAATTTTTATTTGTTGTAACTCAAGGAAAACTATTGGATCATATTGTGTGCAAGGAAGGAATCTATATTGATCTAGAGAGATTTAAATCTATAAATGAACTCAATCCCCCATCGTCTAAGAAGGGAGTTCAATCATTCTTTGGCAAGATCAACTTTGTATGAAGATTTGTCCCTGACTATGCAAGTATTGTGAAGATGGTCAATTTATTGTTGAAAAGGGACCAAAGGTTTGAATAGACCACAAATACACAATAAGATTTTAATAATATAAAAATGAAATCACTACAACTCGAGTCCTCATTAGCCCATATTTTCAAAGAGACTTCATCATTTATTCATTCACTACAGAAACATTTTTTGCATCTATTCTTACTTAGAGGAATGCCAAGGGTGAATAGTTTCCAATTAGTTTCATGATCAAGACCCTTCATGATTATGAATTGAGATATTCAAAATTAGAGAAGTGATCCCTATCTCTTGTGAAAGTGTGGCGCGCTTTCAGACTTACATACTAAATTCACATGTCATTGTGTATGTTCCATCCTCTCTTGTGAAGATGATTTTAAATCAACAATTGAGAGAAGGAAAATGGAAAAACTGGTTCCCAAAGATTCAAGAATATGATATTGAAATTAAACCTTTAAAAGCAGTTAAAGGACAAGGTTTATGTAAGCTCATTGCAAATAGTGATTCTTTGGATGTAGTAATTTCAATCTCAGTAGGAGAACCCATGGCAATTTCAGAATGGTATAAAGACATTATATTCTACTCGAGGTCTGGAAAATTTACAATCACCATGAACCCTAAAGAGAGAATAACATTGAAGATGAATTCAAGTCAATTTGTGCTCAATGTTGATATATTGTTTAGGAGGAACTATGATGGCATATTTTTGAGATGTGTTGATGAAAATAAAGCTCAATAAATGATGAATGAATTCCATGAAGGTATATGTGGTGGACATTTTTCACCTACCGCCACCACCCATAAAATAATAAGAGTTGGGTTTTATTGGCCATAAATTTTTAAATACTCATATGCTACCATAAGGAAGTGTGTATCTTGTCAACAATTTTCAAGGAAAATGAAAAACATTGCAATGCCATTACATCCTATATATGTAGAACAACCATTTTCCCAGTGGGGACTCGATGTTGTTGGGCCAATAAATCCAAAATCAAGCAAAGGAAATGCATATATCCTCACTGCTACAGATTATTTTACAAAGTGGTCGGAAGCAGTAGCATTAAAAAGGGTTGATTCTGAAGAGTTCATTAAGTTTCTCAAAGATAATATTTTTTTAAGGTTCGGTGTCCCAGAAAAATTCATTATTGACAATGGATCAATTTTCATTAGCTCAAAATTTATAGAATTTTGTGGAGAATGTGGGATTGTTATGGGGAAGTCATCAAATTATTATCCACAAGGGAATGGTCTTATAGAATCCACTAATAAGACACTCATTCAAATATTGAAGAAAAATGTTTATAAGAACCAAAGGAATTGGCATTTGAAGTTGGCTGATGTTTTGTGGGAGAGCAGAATGACTCTGAAAGACATCATTGGGATGTATCCATACAAATTGGTTTATGGGAAAGAAGCAAAAATGCCAATTAGCCTCGAGATAAATGCCTTGACGTTTTTAGTTAATACAGAGGATGCAGAAGATAGTTCACCTATGAAAAAGTGAGTGAACCAATTATTGAAATTGGAGGAAGAAAGGAGTAAATCCTTGAATAGAAAATCTCAAAGAAAACTAAGTATCAAAAATATTTTGATCAAAATGCAACTGTAAAGAACTTTCAAAAGGGAGAAATGGTGTTACTCTAGAACAAAGCTAAGGAGAAACCATTGATGCACACAAAATTCAAAGCACTTTGGGTGGGACCATATATAATTAAAAATATCTTAGGTTTTAATGTTTATATGCTCAAAGATATGAAGGGTAAAATTTTAATGTTGCATGTTAATGGGCAACATCTGAAAGGTTTTTTCACCTGAAATTTTCTCATTTCTTTGTACATATTTTTTTTCATTTACTTAGTTTGTATATCCTTAACTGTTGACTCCATATCCCAATGGATGGAAGCATACTATCATGAAGATTCTGGATTCTTGACAACCCACAGGGGGTTATCATTCCATAGTTGGAGCCAGTTGTTGAAATCATTTCGTGTTTCCTAGTTTTCCTTCCCCATTCTATCTTCCCAACTTATTTTTCTCCATTTATTTTCACTCTTCTACACCTCCCCTTATTTCCCTTTTTCTTTTATCCTTTCTCCTCCTCCTTTCTAGTTACTATAATTAATCACATTTCAGTGATCAGCGGGTTGGTGGGTTGGCGGAGCTTCATCTCCATCCACTTGATCATGTCATAAGTCCTCTACTACACTTATCAATTTTTCAATTATGCAGGTTCATGGGTTCAAGCCCTCATCCTCCATCTTCCATAACCTTCACTGTGCACCCCAAGTTCCATGATCTACATTTTGACCATCAAATTTGTCATGGGTGTTAAGCTCCAAAATAATTTATTCCTTTTGTATGAAAGTTCGGTCAACCACCTTTCTACACTTAGTATATTTTTTATCACCCATAATCGTGGGTTCGTGGGTTCATGAAAATATTCATATTCAAACTTTCTCTCGTTCGTCCCCACCATTTTGTTGCTTTTCCCAATATGTATTAAGTATTATTTAATGCCAACAACTATTGTGTAGGATCCGAAAAGATTGTCGTTAATGGTGAAAGGATCGAGGAATTACTCATTAAATTTCATTAAATATTCATTTTCCAAGGGATTGAATTATCGTTATCTATCTGAAAATATTTATTTGAGGTTATTATCCAACTGAAGAAATAGTCCCATCAACCTATGGTAGCATCAGCTAGTCAACAATTTTATGGTGATACTCTG
The DNA here is from genome assembly GCA_009831015.1 of Picea engelmannii. NCBI lineage: Eukaryota > Viridiplantae > Streptophyta > Pinopsida > Pinales > Pinaceae > Picea > Picea engelmannii. The sequence goes on along the minus strand of ML788016.1, from coordinate 106,093 downwards.
AATATATTTGGTCATGAAGACCATAACTTCCAGTGGTTAAGAGAGTATTCATATTATTCCTCTCCTCCTACACAAAAACATGTAATTTGGTCATCTAGAATCGCTCATGTTGGGTGTGTTTCTGAGGTTTTTGATTGTAAAGAACGCGTTGCATGGTGTGTGGACAAGTATGTGCCAAGTCAAAGAATTATACAACTCCAGGATCATTCTTCAATCTCTCTTTCACCTCAAGTTTTTCACAAGATATTGAAGCTGCCATAGTCGAGTCTTACTTTTAAAGGTGAATATTGCAGATAATTCTTGAAGAAACATAATAATGGGTTTGACCTCTTGCCAGAATATTTGGAGAATCCTGCATCTATCCCAGTAGACATAACCAAAATCTAGATTGATTCCTTTAAAAACCCTTATCGAGAAATAGCATGCCTATTTACCAAGTTGAAAGGTCAAGAAAGCACTGCTTCTATCTCTTGCATGATTTTATATATTATGTATTTTACAATGTAAGAACAACCCATTTTTTACTAGGGAAAACTGGTTTCTATCGAAATATAGTTCCAGTTATCACACTATAAAAAGGACAAAAAATTATTTGTGGCTTCTTATCTGATATTTTCTATTGTGCATTGTTGTCAATTCCCAAACTTAACCATAAGTAAGGGGTGAATTTTGAAACAGATCCAGTTACCTTTTGGTATCAGGAACTATGGAGATATAAGACCTTGTAATATACCAGATATAAAAAGTATGCAGAACATAAATAAAATGCTAGAAATGGCAGAATAACAACAATATAACCAGTACAATCACCACAACAACACTAAAATGATATAAGAATAACAACAAAAATAGCACTTTGATTCAGAAAGAAATGTTCACGGCCCTCTTCGAGGGGGAAACCTCCAGTTGAGTAGAGCTCTATTACAATAATATCCAAGCTAGGGTTATCATACCCTCGACTCCTATTTATACTAAATATGTTTATCAAAAGAAGCATCTAGAGGAAGATCCTTCTAGAAGCGGAAGCTTCTATTAAGTCTTCTTACATCTGACTTATTCTATTTTATTGCAAGGCCTTATTAATATTGACCTTTATTACATATGAATATATTGTTCTACCTATGTGTGGGTTAGGACCCTAACATGTCCTCCCCCTTAAAAACAGCCTTGTCCTCAAGGCTTGAGATGTGGAAATTGTTGCAAAATGGTAGTTGGTTCCCAAGTGGCATCTGTTGGAGTTGTATCTTTCCACTAGATTAACACTTCCTTGATGGTTCTCTGATGCAGGTGATGCTCACCCTAGTCCAAAACCACTTGTGGTTGTAGCCAAATGGATCCTTCTTTGACTAACTCAGGAAGTTTGGTTTGAATTTGGCACTTAGTTCTGATCACCTTCTTTAAGAAGGAAACATGAAAAACAGGATGTAGCTTTGAATGACTGGGTGTTGTGCCTCTTTCATCACCTTGGTGAGAAAATAAGAGGTGCTTGCAAGCTCAATTGGGTCTGCTGAGCAGGACAACTGTAGAGAAAAGAGTTAGGGAAAGAAAACAAAAACTACAATTAAGAATTAAACTAATAGATGCAATAAAAATTAAAATCATGAGCATAGGGACATAGAAATAAAAAGAACAAAAAGACCCATGTCACCAATGTTTGAGGCTGATCTATTGATGAAAACAAAGAACCAAGAAGAAAGGGTACTATGAGTCCCTTCTTCCTCCAAGGGAAGGCTCTTGGACCCTCACTAGCTAGCTCTTCTTACAACAAAGAAAATGGAAAATGGTGATGAAAGAACTCTTTACAAATCCACTCAATGGTGAGATGGATTTTCAAATGTAATGGTGCCAATGTGCTTGTGTCAAGGATGGAGTCCTCAAAACCATATAGGCAGCATAACATTACTTTGAATTCCTTGAGAAAATGAGGTGCATTCATGGATTTTTATAGCATTGCTTTGGGTTATTGTTTAACTGTTTTGTAGTGTGAAAATAGGCCATTTAGGGCATTATTAGGTCTTTGACCAGCCCACCAGTCGGATCCAGCCCAGATTTGAGGGTCAAATCGGCTTGGGAGCTGAACCATAAGTGGTTGGGAGGCCGACCACTTTCATAAATGCGTCGTTTAACAGGTGCGCGGATTTTTGCGCTAACAGTCGCGCATCGTGCGTGATTTCTACGTTCTTGTTCCACGCATGTGCGCGCGCGCCAAATGTCTGCAAAGCACTCTTCAATTTTTCACTACTTTGTATAGTTTTTTGACCTTTTTGAATGTTGTGGTATTAATTCAAGTCCATGAATGACTTCATCACTGTTTGATGATGATGAGTTCTTGTAACCATGTGTGAATGAAATTTCAGTGATAACAGATGCCCCCTGATGGATGAGGTTAGGAGCATACGTATAGACGAAATCCATCAATGTTTCTTTTACTGAGAATGTTGTTTTAAGAGAGAGTAATAGTGTGATTGTCCAGAGCGATCTGTTGGAGGGAAAAAGGAACCGGTAGGACCCAACCTTCCATGAGGTGCATAAAATATAAAACTGTGTACAAACGAGGCGGGCATGCCCCATGCTCGTGTCAGGTAACTCTGAAAAAAGATGACTGAAGCGTTGGTGTAGACAATTGTAGTGCCCTCGGGGGCAGTTGTGATAAAGGCAAAAGACAATTCTGCAAATGAAAATACTCTGAACAGTAGGTAATGATCACAGTAATAAGTAGCAGCGATTATGTGGGCATTGAGAGCCCAGCCAAGTTTAGAGGTCTTCGGTAAATGATAGAAATAACTGTAATAGTCGCAAAGTAAGACCCACCGTAACATGAGAAAGTGTTGGCGTCGAATGTTATGGGGGTCAACGACAGCAGGGAGCAATGGTGTTTCACCCTGTGTCGTCCAAGATCTCTCATTGAGTGGAGAATGAGAATCAAGATACTGTCACCCTTCCGGAAAATTGTGTTGATGTCGACAAAAGGGGAACGCGACTCCCAGAAGCAAAGGGATTTGTGAAATCTACTGAGGTGAGGAAGTGGCAGAGGTACATGGATGAATTCAAGAAGTGGGAAGACTCAAGACTACCCTTGGTTGAAGGATGTATGAGATAAAAAGTGGTTGCAACCATGTAACGAGGTCGAGTGTCAGGGGGATGACAAGACCAGTGATAAGTTGTGCCAGAGGCGGGACAAGGTGAACAAATTCAGAGGGTAGAGGTAAGTGACCTGTGGGGTACTCTGAAGATATGGATGATGCCAACAAGGGTAGATGATAAGTAGTGCTCCAACCAAGGTTGACATGGGTTGCGGTTGGCCAAAAGAGGGAAGCAAGTCGCCAAAGGTGACGACAAAAAAGGCAATGTAATGACTGGAAATAAAGGTGTTTGTACAATAAATAACAAATAATTGGGGAGAAATGTACAAATACAGAAACGGATGCCCTAGTGTGATATGGGTTGCCCATGTAGGGCATAATTTTCTTGGTAAATCTGATGAAGGGTGGGGGCCCCATTGGTGAGTTTCTGTATGAGGTAGGTGAACGGAAGGTAGGTTCGTAGCTGGGCAAACTGATGGTGGATGAAATGGAGGGTTCATGATACTACGGAGGTGCAGGTAAAAAATAGAACCGAGAAGAGATGATCTAGGAGTCTGTGTGGGAAATCTAGCAAAATGAGGAGAAGGAGTATGTGGTTGATTAACGACATGATGAAAGACTAGCGGGACTCCCATCCCTAAAGGGTTTTTTGAAAAACAGCATGAGTGTCAAAAGTATCAAAAGGTGCTATGAATGGGATGACTCATGTGGGTGAGAATGCTACCGAGTAACAGTACCGAAGATGAAAATGGAGGTGTGGGTACTGCAGAGCCGGGAATGGGGATCCTGGAGGCAAATATCAGAGGGTGTGACTAGAAATGTAAGTGCGATACAGAGGGAAAGACTACATGCCAGTGTTGAGTATATTCCTGAAGGGGTTGTGTCGATGGATGATGATCAAGTACCTGCACACAGGAAAACCAAAATACCCAAAGTGAACAATATCTGAAGAGCATCGAAGATATGAGTATGTATTTGATAAGCGTGAATATGCGCATGCGTACCTGACCAGTGGTATGAAAAAAGGTGCCCCGGGGGCTCAGGATGAAAAGAGGCCCAGGGACTGTTGTGATGTAGATGACGGGATGCTGATCCCGTGGCTGAAGACGGATCGAGAAATGGACACCGTGGACTCCTGGAATGATGAGGGGAAGTTTGGCAAAAAGGCTTATATATAGTTGTAGGGCCCACATTGCCACCTCATTTGTACCTACTGCAATAGTGACTGGACGAGCAGTTTTCAGAGGGGAAGTATATAGGCTGGTGAGCCCATTTTGTACCGAGGTGTTGTATTGGCCTGTGGATACATGTATTTTTGTATGTAAACATTCGGATGATACTGTAGACCTGTTGATATATACATGAGTATACTTGTTTTGAGATCTATGTGGTGTTCACATGTTTGTTAGTTAATGGTTTGATGATGTCTATTCTATGTGTATGTTGTGACAGGATTGTGAGATGTTTATGTATGTGTAGAGGTAGCCTGATGTGATATATGCCAGTCTAACAAAATATTAGCTAGGTTATCTGTTATTTGATTCAATTGTCTTCGAATATGTGTAAATGTAATGGAATCAAAATGTCGAGATAAAAGCCTAACCTGCAGGTATTTGTGAAAGAGGCAAGGATCGCGGACGCGGTACACATTGTTGAGTTGGAGAACGATGAGTTGAGAGTTGAGTAAGACGCTAAGGTGACGAATGTGATGATGTTGGGTGTCAACCAGGAGGCCAATGATAGCAGTGTATTCAGCTTGGTTGTTCGTTGCTTCCCCCAAACATATGTCGCTCGAATGGAGCATTTCATCTGAGGGGGTGTAGAGAGCCCAAGCAGCCGAAGCGAGATTTTGCGTCCAACGGTTGGCGCCGTTGGCATAACCGATGTGGTAGGCTGGTGGTGGAAGCATCTGTCAATAGCACAAAGGATAGTTTAGACGTGAGGGAAGGAAAAAAAAATTTAAAATGCTAGAAAAGAAATAACCTAAAGTAGAATGACTACTTTTAAGCATAAAATTTCTTGAGATATAACCCGTTGACAGGTTCTTTGAGAGAGAGGCCTTTGGGAGAGGCCAGGATATATGCGCCTTTGGTGAGGCAATGTTGAATGATGTATGGGCCATGCCAGAGTGACTCAAATTTTCCATGGCCAAAGGTATCATGAGCGATATCGTAAGCTAGGACGAGGTCGCCTTCGCGAAATGAGCGAAGGTTGACATGGCGATCAAAGGTAGCCTTGGATCGTTTTTTAGCTACCTCGTTGTTATGTAAGGAAGATCGACGATCTTCATCCAGAGACTCCAAGTTCAGCAAGCACTGCTCCATTGGAGTAGTGTCAAGTGATATCTCAATGGTGGTGCGTAAGGTGGGAATTTCGCACTCGATGGGGAGAGTGGCCTCAACCCCATGGAATAAATGAAATGGTGTGAAACCAGTAGCGGTTTTCACAGCCGTTCGGTAAGCCCATAGCGTAGAAAATAACATATGATGCCAATTGGTTTTATGTTTATTAACCGTGCACTGTAACATGGTCTTGAGGACTTGGTTAACTGCCTCGACCTGTCCGTTAGAATGAGGGTAATATGGTGAGGCAAACTCGTGAGAGAAGCCTAAACGAGATGAGAGTTCGACGAAGATCTCATTCTCGAAGTGTTTCCCGTGGTCAGAAATGAGTTGGAGGGGTACTCCAAAGAGGGATATGACGTGGTTAAAGAAAAAATGCGCTGCAGTGTCAGCGGTGTTGTTGAAAATGGGCATAGCTTCGGCCCATTTGGTGAAGTAGTCAACGGCGACAATGATGTATTTGTGACCATTGTTGGAGGGGGGATTACAAGTCATGAAGTCGATGCCCCATTTGCAAAAAGGATCGACTGTAATGACAGGGTGAAGAAGAGCAGGGGGACCTCGGGCTTTGTTGGCGTAAAGTTGACATTACGCACATCGTTTCACGGCATGAATGCAATCATGAAACAAGGTAGGCCAAAATTAATCAGCTCGGATAATATTTTGAACAGTGGATATACCCGAAAGATGGCCCCCACATGCGCCACTGTGGCAGTCATTTAAGACTCTATCAGCCTCGTCAATAGTTAGGCATCAACAAAGAATGGTGTCGAGGCCCCACCGGTATAGGATGTCTCCGATAAGAAGGTAGCGGGGGGCCTGATGGCGAATACGTCGACAATCATCGCATGAAAGGTGGTTACCAAACTTTTGAGTTTGGAGGTAGATGAGGAGGTCGCCATACCAATGATCATCCGAAGTGATGTAAAAGAGATGTTCGTCAGGAAAGTCGGTGTTGACGGGGGCACTGGTGGTGTCAGAGGGGAGGGCCGTGAAAATTTTGGTGAGAACAAGGGCCTTCTTACTCTTAGGTGTTGAGAACTCGAGGTCGTATTCCTGAAGGATAACGATCCATCGAGTGAATTTGTCGTTAACTTGTCGACGACTGAGCAAGTACTGCATAGGGTTGGAATCTGCGACGACCTTGGTGGTGCGAAGTAGAATGTAATGGCACAGTTTCTGGACTGCAAGGACAACTGCAAGAGAAAGTTTATCTTCATGTTTATACTTCAAGGGTGGCCCTGAGATGTTTTTACTAACATAATAAATGACATGTTCACGATTGTAATCACCGAGCTGGACGAGGATGCCAGCTACTGATATAGCTGATGCTGATACGTAGAGGATATAGTCTCGATTGTAGTCAGGTGCACTAATTAAAGGTGCATTTGAAAGCACTGCTTTAATATCGTCAAATGACTGTTGGGTGTGGTCGTCCCAGTGAAATGGGATGTCGTGACATAGTAAGCGAAGGAAATCGTGTGCGTGTATGGCATAATCAGGGACAAAGCATCTTAGAAAGTTAGCTTTACCCTGTAGACTCTGAAGTTGTCATAAATTCCGGGGAGGTGGAATTTCGGTGATAGCTTGGACTTTGAGGGGGTCCACGGTAATACCGCTTTGGGAAACAATAAAACCGAGCAGGCGCCCTGCGGTGACGCAAAACACGCACTTGAGAGGATTCAAGTGGATGTTGTACTGACGACACCGTTGAAAGATGAGTAGTAAATCATCAAGATGCTGGGTGCGTTTCTTGGATCGAGCTGTGAGGTCGTCTAAGTAGGCGAGGATGATATTTTCCAAACTGTGAAAGATGTAGGTCATAGCCCGCTGAAAAGTGGCGTCGGCATTCTTTAATCCGAAAGGCATGACATGATATGCAAAAGTACCCCAAGGGGTAGTAAATGCGGTTTTATACTAATCGGTGGGGTGAATTTGAATCTGATTATAACCATAGAAGCCGTCCATAAAGGATAGAGCCTCGTGGTCAGCGTAGTCGTCGATAATTTGATCGATGAAAGGCGTTGGAAAGTTGTCCTTGGGACAGGCGTGATTGAGATCACGAAAGTCTGTGCAAACGCGGATAGTGCCCTGTTTTTTGTTGATGGGTACAGGGTTGGAAACCCATGAGGTATAGGCGATGGGGTAAATGAACCCGGTAGCGCGTAACTTGTCTATTTCGGCTTTGATAGCCACGGCTTTGGATGGGTGTAGCGGTCGTTGTTTCTGGTGGACGGGTGTAATGTCAGGCCAAGTGTCGATGCGATGTTCACCAATAGAGGGATCGAGGCCAGGCATTTTCGTGTATGACCAGGCGAAAATATCCCTATATTCCTGGAAGAGGGATTTATATGAGGCGATTTCTTGAGGAGTGCAAGCAGCTCCAATGGTGATTTCTTCGACAATGCCATTTTTAATGGAAATGTCGATTTTAATGGTGGGGGAAATGTTGGCCATATTGTCTTCTTCAAAAGCATCAGGGGCAGGAATGGGACTGTTGAACCAGTCGATAGGCCCTGATGGGATAAAATCCTTGGTTTCGACCACGTAAATGGGGTTTTGGTGAGGAGGCATGGAGGCTTCCTGTGGAGAGAAGAGTGCGCGATGGTGTAGCACATCCCAGGGAGAGTCTAGGTGATTTAATTCTTCGAGTATTTATTCGTCGCTTTGGAAGTGACAGGAATACAAGGGGTCGTGAGGAGTGATCGCAGTGCCAAAATTCATGTGGTTGCCCCCCGATGGAGAAGTAAGGGGAACACTGTTAGGGGATGATGAGGGTTCACTCGACATAAACCATATATTGAATTACTGAGGGGTACCCGTGGTGGTTGGGTGGAGAGTGTCTGTAGGGGAATGAGCAGGAGAGTTGGGTGGGTTGGGTGGTGAATCCTCAGACACGTCATCTAAGAACCATGGAGGCATTGGGAGGGCCTCGGGTTCGGGAGAAATGACATGAAGAGCGTCGAGTGACAAGGTAATGTCAACTAGCGCCTCTGCGGGGCGATGAAGCAGGGTCAATTGACGTTGCCTGTATTCAAGGATCATAGGACACTGGTATGTGAAATGAGCTAATGAATCACAGAGAGAGAAAGGGTGTCTCATACGTTCATTGACTGAAGTGGTGACATAACGTATGTCAGTGATATTTGTTGAGGAGGACGTAGCAGGACTGGGGTTGTTCTGGAAGTTCTGTCGTACGGCGGCTAATGTCTGTCGAAAGCATGGCAGTGCTAGGAAATGATGGGTATAATGGCCATACTCTGAACATATAGCACAAGCGTATTTGGTCCTCAACCCTTTACTACTGGAAGGGTGGGTGGTAATGACTGGACTAGCAGTAGTGGCGGGTGTTGGGGGAGTTTGATTGAGGGGGATCAAATTCCGTAATTCAGGTAGTGATGGACAATTGTTTGTTTGGTGGCCCTCTTTCTCACATAGTGCACAAGGTGGTGGGATGCATGGAGGAAGTGGNTGTAGCAGGGGGGTTAGTGAGTGGGGGGGTGGTGGGGGTAAGGATGGGAATCGTCATGGGGATTCCTTCCTGGGGGGGAAGGGATGGTCGAGGGACCATCTCTGGTGGGTGTAAGTACCAAACTGGGATTGCTAACACCATATTCGGTAGTGTGAGCATTGCAGCTACCTGGAAAGCTTTGATACTGGGTGGAGGGTAAAAGAAGGGAATTTGAGTGAGGGGTTGGGGAACTGTCTCCCAAACTGGACTATGTCCTTGGGGAGGGGTGGAATCGTGGACTGGTGGGGTCGACGAGTGTCCAGGAGGTTCTTGAGGAGGATTTTCTGTGACGAGTGGGACATCAGGTGTGATAGAAGCCTCTGCAGGAGGAATGCTATCCTCGGTGTGAGTTCCTTTAGATGATATGACGCACACTTGATTGGAAGGATGCAGGAGTGGTGGTGCTCCATGATATGTGCCTAACAATGATGGATCTTTAAAAATACCAGGACCCATCTCGACGAGTGGATATGTGTCATGGCTTGTGTCGATGAGAGGAAGAATGTTATTGATGTTGGCAGATGGGTTAGGCTCATAATGTGAGACTTGGTCAATGGTAACGATCTTCCTGTTGTGAGGGAACATCATTGTCCGAAAGACGGAAGAGGCCACTACCTTCATAGCGTACATGTAGCTACGAATGAACAAGATATTATAATCGAGCAGGGCATCGATAAATTCGATATCGATGAGAATAGTCTTGCCCCCGAGTTCGACGGGGACATTTTGGAAGAGCCCTTCAGGAGAGGATGGTCGTTCGTCATAAGCTCGTAATGTGATGGCAGAGGGTATGAGTTCCGGGGAACCAAGTTTCTACCATACTATTTTGGACATGATGCATGTAGATGCACCTTCATCGATGATACACTAATGAACTGTGATGTTCCGTATTTTCACTGGTATTTGAAAAGCGATCAAGGCGGGAAGATGAGGTTCTCCGCTGTCAAGATAAAAGGTAATGAGTCGGGTATCTGCAGGATCAACTTCCCCCAAGGCGGAAAGTAATGATTTCCGCTGAGTAGGACAAGTCTGAAGGACTTCCAAGACTGACATGGCAGCCGGGGATTGTGCTAAGTCGTCTACCAAACTATAGTTATGAGCTGCCCTAACCTGTGGGTTGTGGACATTCCTGCGCACTGAGATGTGAGGGATGCGTAGCGGTGGTTTGGTGGAAGGGAAAGGGATCACCAACGGGGGTCCCATCAGTGTAGGGTTTATCTCTGGAGAGATGGGAGTAGACTCAGCGAGGGCATGATACTGACGATTACGCGTTTGTATAAGGATTTCTTCCTCACTGGTGAGGAGAATGGTACGATCTGCTGGATTGTTGGGGTTGAGGGATTGTCCTGCCTGAGGTGGGGGATGTTGTGTGTCCTGTTGGGTGTTTATCATACCTGGATGGGGAATAGGATTTTGCATCACGGTGGGAGGAGGTTGTTGCATGTATTTTTGTGGTGCCTGCTGAGGGGTAGGCTGGGTAGGAGAATGGTGAAGACTACCAGAGTCTTTCAACCGTTTGAAATCAGCGATCTGGGGGAAATGATGAGTGTAATGGCTGAATTCACCACAAAGGGCACAAGGGAAGATGGTTTTGACATTATTTCACCCTTGGAGTTTATTATTATTCTTTCCCCCTTGGGGGTTTTGGTTCCCTTGGTTCGGGTTGCCCCCAGTGGGTTGGTGTTGTGGGGGTTGATTCCCACCTTGACCTCGGTTGTTGTTATTCCTATTCCATCCTTTATTATTGGCATTGTTCGATGGATGAGTTGGGTTGGCGGTATTCAACTGTTCAAAACTTTGGTATTGTTGAATAGCAGAGGGTTGAACAAAATTTACCCCCACATGAGGATGGGGGGGAGCCATGGGTTGTGTTGGACCAGGAAATGGGAAGTATGGATTCTATGGTGGTACCGATCCATAAGGTACATAGGAAGGCATAATTCTTTCGCTAGTACTATAAGCTGACGTTGAGGGAGTACCACTGGTTGTTGGAATAGGGGGATGTATGGGAGGTTTCGTTGGTGGTCCACTGATAGGTGGAGGTATAGCAACAGGGTATGGTTGTTGATAAGGGGGTGGGGGTAATAAGAAGTTCCCCCATATGCCAGTGGGTATTGAGGTGTTCCATACATCGGTGGTGGTTGGGGTTGTGGACCATGGTGTGTGGTGGCACCGATTAGTCCGTCTGCTGAGTGAGACATCCCAGGTTTGTCTTGGCCAAATGGCACAGGTTTGGGAAGATCAGGAAGTACAGTGTACAAGTATCCTAACTGTGCATAGATGAGGTCATATTGTTGGGATTTACTGATGGCTTCCTCTTCGGATTGAGGGAAGGTGGAAGCTACATCCTTACCAAGGAGAGAGACAAGTGATCTAAGAAACCAGTCGAGACACTGTTGCTTGGTGGTTTCTGCTTTGCACAAACTACGTCGCCTACGCCACTCGTGAATGTGGTCAGCGATGTGTGTGGCTGAGGTTTGTTTGAAATTAGAAAGTAGTTCTAGACCATTGTCGTGGCGGATGGGTAATTGGAAGAAGGTCAAGAATGCTTTGGCTAATGACTCAAAAGTTGTGTGGGACCCTGATTTTTCTTCGACATACCATTTAGCCGATGGGCCAGTGAGTGTGCGTTGAAATAATCGCAGTCTGATGGAATCATCCATAATGTTGTTGGAGGAGCACCATAGGTGAAAGGTCATGACATGGTTGGCAGGTTCATCGCCTGCCTTTCCTTCAAACTTTGGTATGTATGAAGGGAGTTTGGTTGGCATTGCAGGCCATGTGGGATCATGCAATATAGGATCATTGGTGAGTTTGGTGAGATCTGGTATGTTGAGAGAGGCCAAATATGGCATCTGCAGTGGGGGGGGAGGATTAGCTCTGGCCATAGTGTGTTGTGAACCTGACCCTTGAGGGGGGATAGGTGGGTTGGTGCTTCCTCCTTGAGAGGAAGTGGGTCCCCCGCTTCCTTGTAAAGGAGAGCGAGTAAACGGATGACCTTGGGAAGTTGAACCAAGTAATGTAGAACCAAGCAAGGTTGATCCTAAAATAGTAGCACTCACGGGAGTGTGGGAAGGAGGTGTTGATGAGCGGGCACGACCAGATACTCCCCCTAAGATAGGAGGGAGGTTAAGAAATCATCTTGAATGACGGGGGTTCTGTGGTTCCCCTATGATGTCAGACTAGCTGTGTGAATGTGTGCAAAAAGTGGTGAGAGTAATATAGAAACAAGAGCCTTTGCGTTGAATGTTTACACAATATATATATCCAAATCAAATTGTAATCAGATGTGCATCATACATAAAATGAGAAATAAGCATATATGTGGGTAAGTGGGTTTTGTCCACGTGGGGGAATAAAAAAAAAAAGCAAATGTTCGTGTCCTATAAGACGTAACATCCTTCCTCTCAAATAGCACTGGACCTTCCAATACTACTCAACAGTGGGGTCTGAAGTCACTGGAAGAGAAACTAGTGAAGGATGAAATAATTGGCTATAATGAGGGGTAAAGGGGGCATATCCCGAAAGAGCTGGCGATATTTCCCAATAGCCACACAAAATCCAATCAAGGTGCAATTGCAGCCCACAATTTCCACCTGGGTAGATATCCTAAAATTGGTCACTAGGTACCTCGGTCAAAGTGCGGCATTTAGATTTTCGGCCTAAGAAATGGGTCATGGGCTGGATCCCGTCCAAGAGGTGGGTGCCTCAAGAGGGGACGCACAGAACAATCAGACCTCGGCCTTCAACCCTTCACGGGTATCTCCCTGCCTTATGGTGATTGGAACACTTGACTTGGAGGATTTTCAGTTCCCTATTTTACAACCTCTATGTTTGATAATGTGAGAACCAGATAACGAGGAGTTATTTGGATGCCTATCCCCGAAATCCTACCTAGACTAAAAAAATTCTTTTGGCACCTCCTGTGGAGGAAAACTTAGTGAGTTTTTAGAAAGATTTTAGATGTAGTTGTTTTGGGAGGTTGGGGGTGCAAACCAACCTCATTGATAAAAAATGGGAGTGGATAGTCTAGTCTAGAAAAGATGGGGTGTTTTCAGAATCCCTTTTGGAGGAAACTTACTTTGACCTCCATGTTTTAAGAAGAAGCTATGTGAGTGATAAGTGACTTTTGTGTGTGAGTGAAAGTGTGCCAATTTTTAAGTGAATTAGATTTCACCTTGCTGCATGTGGACTTTGCTTGGTCCTTACAAGTGTTGATTACCTAATTAACTAAGTGTCTTTGGTACAACCTTGCGTAATTCAAAAGTCCCTAGGAAGCTAGCATGTGGACATGTGGGTCCGTTACTATCCCTTTAACTCCCTATTGTGATGTAATCTAAGAAAATATTTGAAACTATCCTAGATTGAACATGTGGGCATGCATGGGCCCATTACAAACCTTTAAACTTCCCTAGTGTTTTGATCTAAGAAAGCAAAAATTCAAACACTATCCTATCTTTGTGGCATGTGGGCATGTATGGGCCCGTTACAATATTAATACATGTTTTAAAAGCAAACTAAGAGGAGTCCCAAGAAGGGTTGTTGTCCTCTCCTAAAGGTTTTAATGTTCTTTTAAGGGAGATAAACTTGTTTCACAATCTTTTTCTGATTCTCAAGGTCGCTTGGAGGTGTGAGAGAAGAGCATATTAAGCGATTGTAATTCAACTTCTAGTCCCGATGTAAGTTAAATGTGATTAAAAATGATTTCCAACTTATATTGTAAGTCAAAACAAGCCATCCATGTGGAAAAAAGCAAATAAGGGAAATTGATTTTATCCTCCTAAGTGCCTATGTGTGTTTTTGACTAACCCCTTTATATGATGAGGGGACTAAGTGTGGTGCAGCTTTAAAACATGGTTCACATCATTTTTAAGAAGGAAAATGGCCTTCCCCACATCTCAACAACTTTACAATGTGAAATTTTGCACTGATGTGCGGGTCCCAGTGGAGATAGAGGTGCACAGAGCGCAGGCGCGCGAACAGAGATAAGTCTGAAAGCACACGTGCATAGAAAAAGGCTGTCACTTAAGCGCATGCGCGCACGATGTGCGTCTGTGGGGTACAATACCTGCGCACAGGTGACAAGCAGCCGAGAAAGAAAAATCCGGATGGATTTTTCTCAATTCTCCTTGGAATTGGATGATTAGCAGGTCGTCTTAGGCCGGTTAGTGCACCTACAAGTTAAACAAACTAAAAGAAGAGAAAAATAAACCCAAATGAGGTAGGAAATTGATACCTTTCCCCAGCGGAGTCGCCAATCTATTGCACCTCTTTCATCACCTTGGTGAGAAAATAAGAGGTGCTTGCAAGCTCAGTTGGGTCTGCTGAGCAGGACAGCTGTAGAGAAAAGAGTTAGGGAAAGAAAACAAAAACTACAATTAAGAATTAAACTAATAGATGCAATAAAAATTAAAATCATGAGCATAGGGACATAGAAATAAAAATAACAAAAAGACCCATGTCACCAATGTTTGAGGCTGATCTATTGATGAAAACAAAGCACCAAGAAGAAAGGGGACTATGAGTCCCTTCTTCCTCCAAGGGAAGGCTCTTGGACCCTCACTAGCTAGCTCTTCTTACAACAAAGAAAATAGAAAATGGTGATGAAAGAACTCTTTACAAATCCACTCAATGGTGAGATGGTTTGTCCAATGTAATGGTGCCAATGTGCTTGTGTCAAGGATGGAGTCCTCAAAACCATATAGGCAGCATAACATTACTTTGAATTCCTTGAGAAAAGGAGGTGCATTCATGGATTTTTATAGCATTGCTTTGGGTTATTGTTTAACTGCTTTGTAGTGTGAAAAGAGGCCATTTAGGGCATTATTAGGTCTTTAACCAGCCCACCAGTCGGATCCAGCCCAGATTTGAGGATCAAATCGTCTTGGGAGCTGAACCATAAGTGGTTGGGAGGCCGACCACTTTCATAAATGCGTCGTTTAGCAGGTGCGTGGATTTTTGCGCTAACAGTTGTGCATCGTGCGCCTATGCGCGATTTCTACGTTCTTGTTCCGCGCATGTGCGCGCGCGCCCAATGTCTGCAAAGCGCTCTTCAATTTTTCACTACTTTGTATAGTTTTTTGACCTTTTTGAATGTTGTGGTATTAATTCAGGTCCATGAATGACTTCATCACTGTTTGACGATGCTGAGTTCTTGTAACCATGTGCGGATGAAATTTCAGTGATAACACTGGGCAAAGCTAACTGATAGGCCACCTTTCCTACACACTTGAGAACTGTATAAGGACCATAAAATTTGGGCGCTAGCTTCTGACAATGCTCGACCTTGAGGGAATTATGCTTGTAAGGTTGCAGGTGAAGAAACACCTGATACCCTTCTTCAAATTGATGTTCAGAGTGACCTTGATCTGCTTGTTGCTTCATGTGATTCTATGCCATGACCAAATTCTCTTTGAGAGTTCAGAGAATAGCCTCTCGAACTGTAAGTGTTTGGTCAACTGCCTGGACCTTCGAGAAACTAGGAAGTATGAGAGAACTGAAGGTGGCTTCTATCCATATACCACTTCAAAAGGAGTCATGCATGTAGTTGTATGGTATGAAGTGTTGTACCACCATTTAGCTAGGGGTAACCATTGAGCCCACTGATTTTTTTTTTCCGAGGCAAAACACCTCAAATATGTTTCCAAACACTTGTTGATAACTTCAGTTTGACCATCAATCTAGGGATGATAAGTTGTACTGAGATGCAATTGGATGCCTTATAGCTTGAATAGTTCTTGCCAAAAATTTCTTATGAAAGTTGGGTCGCGATCAGAAAAAATAGAGTGTGGCATGCCATGAAGCTTGAAGACCTAATCCATGAAAATTTGAGCCACTGTGGATGTTGTAAACGGGTGTTGAAGAGCGCAGAAATGAGCATACTTGGAAAGGTGATCAACAACCACCATGATGACTGATTTATTTCTCGATTTGGGTAATCCCGTAATAAAATCCATAGAGATGTCGTTCCAAATAGCTGGTGGAATTAGGAGCGGTTGTAGTGTGCCCAGAGATTTGAATGTTTCTCCCTTGTTGCATTGACACACATCACATTCAACGATAGAAGTACGAATGTCTTGTTTCATACCATACCTGAGCGCCCTGCTGTCGGTGTGGCATGAAGCTCAGAAAGTATCGTGGATTTAAGATTTGATTGTTTACTTAAATACAAACGGACTTTGTATAGAAGTTCATCATGGAGCCAAGAGTACCCTGGGGGAGCTGGAGGAGTGGACTACAATTGTTGGATCAGCTGCGAACTTTTGGGATCTTGTAGCCAGTCCTGGCGAACAGCTTGGAGCCAATCTGGTACAATGAAGGAAAGAGAAAAAAGGGAGCCTTCATATTCATATTTGCAGGAAAGTGCATCCGCAACCAAATTTTCTTTTCCTTTCTTGTAAATGATATCATAATCATAGTCAAATAGCTTGGTTATACATTTTTGTTTCTCTGGAGAGGAAATGCGTTGTTCCAAAAAATACTTGAGGCTTTGATGGTCTGTCTTAATTTGGAAGCATTGCCCCAATAGATAAGGGCGCCACAAATCAATGACATGCAAAATAGCCAACATTTCCTTTTCATAGATAGATTTTCCCAGATTTCTTTCAGATAGTTGCTTGTTGGTAAAGGCCAAAGGTCGACCCTATTGCAAAAGGATGGCACCAATTCATTTCCCTGAAGCATCACATTCCAAGACAAAGGCCTTTGTGAAATCAGAAAGGGCTAGGAATGGAGTGGTGCACATGGCCATCTTCAAGGTTTGAAAATCTTGAGCAGTAGCTGGAGTCCAAGTGAAAGAGTTATTTTTTAGGAGAGCAGTGAGAGATGTTGCAATCTTTTTGTGATTCTTAAAAAACTTACGATAATAACCTGTTAAGCCCAGAAATCCATGCAATATTTTGAGAGTCTTTGGGTGAGGCCAGTCTTGCATAGCTTCAATCTTTTTAGGATCCACCCTAACGTCATCTTTTCCAACTATATGACCCAAGTACTCTACTTCTGAGGCGCCAAAATCCCATTTAGAATGTTTCAGGAAAATTTGGTGTTGAGAGAGTAGATGGAGAACTCGATCCACATGAGCAAGATGTTTTTTCTAGGTCTTGCTATAGATGAGTATATCATCAAAGAAAACTAAGACAAAATGATGGAGAAAAGGAAGGAAGACATGATTCATGAGGCTTTGGAAGGTGGAGGGGGCATTACACAAGCCAAAGGCCATGACCAAAAACTCATAGTGGCCCTCGTGATTTCTAAAGGTAGTCTTGGGAATGTGTTCCTCTTTCATACGTATCTGGTGGTAGCCCGAACGAAGATCAAGTTTAGTAAATAATTGGGTGCCACTCAGTTCATCCAGGAGGTCATCAATGATAGGAATGGAAAATTTGTCTTTAATGGTAAGTTTGTTGAGGGCACAGAAGTCAGGACACATTCAACAAGAACCTTCTTTCTTCAGGACCATGACCACAGGAGAAGAGTAGGGTCTCGTACTAGGGCAGATAATGCCTGGATTAAGGAGTTCCTGGACCATTTTCTCAATTTCATTTTTTTAGTAAAAGGGGTGACGATACGGACAGATATTGGGAGGAAGGCTTCTCGGTACAAGGGGAATGGAATGATCATGAACACCACGTGAAGGAGGGATCCCCTCAAGAGTGGAAAAGACCACTTGATGTTTAGAAAGGATGGCTTGGAGGTCTTGCGGCACCGAGGGTGTTTATGTTGCTTGTATGGCATGGAATTGAGAAATAACACTAGAATGACCCTTTTTGAGCAGCTTTTCCATGCGATGGGAACTAATAATCTCGAGTGTGTTAGCGCTCTGTAATTTTCCTAAGGCTATGGAGGAAATCACAGAGGTAACCTCGAATCGGTTGGAGTCTTGGATCTATCCCTCCAAGACTCAGAGAGGGATCTCTCTTTCTAAATTAACTTGATATGGAATAGGACAGATGTTAGGCTAGCTATAAAAGTATAAGGTTTTGATTTTTTAAATGGTTAGTTTGGGACGGCAAGGAGGTCCATTGGGAAAATGGCATCTGTGCTTTAAACAATGTGATTTCATTCTCAGATCTAGACAAAGTTCTTACACAGGGCAAGGTAGCAAAAATGATGGATCGAAATAAGTTTTGATGATGTCGATTTGAGGAAGAAATAGGGGAGGAAAAAGCCAGGCAAAGGAGCAGCTAAGAATTCCTAAGATGGGCTCTTTAGATGAATAACATAAAGATTATCAAAAGGATAGATGCAGAGTATCTGCAAATAAATTCTGCTCTATGTACTATCTTCTGATAATAAGAATTGAAAACAAGCGTAATGATCACAGGAAAACACTTAACAGAGAAAGAACGCCACCAACACATCCACACGGGAATCCTGTAAAAGAAAGCATGTCTAATTACTGATCAATCATTAAAAATTACAGAGAAAATTCTCTGGCCAAACACAGTCCTCAGCTCCAGCAAAGAAAACTAAAAATTTAGGTCGAAACCTCTCACACAGGTCAAAACCCCACTCCTCTCAGCCCAGTCGAACCATTGTTTTTTCCTTTACAGGTGTATAAATAAAAATTGTTGTCAGTCCTCCAAGACTCGTGCTCTACCTATGTTTTCTAAAAATAGATAACAGTTACAATGCTCTCGACACATGTAGCAGATCCTAAAACAAACAAAACAGCAAATCACAGGAAAATTAAATTTGGTAACTGATGCTTTGGTTGTCCCAAATTTGCTGGAAGGTTGTTAAGATTTGTTGGCGGTGGGAGAAACGAATCTCTAACCACTGCCATGTGTTCCCTTTAAACGAATCCTTTGTCTGCTGAAAGTACTCAACTAATGCCTCGGATTCTGGAAAGCTGAAACTCCCACTCACCACTTGTTACAAGATTAATCCACAATCACTAATTGCAATCAGTTTCAAGTCGTCAGCTATAATTTCTAGACAAAGATTGTGAAAATGGATTTTATCTGCCATTGAAATTTCAATTTTTGGTAATTCTTCTGCCAGACAAGAACAACCAAAAACTACTAGGAGTTTGTCTTCCAGACTTATTTCCTCATCAATAAGTAAGTCCTTCAAAACTTTCCTAGCACTCTCTGGTGAACATAGCGAAATGCATGTCCCAGTTTCAATAATCATTTCACCACGAGCAACATCTTTGTCTATTGATAGATCATGTTTCACACTGGTAAAAGGAGAAAATGAATTCAAATATTCTTCACAATCATGGCCACTTTTTAACTTCAAGCTTGCCAGTCTCTCATTAACGGTAGCTTCAGTAAGTGATTTTGTACCAATGTTAAACTCATCATCATCATCTGGTTTTTCATCAGCAGCAAATTTTATGGACGAAGAAATATCCATGTCAATAATTCCACTATTATTCGGATTCATAAGGTTTGATATGTCATCATCTGTGACAGGGTTGCTAATGGAAATCATATCCAGTTCAGGTTTGCAGCCATTTATTGGATCGACTGTTACTGCTGGTTTCTCATCCTACTCCAGTTGTTTTGAAGAAGCTTTTAATGAAATAACAATTTCTTTTTGTTTCAAGTAAGAAATTTGATTGAATGAACATTCTTCCACTTTCAAAGGTGATGGCAATGCACCGGTTGATCTAGACATGAGGTTGAAAGGAGAATTCGCCAGAGACAGATCTCAAGTTTCATCTTCATTAGCCACAGCGAAACTCTCATGAACTGCTACAATACCATCAACTTTGTCACCAATCTGAGTATTTAAAATAGAGAAGCCAACCCTGCAGACATTCAAATCAACTCTCACAGAGGGTCAACTGCAGAAACACTCTCGTCAATAGCCATGGGTTCTTCAACCATGCCGATGTTTTCATCTTTTGATCCAGGTTCATTACCATTGCAGACACAAGCATAAACAGCCATAGTAGCATCAACAGGGGAAACATTCATCAACTGCCAGATTACAATCCAAATTGCATACACTCTCATCAATTGTAATGGTGTGAAAACAGTGTCCTTGTTCGACCCAAATTCAATTTCCATCTCTTTTTCTATACCATAACCTGTTATGAGTTATGTATCTGTATGTTGTTTAGATGTGGTATTTTCTCTTTGATGACTAGCAACATCTCTTTCAACAGTAACTGCCTCATCCAAGATATCACCTGCAAGAAACTTGTTAATGCACAAGTTAATGAAATACACAAAACCTTTTGACCAGATAAGATGTCAATGCCAAGAAGCACAGATCTGGAAACCCTTTAGCAGTCTTTTGCTTGGTTTCTGTAAGCCAATATCCCTCCCAGGTATAAGAAACAGGTTCATCTTCTTCATAAACATTGCAATCATAGTCAACATCACTGGAAACTTCTAAAACCATCTCTACAGAACATTCCTCCAACGCATCCTCCTCAAGTACTTCTGACTTTCATTTAAATATTCCCTCTCGGTATCATGAGAAAGAATTTTCCAGGTAGCCGACCCTGAATCTAACTCTGAGTGATAGGTTAATTCCACCTCTCCATGCTGAACAATATAGAATGTTGAAAGGTTCCCATGCTTATCAACTATTCAACTCTGCAATTTAACTTATCGTGGCATTCTCCAACTGAATTTGTGGGAGGCTTCAAGGTCCTTTTTCGAATAACACGATGTGGTTCTATCCATTGTGGATCCCATTTTAAGGATTTTCCTTGTTGCCTCTGGTACAAACATGGTCATTGAAAGAATGATACAGAACGATGTAAAGGAATGAAAAGGAAGGATCAACTTTCTCAAAAGGGAGAATAATAAAATGACATTCGCTTTCTCAAAATGTTGTGCAAGTCGTATCAGCCACATTATAGTGATATCACTATTTCACTGGTCACCGAGCATTATAAACACTGATCCATTGTGTAGCAGGCATACCAAATGGGACTTTTTATAACTTTCCCAGCATGAATAAACACAGGAAATAAACATTGTTCTTCCCCTGATCGCTGTTATCAATGCCATCTGCGGATGTGATCTTGGGCTTTAGATTGTCCTGGGGCTTGGCGCATTGTGTTTGGGCAATTGACCTGCATGTTTGTTGTTGTAACCCGTGTTTTGTGTGTTGCGTTGTTGTTAACAGGTTGCGTGGAGCTGGAGTCTTGTGCTTGGCCCCTTGCGCTCGAGTGTTGGCTTGGATGTTGTTTGCTTTGGTGGTTGACTTGTGTTGTTGTTGATGCATATGCGTGGCTCCCTGCAATCGATACCTTGAAACTGGTTCAAACACCTGACAAATGGTTTTAAAAGATACGTTTTATATATTTTTTGACTCTATGTGGGCAATATCCCACATTCACGTGGTAATTTGAAGTTTGGGTGATTATAAGAGCCAACAGTTATGTAGTCTTTCGATGAAGTGAGCCCGAGGCTGAGCTTTGGAGTTGGTGTTGGCTTGTGTGTTTGTTGTTGGTTTGTGGAGTAGTGCTAGCGCGCGCTTGTGTGATTGTTGTTGGTTTGTGGTGTTGATTATTCGGGGGGTTGGCCCTAGCCCAATAGTATTTTTTTTGGAAAACTATTTGGCAAAATATTTAAATTTTGATAAACAAGCCAAAACTCTGCATAAAGGCCGAGGGGCAATTTTTTCCTACAAGAACTACCTTTTACCATTTCAAACCAATCCACAATTTTTTGCTGAAAATGCGCCGAAACTAGCTTTGAAGCTCGTGCGCAGGGACTCGTCTTATGCTTGATTAGTGTAGAGCGCTTTCTGCCACCTTCGCCATGCGTCATGAGCAAACACATATGCCTGAAAAAGATAAATATAGTCAGAAAACTAATTCCCCTATTATATAGGGTTCCAACATAGGCTCCACCTGGGGAAGATAGCTCCAAAGGAGATGTCTAGAACCGCTGAACTCTAAATTTCGCTGACCAGCTGATCATTGGGCTGCCCCCGAACTGTAAACTGAAAATAAAGCCATGAAGAGACGAAAAAAAATATATGCTCATTCTATTGAGCTTATTGTCACATTCCTACCTACCCTAATCTACCTCATAATTTTGTTGAATCAGGTAATGCAGAAATGTCAATGGAGCCAGTCAAGTAGTTGATCCCATGATTGGGTTTCCTCATCGTGCTTGATGAAAATCAAGGCTGAAATATGTACTGGCAGCTGATGACATATTTGGTCGTTATAGAGAAAACATGTTTGAAAACTTGAGTTAACATAAACCTCCATGTAATCTGCTATAGGATCAATTAAAGCATGACGCATGATATTCATTCCTAGATCTTCTATGACTAGTAGATCAGTTGCATCCTCAAAATCAAACCATGCATCTACAACTTCTGCCTTATAATTGAAAACATACTCATCATCAATCTTCAAATCAACAGGTAGTACGATTTCCTCTTGCTTTGGAGAAGGAAGATTTTCCAAGCATTCTTTGAGATCTAGAAAATTGTAGGACTGAATTTGAGAATCCAAAAGTTCAATATCATTTTCAAACTTTTCAACAACTAGCTCAAGAAAACAAAGCTTACTTTTAGGAGGAAAATTGCTCGATTCCAAACTACGAAACACAATTGTTAAAAAATCTTCGTCAATGTGAAATTCTGTTAACTTACCCCTGCATTCTTCTATAGATTCACAAGATATAGGATTTACCACATACCCTGTCATCTTGAAGCATCATCAAGGCTTTGAAATCTGGATTCTTCGACAGTGAAGTCGCTTGTGAACTTTGCAGCACGGGATCTTGAGCAATGGAGTCGCCAGGTGAATGGTACAGCCTTCCTGTGTTTGGCTTCTGTTCACCATCAGAAGTCAAATCTGAACTTTGAAGTGCACCTTTGGAGAAGTTCCCCAGTGGAGTCTCCAAAAATGTTAGCGCTCTGTAATTTGCCTAAGGCTGCGGAGGCAATCACAGAGGTAACCTCGAACCGCTTGGAGTCTTGGATCTATCCCTCCAAAACTCAGAGAGGGATCTCTCTTTCTGAATTAACTTGATATGGAATAGGACAGATGTTAGGCTAGCTATAAAAGTATATGGTTTTGATTTTTTAAATGGTTAGTTTGGGACAGCAAGGAGGGCCATTGGGAAAATGGGGTCTGCGCTTTAAACAATGTGATTTCATTCTCAGATCTGGACAAATTTCTTACACAGGGAAAGGTAGCAGAAATGTTGGATCGAAATAAGTTTTGATGATGTCGATTTGAGGAAGAAATAGGGGAGGAAAAAGCCAAGCAAAGGAGCAGCTAAGAATTCCTAAGTTGGGCTCTTTAGATGAATAACATAAAGATTATCAAAAGGACAGATGCAGAGTATCTGCAAATAAATTTTGCTCTGTGTACTATCTTCTGATAATAATAATTGAAAACAAGCGTAATGATCACAGGAAAACACTTAACAGAGAAAGAACGCCACCAACACATCCACACGGGAATCCTGTAAAAGAAAGCATGTCTAATTACTGATCAATCATTAAAAATTACAGAGAAAGTTCTTTGGCCAAACACAGCCCTCAGCTCCAGCAAAGAAAACTAAAAATTTAGGTCGAAACCTCTCACACAGGTCGAAACCCCCTCCTCTCAGCCCAGTCGAACCCTTGTTTTTTCCTTTACAGGTGTATAAATCAAAATTGTTGTCAGTCCTCCAAGACTCACGCTCTACCTCTGTTTTCTAAAAATAGATAACAGTTACAACGCTCTCGACACATGTAGCAGATCCTAAAACAAACAAAACAACAAATCACAGGAAAATTAAATTTGGTAACTGATGCTTTGGTTGTCCCGAATTTGCTAGAAGGTTGTTAAGATTTGCTGGCGGTGGGAGAAACGAAGCTCTAACCACTGCCATGTTTTCCCTTTAAATGAATCCTCTGTCTACTGAAAGTACTCAACTAATGCCTCGGATTCTGGAAAGATGAAACTCCCATTCACCACTTGTTACAAGATTAATTCACAATCACTAATTGAAATCAGTTTCAAGTCGTCAGCTATAATTTCTAGACCAAGATTGTGAAAATGGATTTTATCTGCCATTGAAATTTCAATTTTTGGTAATTCTTCCGCCAGACAAGAACTAGAAACTACTGGGAGTTTGTCTTCCGGACTTATTTCCTCATCAATAAGTAAGTCCTTCAAAACTTGCCTAGCACTCTCTGGTGAACATAGCAAAATGCATGTCCCAGTTTCAATAATCATTTCACCAGGAGCAACATCTTTGTCTGTTGATAGATCATCTTTCACACTGGTAAAAGGAGAAAATGAATTTAAATCTTCTTCACAATCATGGCCACTTTTTAACTTCAAGCTTGTCTGTCTCTCATTAATGGTAGCTTCAGTAAGTGATTTTGTACCAATGTTAAACTCATCATCATCATTATCTAGTTTTTCATCAGCAGCAAATTTTCTGGACGAAGAAATATCCATGTCAATAATTCCACTATTATTCGGATTGTTGATGGAAATCATATCCATTTCAGGTTTGCATCCATTTATTGGATCGACTGTTACTGTTGGTTGCGTATCCTGCTCCAGTTGTTTTGAAGAAGCTTTTAATGAAATAACAATTTATTTTTGTTTCAAGTAAGAAATTTGATTGATGCAACATTGTTCCACTTTCAAAGGTGATGAAAATGCACCAGCTGATCTGGACATGAGGTTGAAAGGAGAATTAACCAGAGACAGATCTCAAGTTTCATCTTCATTAGCCACAGCGACACTCTCATGAACTGCTACAATACCATCAACTTTGTCATCAATCTGAGTATTTAAAATAGAGAAGCCAACCCTGCAGACATTCAAATCAACTCTCACAGAGGGTCAACTGCAGAAACACTCTCATCAATAGCCATGGGTTCTTCAAACATGCTGATGCTTTCATCTTTTGATCCAGGTTCATTACCATTGTAGACACAACCATAAACATCCATAGTAGCATCAACAGGGGAAACATTCATCAACTACCAAATTACAATCCAAATTGCATACACTCTCATCAATTGTAATGGTGTGAAAACAGTGTCCTTGTTCGACCCAAATTCAATTTCCATCTCTTTTGCTATACCATAACATGTTATGATTTCTGTATCTGTATGTTGTTTAGATGTGGTATTTTCTCTTTGATGACTAGCAACATCTCTTTCAACAGTAACTGCCTCATCCAAGATATCACCTGCAAGAAACTTGTTAATGCACAAGTTAATGAAATACACAAAACCTTTTAACCAGATAGGATGTCAATGCCAAGAAGCACAGATATGGAAACCCTCTAGCAGTCTTTTTCTCAGTTTCTATAAGCCAATATCCCTCCCAGGTATAAGAAACAGGTTCATCTTCTTCATAAACATTGCAATCATAGTCAACATCACTGGCAACTTCTGAAACCATCTCTACAGAACATTCCTCCAACGCATCCTCCTCAAGTTCTTCTGACTTTCATTTAAATCTTCCCTCTCGGTATCATGAGAAAGAATTTTCCAGGTAGCCAGCCCTGAATCTAACTCTGAGTGATAGGTTAATTCCACCTCTACGTGCTGAACAATATAGAATGTTGAAAGGTTCTCATGCTTATCAACTATTCAACTCTGTAATTTAACTTATCGTGGCATTCTCCAACTGAATTTGTGGGAGGCTTCAAGGTCCTTTTTCAAATAACACGATGTGGTTCTATCCATTGTGGATCCCATTTTAAGGCTTTTCCTTGCTGCCTCTGGTACAAACATGGTCATTGAAAGAATGATACAGAACGATGTAAAGGAATGAAAAGGAAGGATCAACTTTCTCAAAAGGGAGAATAATAAAATGACATTCGCTTTCTCAAAATGTTGTGCAAGTCGTATCAGCCACATTATAGTGATATCACTGTTTCACTGGTCGTCGAGCATTATAAACACTGATCCATTGTGTAGCAGGCATACCAAACGGGATTTTTTATAACTTTCCCAGCATGAATAAACACAGGAAATAAACATTGTTCTTCCCCTGATCGCTGTCATCAATGCCATCTGCGGATGTGAGCTTGGGCTTTAGATTGTCCTGGGGCTTGGCACATTGCGTTTGGGCAATTGACCTGCATGTTTTTTGCTGTAACCCGTGTCTTGTGTGTTGCGTTGTTGTTGACAGGTTGCGTGGAGCTAGATTCTTGTGCTTGGCCCCTTGCGCTCGAGTGTTGGCTTGGATGTTGTTTGCTTTGGTGGTTGACTTGTGTTGTTGTTGATGCAGATGCGTGGCTCCCTGCAATCGACACCTTGAAACTGGTTCAAACACCTGGCAGAGGGTTTTAAAAGCTGTGTTTTATATATTTTTTGACTCTCTGTGGGAAATATCCCACATTCACGTGGTAATTTGAAGTTTGGGTGATTATAAGAGCCAACAGTTATGTAGTCTTTCGATGAAGTGAGCCCGAGGCTGAGCTTTGGAGTTGGTGTTCGCTTGTGTGTTTGCTATTGGTTTGTGGAGTAGTGCTAGCGTGCGCTTGTGTGATTGTTGTTGGCTTGTGGTGTTGATTATTCGAGGGGTTGGCCCTAGCCCAATAGTATTTTTTTTGGAAAAATATTTGGCAAAAAATTTAAATTTTGATAAACAAGCCAAAACTCTGCATAAAGGCCGAGGGGCAAATTTTGCCTACAAGAATTACCTTTTACCATTTCAAACCAATCCACAATTTTTTGCTAAAAATGCGTCGAAACTAGCTTTGAAGCTCGTGCGCAGGGACTCGTCTTATGCTTGATTAGTGTAGAGCGCTTTCTGCCACCTTTGCCATGCATCATGAGCAAACACATATGCCTGAAAAAGATAAATATAGTCAGAAAACTGATTCCCCTATTATATAGGGTTCCAACAGGGTGAATCGACGGTGATGCCTTGGAACTTATATTGGTGGCCCTCTTAGTCAAATTTAATGGTTAATTCCTTAAAATCCATAAGAATGGGACCCAAAGTCCTTAGCCAGTCTACACCCAACACAATGTCACACCCGCCCATGTCGATAGAAAACATATTAGATTTCAGGTGGTAGTCAGCAATTTGGAGACGCACATTTTCACAATGCCCTCCACATTTCATGGAGCCACCATTGGCAATCATGATTTGGAAATTATTGATGGCATGGATGTAGCAATGAGTTTCTTGGGAAATGCGGAAATGAATAAAATTATGGGTGCTTCCACTATAAACCAGAATGATGACCTTCTGGTGCTTGATGTAATCGATTAGCTTGAGGGTTTGGGGAGCAGAGAAGCCAGTGAGGGCATTGAGGGAAATGACTGGTTCTACTTCAAGAGGGTCTGAGGGAGGGGCTATGTCGGGGGTTTCAGGTGACTTAGACACAAGGGGAGTTTTAATATCCTCTTCTGAAATATCCTCATAGATGGACATAAACATCTTTTGTTCCTTACACTTGTGGCCCGGGAAATATTTGTCATCACAATTATAACAAAGGCCTTTGAGTTTTCATTCAGCCATTTCATCACTGGTCAATTTTTGGATCTTTAGTGGAGCAAAAGGAGTAGTGGGATTTAAAGGTTTAGGGTGATGGATAAAGGATGGTTTTTTATTTTGAGAAGATACAACCTGTTGTGCTTCTTTAGCTCTTTTAGTATCCTCCACCCAACTTTGAGGCCGAGCCATGAGGACATGGGCCCGAATATCATCCTTGAGGCCACTGATAAAACATTCTCGGAAAAAGGCATCAGACATGCCCTCTGTCCGAAAATCCAGGTGTTCAAAGGCAGTTATAAATTATTTCACTGTTCCTAATTGTTTCAACTTTGTCAAATGGCCCAAATGGTTGGTGTCAGTGTCAAAGAATTCATAAATCTCTACCACAAAGTGTGTCCAAGCAATATACCCTTGACGAGAAGTTTTTCTCCATTCCCACCATTGCCAACGTTCTTGATCTAGATGGAGAACACCATACCAGAGTTTGGCCAAGTCATATGTAATGTTGTATAAAGAGAAATACTGTTCCATTTGGGTTACCCAACCAGTGGGGTCCGAGCCATTAAATTTGGTCACATCCACCCACGGAAGGCGTAGGTCACGTAGAAAGTGATGGTTCTAAAAGTTATGGGAATGAGAGGAATGGTCACCTTCAGTATGTGGAGCTAAGGAAGAGGAAGGGTTATCTGTAGGGATATGTAGTTTGGTGCAGAGTGCCAAAAAGAAAGATTCAAGATGGGTGGTGAGGTCTTGTTTGATTTCCTCCATTGAGGACTGCATGGTTGTATTGATGGCGGCAACATTGGCACTGAGTCTTTCCACTTCTTGTTGGGTCTCGATGAGACCAAATTGCAAGGTGTTGAAGTGAGCTTCCAAGTCTTGGTTATGTGTATGGGCCATGAGGATGGGGGAACTGAAAAGGGGTGGGCGGGGTCAAAAAGTTTGCCGAAAAATGATATCGATGAATGTGATAAGGGCGAAGAGATGAATCCAATGGAATAGGTCTCAAAGAATACTACAGAGAGGAAATTCCCAAATGCTTAACCAGAAGGAAATGTGTATTTACTTGGCAACCCGAACACAGCTGTGCGGCAATAGATCTTGTTTGTTTGAATTTTTTATGTTTCTTTCCCCAAGGGTTAGGTATTCAAGGGTTCTACAGACAAGGGTTTTCCCTGTGCTATATCTCTTTGATATATGTGCAGGGTCCAATAGTAGTACTCGGCCCAATATCTCAGGGCACTAACTAAGGAGGATACACCGTACCCTTAGCCATACTACCCAACTACCCAGGTACTAGAGAGTATCTTCCCGAGTGTTGTTCTCGGTGACACTATATAATTCAGGCGGCCGATCGGTTTATCTAAAGAGAGCTTCAAGTAATCTAGGCCGATCCATACACAGGTGTTGTCTGATCCGCTACCACTTGAAGGGGTGCCAACAGGGGTTACAAGGGTGGCCAACAAATGTGCGCTTAAGTACCACTTGTATTTCCTGCATGTATGAATCCCTCAACCGCAGTTTTATGCGCATAACGACAAATATATGTGGCTTAAAGGTGTCGGAATACATCTCTACCCTGAAAAAAATTTAACCCACACTTTCTGTCGAGGAAAGTGCTCTGATACCACTTGTAATATACCAGATATAAAAAGTATGCAGAACATAAATAAAATGCTAGAAATGGCAGAATAACAACAATATAACCAGTACAATCACCACAATAGCACTGAAATGATATAAGAATAACAATAGAAATAGCACTTTGATTCAGAAAGCAATGTTCACTGGCCTCTTCGAGGGGGCAACCTCCAGTTGAGAAGAGCTCTATTACAATAATATTCATTCTAGGGTTCTCATACCCTCGACTCCTATTTATACTAAATATGTCTATCAAAATAAGCATCTAGAGGAAGATCCTTCTAGAAGTGGAAACTTCTATTAAGTCTTCTTACATCAAACTTATTCTATTTTGTTGCAAGGCCTTATTAATATTAACCTTTATTACATCCAAATATATTGTTCTACCTATGTGCGGGTTAGAACCCTAACAGACCCTCAGTTTTTCTATGAAGTTTATAATAATTTTGTTTCAGTCTTCAAAAGTTTGTTTTTGGGCGAGAACACTTCAAGGATATGTGAACAAGATACTAGATTTTTAGAGAAAAAAAGAACAATAGAACAAATGGAGAATCATAGTGTCATAAGGATATTTTTCTCGAAAGACAATCCCTCTTTTCTCCTGTATCATGTATCTGAGAAACTATTTATTACATAGGTGGAAAGGAAATATAACTTTTGGCTACATTTTTTCATTGAAAAAAGGAAAAAAACAATTTATTTCCCTGCCATGGAAGATTGGAGAGTTCATTTTCAGAAATATAAATAAAATTGACAATTTTGCAAATCATTTCAACAATGTGAATTTAAAGTATGCTGAAAAGATCAAAGGTTTTGATATGAACAAAATCTTTGTGGGACATATGCTTTCAATGGGTTTTAGTAAATCTTTCATTTAGACTATCTTGAATGAAGAAGAAGAAAGTAACATCCAAAGAACTCATGTACATGATGTTGGTTATCTAGAAACATTACTCAACATTAATGTTTTTTATAAGAAAAGGGGAAAAGGTCCCAGTGAAAGAAGTTCTCAATCTCCATTTGTTACTCCCAAGAATACTATATCTAGGAGAAATGCTCCAATGGCCCACCCAGTTAAAAAGGTTTTCAACAGTAGTTCCAATGGAGGGGGAGAGAAGAATCCTTCGTCTGGGAAAATTGAGAGTTCACACAAGCTCCCCATGAGAAACAAAAGGAAACTTTTAGTGCAAGAGGAAGAAGATAATATTATAGAAAATGAAATACAAATATTTTCTTTGGAGGACATGGAACTAGAAGTAGATATTGAGAAAATATTTCCTTCAATGGAAAAACCGGAAAATATGGCTCAACAAAATTATTTATTGGAAGTCATTGGAAATGAGACCTTTTGTGAAGAAGAATCCTTCACTTTTCAAAGTGATGTTTTTGATAAAGAGTCTAAAAATTTGATTGTAGAAAGAAGTGAAGATTGGCTTTAAAAGACAATTGATAAATTAACTAAAGAAGGCCAAGAAGCAACACTTGAAATGGTTCCTATAACCGTCAATGAGGAAAATAAAAGGACAAAAACAAGCAATTAAACACAGAAGAAACCATCATAGTAAGTTTATGTTCATCACATCTTTCTTTCTTTATCAGTTTTTCATCCAGTTACTCCCCTTGTCTGATTAGAAAGATTTAACTGAAATCTGATAACTTCTTCCTGTCTTGTTTCCAGGTCTTACTAATATTTCATTTCCCACCATCTTCTCTCCACAACATACTTCTTGTTTATATTTGATTTATGGTCTGCAAGAGCCCCATTCCCAGTCCTAAGGACAAACACATTTAAATTTCAAATCTTTGTAGCAGACTTTATATTTCAAAAATCCCAAAAGAACTATTTCGGGATCAGTTTTGGCGGTGTTTTATAAATATGAATTTTGTGTATAAAATATTTGATATTGATCTACCATTTTCTTTATTTGAGCTCCACGTGTGTTTACTCTATTAAAGTTTTGTTATGCATGCAAACCATTTTCTTTTATTTCATGTGATCATAAATCTTTAGTTTAACTATGATGGATGTGAGGAAATTTTCCTTATCTTTTTCAAATATGTGATGTGTGAGGTTCTTGGTCATCTATCAGGAACTCTCTTTAAAAAAAATATTTCTTTGAATATCACGGCGGACTTTCTCAAAGTCCTATATTATTTTGAAAATCTATAATTCCAAGAATATCTTGAAACATAGAGGAGTGCCACCTCTATAAAAACGCAGGGGGATTTGTATCCCTGTGAGGTTGTCGTTTCAATCCTAACGGAATCAAGTGTCAACAGTACAATAAAAACAATGACCATTAAATAAATTTTCATACCTGGGAGTGAATGATGTTTTTTGTTGTGTAGTCCTTCTAAATTCTTGCCTCAACTAATCATGATCATGATTGAAGCTTCTTTATCACTTGAACATGGAGGGTATTCTTCTATAGTCTTTTTCTTGAGTCTTTTTCACTTCTGGAATGTTCTTCTTTAAGGTCTTGCATTCTTCTGTCTTCATCAAACATTTGATGGCTTCTGCATAAGTATTTGGCTTCTCTTCGTTCTTTCTTTCTTGTACTTCAATGGATGATGTGGATTCTTATGTCTCTTCAATGGTATTGTTGAGCTGGACGACTTTGACTCTTAGTGTGACAACTTCTTCTTCAAGATTCTCAACCTCTTCTTCTTTCTTCATCATCTAAGACTTCAAGACTTATTTTGTTCTCTTTGATTCTTCAAGTTTGATATTTAATGTGATTATTTCTTCTTCAAGTCTTTTCTCTTCTTGACAAAACTCTGCCTCAAGCTAGTTTAGATCATTAGTTCTTTCCTTAAGATGATATGGCAGTATCTTCTCTCTCTTTAATGCTTATTCCTTCTATGTTATCTTCAAAATATTGCTTTTGATCTTCAAGATTTTCTTTGATCTTTCTAGATTCTTCTAGCTGAGCTCTTAAGTTCTTGATGAGTTGTTGGGCCTCTTCAAAAATATGAACACTTTCCTTTTACTTCATCAATTATTTCTTCAGTGACGTATTTTATTCTCTTTCTTTCCTTATTTCCTCTAAAGCACTGATTATTTCTACTTCATGACTCATGTCTTCTATTTCATTAGTATTTTTGGTCTCATCACTTTCAATTTTCAAATAAAGGCGTTCAAATTGAATATGACCGTGCTTTTCACAGTTAAATCAAAAGAACTCACCTTTGTTGGCTTCTGTCACTTCGCACTCTTCTTCTTTTGAATCTATCTGACATGATGAGAATATTTCTTCCTATTCTGTACCTGTATCTTCTTTATCAAGATATAACTATGTGATGGGAGAAAAATATATATCATGTAATGTATCCCAAAGTTATTTATCTTATGAACATTTACCCACTTTGTCCTTTGTCGAATCACATAGTCCTTCCATGATGAAATCCATTACTATTTTGTTATTTCTCTTTAATTCCTTCTTGGATGTAGTCTTTGGTTTCCTTGTAGCATTGTATCCTGTCACAACTGACTACCAAATATCACATCCCTTTTCCTCTAAAAATAATTTCATCCTTGTTCTCCATATCTCATAATTTAGACTATTATGACCATTAAACAATGGTACTCCATTCTTAGTATATTCCATTATCTCCTTTCGGTGGTTAAATTGTCTCTTGAAGGATCTTTCTCTGATACCAATTGTTGGATTACTGAGAGGGGGGGTGAATTAGTAATGAGAAATTTATACTACTTATTTATCCTTTTAACCACAATGTATTTTATTTTAACTTATTCAACAATGTTCATCAGTTCATCATCAATATGTTATCGCATCATAAACATTAACATCCACCAGTGCATAATGAAAAATAATAGACACATCCGCACAATACACAGTACACCAGTATTTTACGTGGAAACCCAATGCAGGAGAAAACCATAGAATTCTTTTCTCATATGTCAAATAATTACATTCAAGGAAGCACCAACTTCCAATTCTATGGATCCAACTAGAAGGAGTCTCCTACCCCCTTTGTTCTCTAGCTCCAATCAGAAGGTGGCTACAACCAACCAATTCTATGTCTTGAACCAAAAGGAGGCTCCAACCCCTTAATTCAAAGGCTACAACCTGAAGGAAGCTCTAACTCCCTAGTTCTCCGGATCCAACCAAAAGGTGGCTCCAACCACCTATCCTTACCTTGGCCTTCCGCCCTGAAATATAAATTCCAAATGTAGACAACTTGTCTCTGTCACTGAATCACCAACCTGTTACAACCTCTACCAACAACATGTACCAATAACTTGTACCAACCTATACCAATAACCTCTACCAATAACTTGTACCAACCTGTACCAATAATCTGTACCAACCTATACCAATAACCTGTATCAACTTGTACCAATAACCTGTACCAACCAACATGTACTATCTGTTGGAAAATGTTTAACAGGTAGTGTATGCTTGTCATTGATGGCAAGTACAATAGTGAATATGGCAGGATCAGAGTGTGCATCGATGGAAAAACAGGAACAACGTAAGCTCAGGAGGAATTAGCGCAGAGTCGAATGAAGTGCGTTTAATAGGTAGAAGGATAAAATTAAGGGCATCCATATTTCTCCATCTGCAGGAGAAAGGAAGAAGGATAAAATCCCTTAGGGGTCTGAGCGTGTGAGAAGCTTAGGAGAGACAGCACTGAGAGTGTGCATGTGAAGACTCTGCAGAGGCGTAGAAGTCCAAGAATCCCTTGGGGATTCGGAAGTGAAAGCTCAGGAGGAACAACATCGAGGAGAACGTGCGCAGCAAAGCTCAAGATATAGGAGTTCGCAGAGGAGAAGGAAGACAAAGTTCGAGGCCTTTGAGAACTTGTAATTCTCCCAAGGTTGGGAGGAAAGTGTGCAAAGCTCAGGAGGGAGCACAGCCGTCGTCAGATCGGCTGAAGAAGAAGATTTGGACCGTTGGTTTCTACGTCCAGGAGGAGCTTAGGAGAAGCCTACAGAAGGGAGAGATCGAGAGTCGTTGGATCTCATTTAGAAATCCCGTCATTCGTCAGATTGGACAGGAGCTGCACGAGGTTTACCATCGGGAAAAGCCAAGGTGAAATCCCGAAAGGAGGGTTGACTCATTGGGGTTTCACATATCAGGAATCCCGTGAGCCAATGCATTGCGGCATTGAAAATCTCAAAACCCCAACGAGTGGTAAGAATGCGGTCACGGGGATAACGATCATATGGGCCAGGAGCCTAGCCAGGAGAGCTAGTTCATAAAG
This sequence comes from Picea engelmannii, assembly GCA_009831015.1. Taxonomy (NCBI): domain Eukaryota; kingdom Viridiplantae; phylum Streptophyta; class Pinopsida; order Pinales; family Pinaceae; genus Picea; species Picea engelmannii. The sequence goes on along the minus strand of ML788016.1, from coordinate 71,893 downwards.
AGCGCATCGGGATTCGAGGGATCGTGAATCCTGAGGACATACATGTTTCGACATTGGAAAGTCTGAAACCCCGATGAGGAGGTTTGGCTACGGTCATATAGGGGGAGGTCACGTGGACCACGAGCTTAGCTGGAGGGATAATTGAAGTTAGAGGGGTAAGATCTGAGCGCAGGGTCCGACCACCGTTGGATCGAGGAAAACCTGCACGATCTTTAAAAGTGCAAGGAGCAGAGGGCTCACAAATCCCGGAGCAGGAGGACCATCCATCTCAGGGGGTTATGTGGACCATTGATCTGACTCCCTGTCGGAGTTTCGAGGATCGAGTGTTGGAGATGTCAAAGAATATTGACATCAAGAATCCTGAAATCACGATGTGTGAAATCTCGACATAATCTGAGCTGTCAAATCAAGATCACATCTGGACCGTCGATCCGACTCACATCAGGAAACCACATCAGCTAGGAACACATGGCACAACCAGGTAATGACAAGTGTCAGACTGATTCAACATGCCAAGCACATGTAAGTCACGAATCAGGGTGACACATGGCAGTTATTTAACACAGGTGATGTCAGCAGACTTACACCATGTCAAAGTTTCAAGGATCGCGTGTTGGAAATATCAAAGAAACAATGCGGTTGGTGCTAGAGAAACCAGGGAGTTGGTGCTTCCTTCTAGTTGGTGCTAGAGAAACCAGGGAGTTGGTGCTTCCTTCTAGTGGGTGCTAGAGAAAACAGAGAGTTGGTGCTCTCAACAAGTTGCATCTTGCAAAACTAAGGTTGTAGCCTCATTATGAGTTGGTGCTCATATGTATGATACTGTAAAGAATGTAACTATTACTTATCATATAAAGAAAAAGAGGTTTTTACCCTGCATGGGT
>ML788016.1:46450-61904 GCA_009831015.1 Picea engelmannii | reverse complement strand
CTACAAGAAGGACATAATTAGGAAGCTAAGGAGGTCATTGACTCAAAGGCACAAAGTGTTGCAGATTTGAAGAAAAAAGAAAAAATTCCTACAGTTGTTGTATATCGCCATCCACATCATATAGAGATGCAAAAGTCATCAAGACAAGGGCATGTGCATGAACACATTTATGCACTAGCAGGGCACCAGACAGTAAAGATAAAGATAAAGACAGGGCAACCCCGACATGATGCGGAGAAAGATAAGGGTGGAAAGGTAGCAGATAGACATCATGTTCGACTTCCATTGGGATGGATGGATGGTCGTACTTGGTACCAGTTGGCTACATTGCTTAGTCGGTCATATTGTATGGTTTCTTCTCATGTTTCGAGGACGAAACATGTGAAGGGGGATGGAATGTAGTATACCTAGGGAGGTAATATGGGGTACCTAGGGAGGTACCTAATGGGAATGTAGTTATGTGTTATTAGTGGAAGTCAATTAATATATGGGAATGTGGTCATTCAATGTAGGGTGGACTAGGTCCACTATATTAATAAAGCCCCACTATGGTAGTTGGATGTAATAAATGTGAGAAGGCCCTCTAGAAGGTTCCTAGGAGATAGGGAGAGCTATATAAAGAAATGTAGGCAATGTAATGAAACATAGAGAAGAATATTGTGATTGTACAAGCAAGGATTGCTTGAGGAGTTTTATCCTTCCATAAGGATTAATATATGGTGTCACCCTACCTCAAGGGTTTTCTTTATTTCTTGTGTTCATGTTATGGTGAATGGTTTATGGTTTATTCTTGGTATTATTGAAGTATATTTGCAAATCTGGTATAGGTACTTAACAGTGTACCTAGAATAAACCTTTCATAAGATATTCAATGTAATCAATAGGTGCTAATAGGAAACTCTTGCTCTCTTATTTATACTCTCTAAGTAGCTTCATCAAGGGGTTATCTTCTAACTCACTTTACCCAACTTCCTTCTTTTAGGGCTAACCCACTTCTAACTGCTTGTCCACTTACAACCACTTTATCCACAAATAGTAAGTTCTCCATTTTTAGTTGCAACTAATCTATTTTTAATTGTTTTCTTATTTCAACAACTTAACCCATGATTAATTCCTAGTTTCACGCACTTTGACTAGTCAACCTATTCTAGGAGTTTCTAGAATAATTTGACTTCTTTAACCTTCTAGGGGCTTCTAGATAACTCATGAGGGTTCTCCAACTTCACATGGCCATAGCTGTCTAACTGTGAGGATTTATGTAATGTTCCACATATCAACGGAAAAGGAACGACATGTACTATCCATCAAGAATAGTCTTACATGCATGTTCATTGATCTTCATGTCTTTATTTCTCAAATGAACTCAGGTCCCTTACCCATACCTTTGGGCTACCAGAATTCGCTAATAGAATTCTCCAAGGGTTGACATCAATCACTAAGGGTTGACATCAATATACAACATCACTCTTCACAGGTTGACATCAATGACAACCAACTATCCAAACCATTTTCCCATCAATCTAAACCAATTGTCCAACATTTCCATGTGCAACACAGTCAATATTTATCAGAACTAAGATTTTCTTGGAACCTTGATTAGATTCTTTGAACCCTACTTAGTGTCATTTTCTTGGTTCTTCATGCCATACTTAGTCTCATATTCTTTGTGGGATCACTCGCCTCATTTACCTTAGTCGTATTTCTCATTTTGGTGCGTACCTCTTCACCCTTTCTCCATCATCTCTAGGTCCACAGGTCTGCAATCTCTCGTTCTACAGAATGACCCTCTCACTTCTGTGACCTGCATAATGGCCTTGTCCCATACTTAGCCATTTTTTATTTATTTCCAGTCTACTCCCCCTCCTCACTATTCTTAATACTTAACCATTTCCACTTTTAACCATCTCCATACTTAACCCATTTCCATACTTATCCTATTTTCATTTTTATTATCCACTTAGTTCATTTTCAGAATACCCACCACTTAGTCATTTTCATAATTCATTTCCACATTATTTCCATAATTCATTTTCATTTTCCATTTACCATTTTCCATTTTCATTTTCATTTTCATTTTCCATTTAACATTTACCATTTTACTTTTCCTATTTCTATTTTCCATTTTCTAGATTTTCACAATTTCTACGTTCATTTCCATAATTCATTTCCATTTTCTAGTTCATTCTAGTAATTCATTTACATTTTCTTTTTTCCATTTTTCCATTATTCTTTTCCCGTATTTCATATTTCATTTCTATTTTCTTATTTTCACGTACCATATTTCATGTAACTCCGTTATATACTTCCCCAACATTTACCATGTTTTACTCTTCCAAAACTTAACCAAATTCAAGAAATACAGATGTGGAGCTAATATGCCTCCTTTACCTATGAATTCTCATTACTCCACAAACCCTACATTTAATTTTTTAATATTATTTATTATCCTAAGTTTCTTCCCCTTTTCATGGACCTGCCATACTAGGACATGTGGAGGTGACATGGAAATATCCTCAAATGACATGTGGCAATGAGGTGGACCAATACCATAATGACATATGGTGGTGACATGAACCAACCCACGATTGACATATGGTGATGACATGGGTACTGACTAGATTATGACTGGGCTATGACTGGATGTTGAATGGATCATCAAAAGTTTATTAATTCATTAAATTTTCTTAAGGCACGAGAGCTACACCAAAGTATCTATAGTCTTCTTTTTTCCACATGAGTAATATGGTAAACTTTTCATTATAAACACTTAAAAACTCTTGATCACAATGCATGTGGGATATCATTTTAAAAGAAAACGTTGAAAGTTTAATGGAGTGGAAGAAATTAGATCAAGGGCTGAGATTAACCTGTGAGTTAGATGAATGGTTGTTGAGTGATGAATTTCTGGAATCCATAACTCAAGATCCAGGTGTCCATTTGGGGGAAATTTTACCTCATTGGAAAGGTAATTCGACAAAGAAGATGACGAAATAGGTTTCAAGAGGATAAATTAGCCATAAACCTCCAAAAAGTTTGAAATAATGATCAGCTATTTTTTCATGGTTTGATGAGAGATCTGCTTGGAACCTCAACTTCCCGAGCTCATATATTGAGATCCAGAAATCAAAATTGTGCCTAGGAGGACTCATTGGAAATACGAGAGGATGAATATTACATCTAGAATGTTTCCCATTGTTTAAAGGGAAAATATCTTACTCATAAAACCAAAACACAGTCTGCTTTTATTAAAGGTAATCAAATTAGAAATTTTGAAAATAAAGTTTATTAAATAAAATTTATTAAAGGAATAAGTGGGCCCTACTTGGAGGAAAGAATTTTAATGACTTAAAGTCATTAATAAGAATTCAATAAATTAAAAATCAGAAGTGGTTTACTCCAAAAAGGAATCATGGAAAGTTCTAGAAAGGAAAACCCTAACTACTTCAAGAACATTGAGAGCAGTTATGCCACCTCAAGCACAACATGTACCTATAAAGAAGCTAGCTGCAAGAAAATGAAGGTTACGATATTTCTCCATCACAATGAGTCAAACCAAAACTCTACCCTTTAGTTTTTCTTCAGACCATTTATGCTACAATCATTTGTCATGTTTCCTTTCTCTTCGCCGTATTTTGTGGGATTTAGACTAATTCTCGGTTGTCCTTCTTTCATCTTCTAGGTATTTTCAATTTATGGTCTGCGAGAGCCAATACCAGACCTCTTTTAAGGTCGAATGCATTTTTACTTTCTATAAATACATTTAATTTTGTATTTAAAGACTCATTATTATGTTTGAGACTCCAAGAGAGATACTCGGGATATTACATCATTGTATTCTCAAAGATTTTGATTAGAAGCTTGAGTTACCAAATGTTTTATCTATCATAATATTATTGGTGCTTTATGGAATGATAATTTAAAGCTCTTTTTTATTTTCGGTTCATTCCATGTTCTCTTTATTTTTGGTATTGTTAAATGTTCTCATGAATGTTTTGATGGATATATCAATCCTTTGTATTTTGTATGAAACTTATCTATTCACATTGTAAATATTGTGCATATGAGTTTCTTTTAAAATATACCTGGCCCAAAAATCTCATGTGTTGTTTTCCTTGAATGTGAATGTAAATATTAAGTCTAGTCCTTCTCAAACTTTTATTTTGTTTCATTTTATTTTCTTGGAATCATAAGAACAAGAGGAGTACCACCTCTCTAAAAATGCAAGGGGGGTTATATCATAGTGAGGTTGCCCTTAAGACCGTAAAACGGTATTTTAGCTCAACACCCCCCTCCCCTCATTGTTGTGACTTGCAAATCACAACAATGGGGAGAGGGGGTGATGTCAAGCATCGCCCCCTCCCCACCAATTACAAAAACAAATATTTCTTTTAAATTATTTATTTTTTTTTCGTTTTAGTCTAGTTTTTTTAATTGTGTTTGTTTTACTTTAATTTTTTTAATTATTTGTATTTAAAAAATTTTGTATTTTTTTGTATGTTTTATTTTTTTTAATTTTAATGTTATTTGATTTTAATGTTAATTTTAATTTTCAAGTATGCAAGTCACAACAATGGGGGAGGGGGATCACAACAATGGGGTGAGCGAGGTGATGTCAGGCATCCCCTCCCCACCAATTAAAAAAATATATATTATTATTTAATTATTTAATTTGTTTTCGTTTTAGTTTAGTTTTTTTCATTATGTTTTTTTTACTTTAATTTTTTTGTGTTTTTTTATTTTTATTTTTTTTAGTTTTAATGTTATTTGATTTTAATGTTACTTTTTATTATGAAGTATAGTATTTATATTTATTTATTTTTAAATTATTTAATATTTATATTTTTAAATTTTTAAAAGGTAGCATTTTAGCTTTTATATAACATATATGTAATACATATAACATATATGTTATATGTATTACATATATAACATATATTACATTTTATTTTTTTAATTCATATTTTGAATTTTTTTTATTAAGAATTAGTGATTTGTATTTTATTTTTCTTTATTTCTAAAATAAAATTGTTTTTATCTTTAAAAAAAAATAGTTTAGGGTGGTTATTTTTTTCCTATTTTTTTATTTTTTTAATGAAAATTATTGAAAAAATAAAACTGCTTAGGAAATAAATTATCAAGTAATAACACTTTTAGGTTTAGGAGTTGATCTTCACTGTTTTATTTGTGGTGATGTTAATGGTCAAAGTCAAGGGTTTAAATTCGGTCATATTTTTTGCTCCCAAAAAAAATGGTGCTACCAGTAGCATCACTTTTTGATTCGAGGGTCAATTTCAGGGTTCTATCTGCAATGTCAAGGTCGTGATTTCCAATAGGTCACAATTTTAACCACTTCCAAAAAAAGGGTGCTACCAGTAGCACCACTTTTTGAAATAGGGGTAAAAATAAAACCTTTAGAAAAACGAAAAATCTAGAGAGTTCTTGTTAAATTGGTAACTTTGTTTTCGTTTCCCATTATATTTGTGACCCTAATCTTTTTTAGTTTTTTAGGATTTTCTACCACTGGTAGCTTGGATTTCTTCTCCTTGGATTTCTCCTCCAATGTGTTATCCTACTCGATAACTTTCCAATGAAGTATCAAGGACCTAATTTAGACTCATGTATCTCAAGATATGGTCATTTAAATTCGGTGCTCTACAGCCCTTGATTTACTCATGTAAGAATCTAAACCGTCAATCTTCAACCCTAAAACATTATCCCACATGCATCAAGTAATTTTAGCTTGAATTGTTTATATTGTTTTTATCCCTCTTACTCAGTTTATGTAAGAAACTAGAGGAAGCAATATTTTACTATTTTTTATTTTATTAATTTTGATTTTAAGTAGATTCTTTTATTTATTTGTTTTTCCTAATTTACAACGGTTATTGGTCAAAATTTCTACACAATTCCTAGGCCCTATACCTCCTCTAATTCCTTACACAAACCAAGTAAGGAGGCAAAAAAACAATATAAACCATTCAAGCTAAAATTACTTGATGCATGTACGATAATGTTTTAGGGTTAAATATCGATGGTTCAGATTCCCCCATGAGTAGATCAAGAGAAATTAAGCATCAAATTCAAATTGTCATATCTTGAGCTATAAGAGTCCAAATCAGGCCCAGGATACCTCACCAAAAAGGTATCCAACATGAGAATGCATTAAAATCCAAGCCAGACTTGTGACATAAAATCTCAGAAAATTCAAAGAATAGAGGATCATGGTTTTAATGGGAAACAAACTATGCAATGTTCAAATAGACATATATTGAGCTCTTGAAGACGAAATCGGGCCCAAGATGACTCATCACAAAATATAGAAGAGAGAATAACATGATGGCACAACTAGTTATAATAGGTTGATGGCATAAATCCCCTAAAAATGAAAAGAACAAAAGAGGTCCAAATTTAATTAAAAAATGGGTTGTGCAATGCTCACATAGTCATAACTAACTGGATTTACAGGAGTCAAAATCAGACATGCAAGAGCATGTTGGAAAGTTGAAGTAGAGAATAAGACGGAATGATTGTATTCACTAGAATGACACCAAAAAATTCCCAGAAAAATTAGAAGAGAAAAAGAGGATACAAATGAATAAAGTCAATGATATTTTTAATCAATATCACTCATGAACAACATATAGAATGAGATTAAGCTACAAGGATCTCTTTAACTTATGTTTATAATGCTTACATATTCATTTATGAAAATGTAATGGAAATTCGAGATAAAAAAAAACAAGTGAAGAGACATAATTGTTGGTTGTTATAGAAGATGAAAGGTCTTCCTTGCTTTATAGAAGGAAGACCACATAATGTAATAAAGGACATTTTCCCATCATTTGATGGTGATAATATTATCTCAACAATGAAGAGAAGAAGAAATTATGACATCATAACTATTATCAAATTCCTTTAGGACTACTCTACCAGTGTGTTTGTTATTTAAGTTTTTCTGAGTGCTTGTCATATGAACTATTTCTATGTTCAGTATTTGGAATACTTATTTTGTTATGATTTCCGGTGAATACAATCATGATGTTATATAGCTTATTTAAAACTATTTGTTATCAGTTCTTCCATTTCGTTGTTTTAATACATTTTTCATGGACATGAACTATTTTTTATATCAGTGATGTTATCTTAGACTGTATTCATTTAATTAGATTTTCTCCCGCACAAGATAGGTTAGAAGTATTTAGATGAGCTTAGTTCGCTTTTGTTTTAGAGTAGATTTATAATTGATTAGAATTCTCTGGGGAACATATTACTATCTTTCCTTTTTTTCTTATTTTAATTCATAATGGCAATCAAGCCCACATATTGTTCAAAAACGTTACCACAAACGAAAGTAGGTTTGATTGGGACCTACCATCAGGTGTTCTCCCTTACCTTCATAACAGACCATTTGGACCCATCAACAAAGTCGTTAAACACTTTTGGATTTGCTCTATCTTTTTCCACGATTCTTTAGAGATGTTGCAACCCCAAAATTCACAACCATATAAGATAACTAGAGTGATGAGAGTCTCAAAGAGGAGTTTTTTCTTATCACGTATCCAAAGGTTCATTGATTTACAATTGTTTTCAAGTCCATAATAAGCTTTCCACCATCCATTTATCTTTTTCTCATCGCTACAGTTCTAGTTAAACTTGTGATGAAGATTGATTCCAAGATATTTGTATGAAGTCACTTCCTCCAAGTTGCTTTTGTCAAACACAAAATTAGAAAGTGATCTTTTTTTATTTAATTATCATAACCTGCACTTTTTCAGTGTTAATAGTAATAACCGTACTAGGGTAAAAATCCTTGAGAATTTTTAGTTTCTTATCGAGATCATAGGGACTCCTCACCATAAGAATAATACCATCATCTTAAAGGAGAAGTATGATGACTATAAAATCTAAAGTGAGGTTGACACAACCTACTTCTTCTAAACAACCCTCTAACTTGTTGATATATATTCCAAAAAGGGTAGGGGACAAGGGACAACCTTTCTTCATTCTTATATTACAATTAACTTTTTTTGACCAACCCTCAATGTTTCTAAACTTAGAAATAATGTTCTTGTATAACATTATTGTAATAGCTCTCAATTCGAAAGGAAATTTTAGCTCTTCTACTCTATTCCAAAGGTTAGTCCTAGGCATTATGTCAAAAGCTTCTCTAAAGTCAATGAAACAACATGGGAGATTGGTTTTATTATTAAAACGTTCCTCAACAATTATCCTAAGCTAAGAAGGTGGTCCACGGTTGAATGATAGATCCTAAATCCATCTTGTCATTTAGCTCTTTTTCTGTGGATTTCTAGCCATATGTTGATCTTATCTTCCAAAACAATTCCATATAACTTGGATAAAATGGGGCTAATCATAATGGTTGCACAATTAAAGGGATTGTTTTTATCCCCACTTTTAAAAATTAGTACAACGAGACTTTGAGTCCAGGGTTTAGAGAAGCTTTCCTGGACTGTTAAATTGAAGAGCTTATGGATGCGAGGGATGAGGATAAACCCTCCAATTTTGAAGATTTATGCTTGGTAACCTTCGATGTCCTTAGCTTTCTCTTTTGTGAGCCATTGAACCCCAAACTCTTTGTATTGTATAAAAAATGTCTTTCTTTGTAAAAGGTTTTGAATATTATACATAACACTAAGAAATTCGTAAAACTTTTTAAAATAAGAATCACAAATCCTAAAAAAAAAAATCATATTGTTTTCTTTATGTGTCAAAATTTATGACCCAAATTTCTTTAAGATATAATTTATTGAAGATAACACTATTGTAATACTGTCTTATATCCACCGTAAATATACTTTTTCCTTTACCCACTATATATTTAGGATATTTAAAAGTACCTCCGTTTTTCCCATCTACTTCACCCAAGTTCCTTTATACATAAGTTTTTCTTTGTCTTGTGATCTCCCAAACTTCGAAGTGTCATGACAAAGGATCTCACTCTATGCAAAACAAAAATACATGTCAAATCAATGCATTAATATGATGCCTTAATACTTAGTTTTCATGTCTCTACCAACATTACATATGTTAATTAAGTATCCCTCTCATGTTTCCCAAGAACATTTTCCAACAAGGAGAGTTGCTTAGCAACAAGTCCCTGCTAGGGAGAGGTAGAAAGCTAGTGGATTGGGTTTCATATTGTTTTGTAGGCCATGGATGGTTGGGCTTCATCTTTTTTTGTAGGCAGTGTCACACCTTCCCCCTTCTCGAATACAGGTGTAACTATCAACTCTAATTTCTAAAGCGAAAGGAACAAAAGATCTCTGAAAAAAAATCTTAGATTGAGCCTCCTCCTCATAAGGCTTCATCAAATTAGTAGTTACGACAATTGATCCATGAATATCTTCCGACTCTCTGGTAAGTTGTTGACTGCACTTACAAAGTGCCTATCGATGGTTGAGCCTAGGAATGAACAAAAAGCAATTAGAAATATTAATCCCCTCCACACCCCATTGCAGGGCAACCACGAGCTTCTATACAGGAAGTCAAGTAGTCCAAGCCAAGAGGAACATAGGTTTTAGATTGGTCCACATTCATAAAGGGATCCTCATGCAGAGTGCTTAGCTAGGAACATGATAATGGTTTTGTGATCATAAAAAGAAATGATCCGTGAAGCACGTCCATGAATTTTTAGGGTTGGAATTTGTCCCAAGTATTGGGATTGACTTCAAAATGAAAGATGAAAAAGATGAAACTACCACATTAAAAACAAATGCCTTGAGACCGCAGGTCATCAAAGGAAATTTTTTTTTTTGGAAAGATATACGCCTTCAATAAGTTTTAGTTAGCCACACTGAAGGACTGGACCATCAAGCCAATGTATCACCGAATCCAAAAATATTAAAGCCACGTGAACAATCGACATGCAAAGGAGGGTTATCATGTAATTTAGGGTTTGTTAGTATTCCCGAATAATAGAGAATGTATTAGCATGAAGAAGAAGCAACATTTATGATTAAAGACTGCAGTGATATCCCTTCACTGTGAAAAGGATAGAAGTGGCAAGAAATATGGCGGAAAATAACTATATTGCAATGTTGGTTATACCACAGAAATATCATGAAACTGATATCGTTGGACCTGTTAGAAAAGAAATCAATGCCAGTCGAATGAAAAGGAGAACACGAGGAAATTTATCCAAGTGACAGGGAGATATTTTCATTTACATAGTAATTCTTTTAATATGGGTTTTTGATATACAGGTAGGGAAACAATACACATTAGTAGTTGTTCTCAGGTAGGGTTGTAGTTGCTCTTTCTCACTTCCATTGTCGTAGTAGTAGCCACTCGAACTTCAAGCCTGCGAAGCTTATGAATGACAACTGTAGCCGCCATGAGATAGTATGCATTATGATAAACATAGTCCTCAGGGAGGTATCCTACTTGATGACTTTGTAGATAAGTAAACTTGTTCCTTACCTTCGGATTATAAAGATGCAGGTGTAATTGGTCTTTTCCTCACTCTACTGAATCCAAGAATATTTTCCTCGCTCTTGCAGGCGTGCGTCTTTGCCTCACTCTTGCAAGCAAAGACTCGCTCTTGGAGGCGTGCACCAAAGGCGAGCAGAAGGTAAGCAATGCAAAGTTGATAGAAGGCCTTCTTCAAAGCAATGCAACCTCCATGCTCATGATGGGGAGTGAGAAATGCATGCAAGTGACCAAGTGTCGTTGTGAGACACCAATACCAAAGCCACGTCCAGAGATTGCAAGGGGTTATGAATTTTATGGGTACAAAGGCATTAAACATTTAATGTTTGTGAATTAATGTTAAGTTGAAATTTAGCATTAATTCAACTTGATGTATATCTAGTTAATTTGTTTCAAACCCTCCGTTTTCTATGTTTAAGAAGCCTCTTTCCACTATATGAGGCCAAATAAGAGGGTAAAGATAAAACTTTGGATAAACGAACTAAATACCACTTAAAAAAATGCAAGAATAACCCAACTTTATGTTAAAACATGAAAAAACATTAAAAAGCCCTCGATTTGTGTGCATGAATAATAGAAATGGAAAAAAGAGTTTACTAATAGTCCCCATGCCCAAAAGGCAGGGACTAATAACGAACTCTATTATAACACAATATGGTTTGTATAAAAGTCTAAAAGATATCAAGTACATATTTGGATGCCTTTAGAATCCCCATGCCCAAAAGGCAGGGACTAATAACGAACTCTATTATAACACAATATGGTTTGTATAAAAGTCTAAAAGATATCAAGTACATATTTGGATGCCTTTAGAAGTACATGGAGTATATTGACTTACTTTGGGTTAAACCTCGAGGGCCTTTTACTTCATGTTGGTTTGAATTTCAATTCACGTATCTTATCATGTAAGACAACTTCAACAATTATATTATAATGTATGTCCTCACATAAAAAAAAAAAAAAGTTAGAAAAAGTAATTGAACTAGGTTTTCTCAACTTTTATTATGGATTTTTTTAAGTCTTTACATTTTATAATGTATGTCCTCACATTAAAAAAAGAAGTGATGGGTAGTTAGAAAAAGTAATTTAACTAGGTTTTCTCAACTTTCATTATGGATTTTTTTAAGTCTTTACATTTCTTAACTTTACTATGGATTTGATGCTTACTATTAATACATTTCTTAACTTTAATATTATTATGGATGTGTTACTTACCACTTTATTATTATCTTATAGGTTATAGCTTGTCTAGGAGTTGTACCATGTACCATCATTATGAGTCATATATTTCTTCGACTAGTTACTTTTCTAGTTACTATGGAGAATGTTTCAATGCCTCATGCATTTTTTTCACTATATTTTTTATTCTCTTGAGTCAATGTTTACAATTCATCAGTATTTCATGATATATGTTCAAGGGAAGTGAAGTCTGAGTTTGTCATTCTGCATTTTCGATGACCTTTCATGTTGGACATCCCTATGTCAGTTGTACTTGATTCTATCTCTTCACAAGATATCTCGGTGTATATTTCATGATGATTGATGGGGGATACACTAAGGCTTTGCTTCTATGGATCTCTTCCTATTAATTCCAACTACTCATCTAGGAAGTCGATCTAGAAACTAACTAGTACCTTGGAACTTGCAGTGATAAGTGGTAGGTTTCCTCACAATTGACAGTGGGTTTACCTCATTAACTCTTGATTAATCAATTCTATGAGTGTTCGAAATAATATCCTCTATTCACACTCACTATATTGTACTAGGTACCTTAGGGTCCATTCTCATCATTGGTGGGTCTCCTCGGATATTTTAATGGTATTCATCACTAACTGGTAATTAGATGATTTCTACCATGCTCGACATCGTCTCATCTATTTGCATGGTGTAGAATCATACCATAGGGGTTGGGGTAAAGACCTTGGGCTTGGAGGAACATCACTCATTCATTTTAACCCTCCCAAGTTGAGATGGAACATATCACTACTTTATGGGTATTATAAAGACCACATGGGCACACTCAGTGTTGCTAGTTGTCTTCCTGATGTATAATGTGACATAGATCCACATTGTATTTCCTCATGGCTATGATCTCTTTGATGACATGGTTCCACCATGTACTTTTTCATGGTCATGGTCGTGCATTTCCTTTCATGGATCCACAGTGTATTGTTTTTGCAATCATGCTTAGTTTGTCTTTCAAGCATGGGTATTCCTACCTCGAGGATTATCTATCTATCTATATATATATATATATACGTTTGAGTGACAAGTGGTTGTAGGTACTCACTGGTTTCTTGATCTCCCAGTACCTTCCTTATGATGCCTCACTATTAGGGTTATTATAAAGTGTTTCATCCATCAGTTCCTCTTTTGACCTCACACATTAGGGGACATATGTTATAGCTCTATTTTCCACCCCAAAGACTCATTAAGGACATACTGGTGTTTTCATGCTGAGACATATATTTTCCTCCTTGTATTTTCAGTTTTTGTGGGAGGTCACTCCTTGTATTCCTAGCAAAAAGTGATCGGTCACCTATTGCACCATTTGTAGCAAGGGGTTTCCCCGAGAGCCTTCTATATTGGATGAGTTTTAAGGAGATCAACACTGGATAAGTTTTCTATCTCGCGTTATGAGATTGGGAACTCATATTGGACTCACTTCACTAAGTCATAGATAGATACATCCCCTAGTCTCCTCCATCAATCTACATAAGGAAGACATTCCAAGGAAGGAGGGGAGGAAGATTTCATAATAAATTCTTGCTACCCATTTCCGGAATGACTCTTCCACATATAGCCTTCATATTAGAGTTTCCCTTGCTTGTGTGAGGGATAAGGAGGAGTTGGAGAAATCAACTATGAGGAACCTTCAACTAAGAACTCAAGGGATATGTTTTCTTGATGTAATGTTTATCCATTCTTGAATATAGATATGTATAGTTTTCCCCTCCGTTGTCATTTGTATTCAGTTTTATATGCAAGTCATTGGTAGACCTATTCATGCTTGAGTAGATCAAGTTAGATCTAGTTGTGCTTGAAATTCATATTGCCTGTAAAGGTTTGTTATTGGTCTTGTTGTCTTCTTGTGTATAGAGAGTATGTGATAGGATCTAAAACTGGATTTATGGAGCTACATCAGCTAGGATCACATAAGGATGACCGCCAGGTAAAATGTAAGGGTCACACTCTGTTCCTTCTCATTACATGTATCATAATCAAATACACTAGATATAGAGAGAATTCATACTATCTTGCAATTTGTCTTGGATCAATGGAAGATCCGAGGGCGTGCTCATAAAAACATAAGTACCAAATCTATGTTAATTGTACATGCTATGTTTAAATGTTGTGTTTAGGTACATGTCTGAATGTTATCAGAATTGCCTATATATATTGCATGCATGTGTTTATTGTCACTTCCGCATGAATATGTGTATGAACATAATCTTTATCTCTGTTTAAATTTGCATTATATATATATATATATATATATATATTAGATAATGATAGATAGTTTCAAGTAGCATGACCCGACCTGGGTGGTTGGGTAACTTACAATCTGGTATCAAAGAAAAATGATAATTTTGTTTTGTATTTACAACAAGAGGCAATGACCCGGCATGTAAGGTCAGGGGTTGTTACATCATGAAATGTTTCCAAAAATACAATGTTATAGTCACTTTAATATTATTTCACTCTAAGAATATATATTTTCGAGGTGGGAAAGATTGATCTTTGTATCTGTCTTCATTATTGTAATTCTAAAATAATGCATGGGTGTTTTTAAATTAACAAACATATCTATTCATGTTGAAGAGGGTTTTGATCCCTCTATGTTTTTTTGAAGATGTAGAGTTTTAGATGGATCTATGCTAGTGCATAAATAGAATGGTACTAGATTGAATCTTATATATTCTTGGATATTAGTTATGTTTGTTTTTTCCTCATAGCTACAAGAAATTGAAACTTGCCATGGCTTGAGCCCTTCATGCATTCCCTTGTGTCCTTGAATGTTATTAGTTCTTCTACAAAGAAACATGTATCGACTAGGAAAACTCCTTCTTCTTAAGCTTCTCCATTGTTCCCCATCTCCTTGGACTAACACTTCTTAGTCTTCCTCTTCTATTTTTTCCTTCGTTTAGATTATTTTCCTTTAGGATGTGCTTTCACCTTCCCATTTTCATCCTTACATATTATATACATTGCAATTCCATGGGCCAACATTATCCTTTATTGGACATTAATGTCTAAATTAAGTTAAATTAAATATATGTAAAGTGGTGGTGTTTAGTCGACATATATGATCTTGGGGCCTTAGGTTCATTTATTATTTTACATATTTTGTTATGTGTGTCATCTCATTCTTGGCAAGACAAGGCCATCAAAGAAATAATATTATGTCAAAAAATATCCAAACCATGGAATCAATGTTGCTTTCTCTACACAGCCTATTTTATGTGTGTTAAATAAATCCATATATGGAGAACATTTTTTTATGTGAATTATTCATTGCTAGAATCTTGTATTACATGGGGCGTGTACAATAAACCAAGTGTATACATTAATTGTTGTTTAAATACAATCTAATAATGTGATTAGTATATTTATGGTTTATGGTTTTTGTTTAAATACAAGACAATAATTACTTTAAGTCTCAATAATCAATTTCCCAAGCCTAAGATTTACATACTACAAATACAAGAGCAGACTAAAATCAAAACATGTAGAAAAAGGGAACATAGCTCCATGAAAAAGATCAATCTACAATGCTTAGAAACCATAAGAAAAAATAGAGTAAACAATGATGGCAATGATGATGATGATAATGATGATGACAACGACGACGACGACGATGATGATGATGATGATGACGGCTATGATGATGATGATGATGATGATGTTGATGATGACGAGGATGACAATGAGGATGAAGATGACGATGAAAATGATGATGATGAGGAGGAGGAGGAGGATGACAATGATGATGATGATGATGATG
>ML788016.1:25487-46035 GCA_009831015.1 Picea engelmannii | reverse complement strand
CAATGAGGAGGAGGAGGATGACAATGATGATGATGATGATGACAACAATGACAATGATGATGATGACAATGAAAATGGAAATGAGGATGAGTATAATGATGATGACGGCAACGATGATGATGATGATGATGATGACCATGATGATGATGACGACGACGATGATGATGATGACAATGAAAATGACAATGATTACGATGATGATGATGATGATGATGATGATGATGATGATGATGATGATGATGATGATGATGATGAAGACGACAATGTTGACGACGATGATGATGGTGATGGCAATGAAATGATGAAAATGATGATGATGATGATGATGACAATGATGATGAGGATGGCAATGACGATGATGACAATGATGATGATGATGAGGAGGAGGAGGATGACGATGATGAGGACGCGGAGGAGGATGGTGATGATGATGATAAAAAGGATGATGATGAGGATGATGATGATGATAATGATGATGACAACGACAATGGTGATGATGATGATGACAACGACGACGATGATGATGATGAAAACAATGATGATGATGATGATGATGAAAATAACGATGATGAGGAAGATGACGATGTTGATGACGATGATGACGATGATGGTGGATGGTGATGATGATGATGGTGATGATGATGAGGAGGAGGAGGAGGAGGATTGTGACATTGATGATGAGGAGGAGGATGATGATGATCGTGATGAGGATGATGACGATGATTACAATGATGATGACGATTTAAATGATGATGATCATCATAAAATAATGGATTATGATGATGATGGTGGTGGTGGTGGTGATGGTGATGAAAACGATGATGATTACAATGGTGATGACAATGATGAGGATGAGGATGAGGATGACAATGATGAGGATGGCGATGATGATTTTTACAATGATGATGATGATGACAAGTATGATGAAGATGACGATGATGATGATGATGATGATGATGATGATGATGATGATGATGATGATGATGATGATGATGATGATGATGATGATAAAAATGACAAAGACAACAACATTGTTGATGATGATAATGAGGACAATGAGGAAAAGGATTATGAGGAAGAGAATGGTCATGATGATGAAGATGTTGATAAAGATGATAATGATGATGATGATGATGATGATGATGATGACGATGACAATGATGATGATTATGGTGATGAGGAGGATGAGGATAAAGATGATGATGATGATGATGGAAATGATGACGACGATGATGAGGATGACAATGATGAGGATGATGGTGATGATGAGGATGATGACTACGATAAGGATGAGGATGTTGATGATGAGAATGATGAAAAGGATGATGATGAGGAGGAGGAGGAGAAGGAGGATGGTTAACATCCACTAAGACCAAATTTAGTCTATTGGACCTTAATAAGTGTAAGGAATTACTTGGTTTTTTTTAGAATTATATTTGTGTGCTTAAAAATCTTTAAGAGAAGTATTCCTATATCACCATAGTTTTTAATGACTTAAAATTTTAGGAAGGTCGGTATTGTAACAAATATTTTGAAATTGTGATCTAATGTGGGTGCATGTAGGACATTATAAGAGAAAGTGTGTTTCATATTCAACTCTCTTAGTATCACAAAGATGAAAAATTCTTTCAACCCACGACATTTTAGAAATTATCCAACACCCCATTTCACTATGGAGCTCATGAGAATTTTTTCTTATTTTAGCAATGTTGATTTTCTTCTTTACTCTATCCAAAACATAGAGACATTTTTTATCTTCTAAATTAGGTTTGATCACCTCCCTATAGTATCTTAATTTTATTTTATCCTCTAAATTTTTAAGGCGCCACAATTCCTCCTAAAATTTAGATGTAATAATATTTTTGATATTATCATTATTCTACAAAGTGGCCTCCTCCTTGATTCCCCAATGATTTATCCAGGACTTGGCATATTTAAGCCAACCCTGCTTGAGCCACATGTGTTTTTGACTAGAATTTGAAGCAATCATATTAGGGGAATTTGATGTCTAAAATGGGCCTCCTAAGAGATATAATAAATAATAATAAGTTAGTCATTTTGTGGGGAATGTATATTTACAATTCACCTCTTGCTCTAGTATCTATGTAACTATGGTTAAATTAAATTTAAACGATGCCTAGAAATAAAACTAATAAAAAAATCTTCTATTGATGTGACTAGAATAAAAATATTTTGAATTTATGAATTATTTTTAATAAGAAATGTAGTATTCATAAAGTAATACTCATATAATAAATAATAATGTACTGTTTTTTTATTACATGTATGATGAACCATACATTCATTTTTTAAATTGGAGAAATATAAAGTGTGAATAATTAAAAAAAATGAATATATAAATTATATTCGCAAACTCAAACTAATTATGAATACTTGTCTATGTTATAAACTACATATTTATATGTTAATTTAATTAATATATGAATATGTGAGAATTATGAATACATGGTTTCATGTATCCATATATTAATTTTAACTAGTATAAATATGTATTTCTCACATAACTAATATATATGGATATTTATATATTAGTTAAACTAATATATAGATACCCATATATTAATTTAACTAACATATATATTAGGTAATTGAAATAGTCATGTACTCCATATATTAACTAAACTAATATATGGATTACATGATATACCACACACTTCATATGTTAGTTAATCTAATATAATATATGGACCCAACCCATGTACCGCACACACTATGAGTACCTATATATTAGTCAAGCTACTATAACATATAAGATACTTTTTGAATTAAATGTGGGTGTGGGTGTGTGTGTTTGAAAACACAACCCACATATCCCACATAATATGAATACCACATATAATAGAAAGATAATATATGGGATATTCATATTACATTAGTCATATTACGTGTGATACATGGATTGGGTTTTCACATTAATCTATGAATATTATTTTGAATGTGTGTGTGTGTGAATTATGAATTGTTTTATTTAATTTGAAACATAAAGTGTGAGTAATATGGCGAACAATATCCATCCTGTTACGCAACATTGAATGTTGTGGCATGTGGATTATAGACCAATGGATCTGAAATCAATTCAAATCTGACGACCTATAATCCACGTGTTGCAACATTCAATGATGTGTAACAGTTTAGATATTGGCTGCCTTGGGCGAGCAATATCCAGCCTATTATGCAAGATTGAATGTTCCTCCGAGTGGATTATAGGTTGAAGATATAAAATCAATTCATATACAATGACCTATAATCCATATGTCAAAACATTCAATGCTATGTAGCAAGTTGGATATTCGCCACCTAATATGTATAGCCTATATATTATGTGTTGGAATACTAAGAGGGGGATTGAATAAATATTATGCAATATTTTACCACTTTTAATCAGAACATGTAATCATTAACTTTATTAACAGTATATCATCAATATATCATGCGATGTATCAATCAACATAGCATAAAAAATAACCACAGATACACAGTACACTAGAATTTATGTGGAAACCCAAATGTGAGAAAACCATGAAATGCTTTGTTATGTGTCAAAGATTACATTCATAGGAAGCACAAACTTCCAAATTCTTCAACACCAACTGGAAGGAGGCACCAACCCTTTGATTTATAGGAACCAACCTGGAGGAAGCCACAACTCTCTGAATTTTCCAGCTACAACTTGAAGGAGGCTACGACCCCCTAATTTATAGGCACCAACATGAAGGAATCTCCAACTACCTGAGTTCTTTGGCACCAACTGGAAGGAGGCTACAACTCCCTTTCCTTGCCCCATCCTTATTCCATGAAATATATGTGTAGACTCACTATCACTACCACTGATCAACATGTAACTACCATTGTCATCAACCAACTTATCAATGTCACATCAATCTATAACCGATGATCAACCAATCATCCAACCTGTCACTTTCACTGTCATTGTCATTTTCATTGTCACTAATATATCATCAACAACCAACCATAACCAGATCCACTCACATGGATACCAAAACCATCACCATACCATGTACCTCAACCTGTACCATACCATGTGTTAGTCCCTAAAGTTGCACTGACTGTGAGAGGGTGCAAGCTAGGGCATCATCAATTTATTGCAAAGTGTTTTAAAGGTTTTTATGATTTGGTTTTTTGAGTAAGGTGGTTGAAAACCGGCTCAAGATTATAGAATAACATGAAAATCACAATCAGAACATAGCATATCCCATTGAATGGTTAAAAGGTAGTCACATAGATGAATTAGACCAATAATAAAAGAGAGGAGGAAGCTTCCAATTTGTCAACTTCACATAAATCCTTGTCTCAGAATATCATAAAGAAACAAAACCATCAGCTTGATATCAAAACTTGAAAATAATTTCCACGATAAATTTTTCACTGTATTAATTAACAATCAAGAAACAAATGCATTGCAATCTGAATAATGGATTTCATGCATGAAGAAAGAAAACAGAGTAGAAAAGAGTTTCTAACCATCCATATGATTTTTCTATTAAGTGTCAAATAGAATAGTAATGCCTTACAACGAGTTTCAGAATAAGTCCTTTGGATCTCCAATTTTTTGACCTGAACAGAGTCTTTCCTCTGCCTATTTAAACCATCCATAAGCCTCTAGATCCTATCATCTAGTGTACTCTTAATGACTAGATTTGAATAGTATCTATCTACTAGGGAAGTTAGCTCAAAAAGAGCTTTTACAATCCAAAAATAGATCATTGCTCAACAGCCTGATATTGTATGATCTTGCCAACATTACATTTGATTCTACAAAATAGGGATTAGTTTGATCTAGTCATACAGTTCAAGATCTTTTTCATTTCACAAGCCAAAAACGAGTAGACACTACCATATTTCCTGGAAAACAACAAAATTATGATTGTAGCAATCTTCATGAAACCTTTAGGATATAATAACAGCAGTAGCTTTAGTAGTTTTTTGTTTGAGCTTTGTGGTAAGCACGACATTGTGCCAATAGAGACTAAAGTTTATTTCTCTGAGTTCTTTGAGAAACACCCTTTTGTCACAGACCCACTACGAGAACTAATATTTTTTGGCTTTTTCCTTCCTTTCATCGAGGAACAAAATCCCTGAATTCCTATGGGGCCTGATGCAGACCCTACCATACCTTATCCTTACCCATGTGATCATTGGCTATGACCAAAGGCCTTACCAGAGAGGTGTTTTCGGCTTTTGCGATTCAGGAAATCGCAATGCATGTGTTCCTCTACTCTCTTGTCTCTCGAAGTGCCGAAATCCGAAAGGGACCAACAGTTTGTCACATCTAACAATGCCTCGGATTAAAACTTGGCATCCCACCTTTTGGAGTTTTGCGTACCAAGTTTTCACGGTAGAAGAGGACGAGGGGTTCATACCCTTCGGTTTTTTGGGTGTCGAAACATCGAAAAACCAAATCTACATGCACTAAGTCGTATCGGGATTTCACAAGTCGGGAATTCAAGATTGGTGTGTGCAAGGGACTTTCTTCTAAATATCCCGGGTGCCAAAATACCGAGACATCGAGACTTCTCCACGCTATTATTATTTCGGGGTTTCGCAAGTCGGGCTTTCATGATCGGCGAGTACAAGGGAAATGACCCTTGGGTTTCCCAGGTGCCGAAACACTGAAACATCCAAACTCTAGACAAAGTATGTCATTTCGGGGTTTCGCAAGTCAAGATTTCAGGACTGGCGAGTACAAGAGACTTGCCCTTAGATATCTCGGGTGAAGAAACGTCGAAACACCATATCTCATCCACTCTATTATCATTTCGGGGTCTAGCAAGTCGGGATTTTGGGATATGTGCAGATAGGAGGTCTCTCACTTAGGTTTCCCGAGAGCTGAAACTCCGAACCATATATCCTCTAAACTCACTTCAGGGTTTTGCAAGTCGGGATTTCGCGATTAACGAGTACAAGATATTTTCCTTTTTAGGTATCCCGAATGTCGAAACTCCAATGGGTTAGATCTCTGCCACGTGTTGCCCTGGATCCAAAGATCCAGAATAACCCTCACGATTTCGGTCATTGTAAATCTTCATTCTTCACCACCCTTATACGCCTAAGTTATGAAACCCCAGTGGCTTCCGGATGTTCGCCACCTATCCTCCAATGATCCAACAGTTGAAGTGATTTCAGGACTTCTTTCATCCGCCTATCTCTGGATCCAACGACTATTCATCCCCGCTCCAGATCTGACGGATCTGTACTGTCCGTTCAAATCCTCTCCTCTTGTAGGCTATCCTGTGTATCTAGACGTAGGATTTCAATGGTCTAGATCCATGCTCTACAGTTGATCTAAGGGTTGTTGTTGCTCTTCCTCCTGAGCTTTAGCTTTCTTCCCGATTTCAGAAGATTGTGACGCTTCAAAGGTATCATCCTTCAATCTTCTACTGCGAGCTGACTATTGGGTCTCGCCAGCACTTACGAGCAGTGTTGTCCCTCCTGAGCTTTCTCAGCTATGAAGGAATTAAGATTTTTGTGCTCTTTCTCCTGGGCTTGACTCTTATAAGAGTCTTCTGCGCACCCCTTGCGCTCATTCGTCAAGTCTAGGACTTGAGTGAGTCTCGGTCTCTACTTTCCTTGCATGGAACTTGTGAATAACTACACTACCTCTCCTGAGCTTAACAGAATTTGTCCTCCAAGGGACTCTAGACAACTAGGAAGGTTGGCATGTGTACATGAGACTATGCCTAAGGTCGATGAACTCACCGTTCATGGCTCTAACTCAAGTCGCCTCAGGACACAAGTATTTACAAGTACCAATCATGTCCTATCCATATAATCTCTTACTGGCCTAGTTATACAACCAAGCAGTAAGGAAAGAGACACAGTATATACATTCAAAAATCAAGCACAATTCCTGAAACATACACCATATGACCAAATTCATCCCCAGTTACAGCTAAATTACACAGAGTAAGAAATCACTTATCTATTACAGGTTGATGCCAACCAACTAAGTGTGGGTGTTCGTCCTTCCACCCGACCATAGGCTCAGAGGCATTCAATATTATCTCTCTGGCCACCCCCGTGCCAAGCCATGATATCACCAGGGAACTCTCACTCTTCTTGAGGTTTCTCTCTCGGTTTCAGTTTCTGTTCGGGTCCTGTTTTCTGCAACTAAGAGCTTTCTCACTCGTTTGTGGCCTCATCGAGGTTTCTCAGATGCTCTTCGGCATCAAGCTCGTGGCTTTCTGTTCGTGATCCGCTGGAGAGATTCACGCCTCTCCCTTGAAATCTCTCGTTCTCATCTATGTTTTCTTCTCCTCTCCTCTATGTCCCTCTTACCTTGGACGATTTCGTTGACCTATCATGTTCCTTCTGTCAGAAGGAAACCCAGGTCTACAGGTCCCTGCAGTACTTCGGGCTGACAGCCCATGTTTCCATTCATGTGGGGGTGGTTGGTGATTCAAACACCATTCTTTCTTCATTGATTGCTTTCCTTTCCTTGGGATTCGAAGGAGGTTTGTCATCCTTATCATGAAGATTTTGGGTTATTTGATAGATGAACCCTCTTGTATGGTTTTCACATTCTTCCTCTAGTGATATCATGGCCAGTACTTTCAAGGCTTCACCCCCACAGTCAGTTATTGGCAACTCAAACAATAATACATTTACATTTTCCTCATGCATTAGCATGGTAATTCCTATTCTATGATTAATTACAAATTGGGGGAAACAGGGGTGTTACAATTCCCTCCCCCTTAAAGGAACATCGTCCTCGGTGTTCTTTTCTCAAAACACCTGTGATGCCTTTCTCATTCGGCCACTTCATAAGTATTGACCTTCATCCTTAGTCAGGTCCTCTTTCTGAATCTTAGTCTTCGTCACCTGCCTTCAATAATTCTTGGACAACAAGCACATTAATCACAATTTTGTGTGAAAACATCTTACTGTTGTTCCAAATTAAAAAGGAAAATTTATATTCTAGCACAGTACTTATCTGTGCAGTTTGTGAATATGTATCCATATGGTAGTATTTTTATCCGTGCTGATTGCTTTCCTTGACGTATCCATTGGGTACATGATTCCAATTCAATAGTTCACAAGAGCTATCATGATTTTATCTTCCTTTCCAAGGTTTTTCCGCACGGGAAACTACCCACTGTGTGCATGATCCCAATAGTTTACAAGAATTATTAAGATCTCCT
Organism: Picea engelmannii; assembly: GCA_009831015.1. Classification (NCBI taxonomy): domain Eukaryota; kingdom Viridiplantae; phylum Streptophyta; class Pinopsida; order Pinales; family Pinaceae; genus Picea; species Picea engelmannii. The sequence goes on along the minus strand of ML788016.1, from coordinate 37,855 downwards.
CTTCCTTGCGGTCACTCACCCTCTAGGCCCAGGCTCAGGCATCCACTTCATTGTTATACAGTCTCTCGGGTGATCCATCTTGCCCTGTAAAGGTTTTCTTGCACAGGAAAATTTTAGAGACTCTATCGAGTCTTACAGTCAAGGCATCCCTCAGACTTTCTCTATCGAGGTGTACCTCAGCTTGTGTTACCTCAACACAATAATTTTCAAGTGATCATGGCTTATCATGAGGTTTTCATGGCTCAGCAGTAGCCCCTTTTATTTATATCATCTTCAGCTTTGACAGCCCTCATATGTTCCTTCTGGACAGATCTTTTCTCCTCACCTGTGTCACAGGTATACAACATTTGTGAGACATCATTATAAATTCCAACTTTCAGAATTTTATTGCAAATCTGTCACCTACAGATTTCCTATTCCACAATTTGTTTTCATATTTGTTCTGCAGAGGAACCTGATTCATAATCATGGGACTTTCCTTCCCATAACATTTTAGCTCAGCAGGAAATCGGTCTTCCTTATGGGCTTACAGCATTTCCATATCCAAGACTCCTTCTTCCTGCAATCACTCCTCAGCTAATCAAATTGTTAGTTCTCATGCACAAACCTTTTATTGCACCTTTACAACATCGTCACAACAATTTCAGAATGGTGCATACTAACAATCAAATTCACTTTCTCAAAAGGAAATACCATTCCTTGTAGTTTGGCTCAGCAGGCAATTGGTCTTTCCTATGGGCTTACTTTACTGCCATATCCGTGACCCTCTGCTTCCTACAATTCATTCTTCAATTATCCAATCAAATTGTTAGATTTTCCAGGTGTGTGTGTGTGTGTGTGTGTGTGTGTGTGTGTGTGTGTGTGTGTGTGTGTGTATTTCAAAGGGTTTTAACAAATGTGCCACTATCCCTGGCCACATTCATACCCAATGCACTCTTGCATTGTTATTCAAGTTCGCCACACTTTATGACTGGTTCTTGGCCATGGGGTGTTGGAATTTAACCAACCTCTTCCTCATATAGTTTATTCATTTTTCTTTCATTCTTACAGCAGGACCATACTGCCTGCTATATGTCGATCATGATCCCAAATTAGTACACACGAACTCAAAAGTTTCACATGAATGTCTTTACGCATTCCTTGATTGTCCATGCATTCATGACATATCATTTTATGAATTCTTCCAATGGTTACAAACAATGTTTACTACCAGAGGTTCATACCTCCATCATTTAGGTTCTCCTTCCTAAGTCATACCTTACTTGGGTATCCAAGGCATACAACTGCCCTTTAAATTTTCAGGTATAACATGCAATAATAAAATATTTCGGAAGGGGTTCTTACCAAGTCCCTTCATACCCTGTGCCACACAGGCACGGATATCTTTATACCGGTTCTTGGCTGCTAGCACCATTTCTCTATTCTCTACCTTATCAGTAGTGCTTTAGCAGAATTTTCACAGTCCCGTCAACAACCTTCCAACTGCATCCTTTCCATGGTCACCCTCTGCTTGAGTTTGTTCATTATTGACAACTGTCTTCCTCAAAAGTTCCAATATTATTCCTTTCTACACATGACATACACCATAGGCACATTAATCTTCATGTAAATTAAAATGCAAATATCATAGTGTTTAATTAATAAAAACATTTTCAGGCATGTTTAGCATATCTGTATGCACTTCATCACATTATCCTTAATGTTTTTCATGAGTGTAACACAACAGTTCTCAATTTATTTCACAGCATTAAAACCATCATTATTATGGTGTCAAATCATTTGTGTTCATTAATGTACTAGCTTTCTCATCCCATAGAATGTAATGCACAGCAAGGAAAGAATTGCGGTCTCTCCCCTTCTTCCAATTCTTTCTACATCGCTTGGGACTTTTCAGCCCAGTCAAGTTATCTCTAAGGTCTCACTGCCTTTCCATAACCACAGCTTCAACCAATCTGTATCAGTTAAACTTACCCATTTATTCATTCAATAATACTCAGGGCTTTACTGTCCTCTTACCAACCATACTAGTTTCCACAACTGCTCTTTTTCTGAGCAGCCCTGGGTTAGGCTCATCCTAACTCTTTGGATACTTCATCATTCTTTGGTAGAAACTCTTTTCTCATAATGAATCATGAACATGTGCATCCTACACTCTTCCATTATGTTATCAGAATGGTCAATATTTGGTTATTAGTCTTCTATTACTTAAATGATTCTTTCAAAATGTAATCCATGATTCTCATACATGGACAGGCCTTGCAGCCCATTGTCCAACCTTTAACAATTATCAAGGTTGTGATTATGTTCTTCTGACAGAGACCTTATACATTTCCCCACCGGGAACTCCTTCAGCATGCAACTTCCTTGTTGCAGATCCATCACCACTTGTGATGGCCTTAACCTTGAGCCAGACTTTTAATGGTCTACCAAATATTCCCCTTAAGGAATATAAACATGCATCCTTGTTAACTTACATCTATGATGTACTTAACCACTTTCATAATCCTAAGCTTGTATGTAGCTATCGTAGGTATATTTCATAGCCTACATACATTTCCATTTTATTTTTTTTTAAATCAGTCATCTCAGGATTATTCACAGTCCTTCTCATGTGATCTTCAAAGGCATAAAAATTTGCTTCTTACCATGACATTAGAGCATCCTCACTCATTTACTCTTTCATTTAATTGCACTGGCTTTTCCTGGGGGAATGGAGTGCATTCCCCTTAAGCTATCATTCAATACGGAACCTTCGTGACTCTTCAGAACGGAGTCAACCATGTATCCATGGTATTCATTCAATTTTGGCAAGTGTAATTCTTGCCTCACGTTTCACTTATCAAGGCAATCATATTGGACCTCTAGTATACTTATACTTTTACATCATACATGTGCATTACTTGCACGTTTAATATCATTCATACCTTACCGGTATTAATATCAAGCTTCCTATTATGAAGCTTCACAATGAATTAACCTCGTGCACTCAAGTACGATTGAACACAGCTAAGTATTCATCATACTAGTTCACGCCTTCTCCTCACGTGACCACCGTTGGTGACCACGATCTAAACTAAAAGGCGCTTCGCATTTCACGATTTCGGGATTTCTATTGCAAGGAACTTTGGTTCCTCAATTCCCTGAAACCCGATAGGCCGAAATGTCGACCTCCGAAATGCCGATATGTCAATCCCCGGCTTTCTCCTCCAAGGAGGCGTCTCCCCGGCTCGTCATGTTTTGTGACTTCAAAACTCTCGATGTCAAGCGTTCTGACTTTCTATCTGCAGGATTCCCGATATCCCGATATGACCGCAGCCCCACTCCTGTTTGTCTCGCGTTGTTGAGACTTCGGGTTTTTCATCCCCGAGAGTCTGGATTCCTCGTCTCTAGGAATTTCGAAATGTCGAATCCCGATATGCCAAAATCTCGACTTCCTATCGCGTCCCTTAAGCGCCTTTGGGATTTTACGTTTCGCGATCCTGCGATGCAATGGTTGCCCGGTCCTTGCTCTTTTGACTTCCCGGTACCCGAAATACGGATGTGTCGCTATTGAGAGATTAACGGCCACGATCCAATCCACATCCTACAACCCTGATCCTTTTTCGACGTTTTGGGGGGGGTGGTCAAGAGTTTCGAACTCTTTCCCTTCGCATCCCCGGTACTAGGAGTGTCGAAATAGCTCCCTTTGGGAATTTTCCTGAAACCTCAATCCTCCACCACTTTTACTCTAGCAATGAATGGTCCCAACACTTTCAAGACTTCGTGGCCCAGGACCTTTAGTCTCCCAAACTCTTACCTCTCGGACTCTCGATATCCGAAATTGTGAAATTCTCTCTAGACGATCAATGGTCCAGGTCGCTCCTTGATCAAGGGCTATGATCTTTTCGTGAATTTCTCATTGCTTATCCCAAGTCCTTTGGTTTTGCAAAATTTCAGTATCTCCTCACAACTAACTAGTGCGTTACTTCTCCAAGATCGAACAACTTGAAACATTTCGGTTCTTTTTGAATGGATCTTGACTCCCGATCCTATCCAATCTTCAAAACTCTTTTTTGAAGGATTTCTCCCACTATCTCTTCTGATCTTTTAAGTTACTTACAGGACTAATCTCATAGTCATAACTCATATGGATATTATCCTCTCTTTATGGGAACAACCAACAAGGGTCACTCTTGGGAATTAGCAACAGTCCCAAAGGACTCCTCTTAATATTGCTCAAACAGATTATTCTTGTTGTCGATCCTAACCATTATCGGTCAGGTAATCTAACCCTACATATTTTCATCAGTCCTCTCAATCGTGAGGATTTATAGGCTCAGAGTTTAGTCTTTTAATAACACAGTAATCATAACTTCCTAAGGATCCTACCAGTCCTTACCAAATTTCCCAAATCACGAAGGAGTTCTTCATTTGGATCTTAATTCTTACCTAACCAGCCATATCAATTGTAAGAGACTCTACCTACTTTAGTAGGTAGCCATCGTCACACTATAACAGAACAACTCGGTTCATGTCCCTTTTCTGGTTAGTGCAGCTTCATAGCACAATTTATTCCACCTCTATTATTCACACTCAGGTCTTATCAGTAATACTAATCAGTGCATTCCTACTCCTATAAGAGTAGTTATCATTTTGACAAAGGAACAATATAATTCCTTTGCTGGAATTCAACAAGAAATCCCAAAATCACAAGTTCAATTTGCAGCCCTTCTCCTCAAGGAGTAAATGTAGATAACAACATCTCCTTACGCGGCTCGTACATGAGCCCAAGCAGGAAAAGTGTTGTAACCATGCTCAGATACCCATTTGTCACACACCCACTACGGGAACTAATATTTTTCATCTTTCTCCTTCCTTTCACCGAGGAACAGAATCCTTGAATTCCTATGGGGCATGATGCAGACCCTACCATCCCTTATCCTTACCCATGTGATCATTGGCTATGACCACGGGCCTTACCGGAGAGGTGTTTTCGGCTTTCACGATTCGTGAAATCGTGATGCATGTGTTCCTCTGCTCTCTTGTCTCTCGAAGTGCCGAAATCCGAAAGGGACCAACAATTTGTCTCATCTAACAATGCCTCAGATTAAAACTTGGCATCTCACCTTTCGGAGTTTCACATACCGGTTTTTCACGGTAGAAGAGGATGAGGGATTCATACCCTTCGGTTTCCCAAGTGCCAAAACACCGAAAAACCAAATCTACATGCGTTAAGCCATATCGGGAATTCGGGATTGGCATGTACCAAGGACTTTCTTCTAGATATCTCGGGTGCCGAAATACCGAGACATAAAGACTTATCCACGCCATTATTATTTCGGGGTTTCGCGACCGGCGAGTACAAGGGAACTAACCCTTGGGTTTCCCGGGTCCTGAAACACCGAAACATCCTAACTCTAGACACACTATGTCATTTCGGGGTTTCGCAAGTCAGGATTTCAGGACTGGCGAGTAAAAGAGACTTGCCCTTAGATATCCCGGGTGCCAAAACACTGAAACACCGTATCTCATCCGCTCTATTATCATTTCGGGGTCTAGCAAGTCGGGATTTCAGGATATGCACAGACAGGAGGTCTTGCACTTAGGTTTCCCAGGAGACAAAACTCTGAACCATATATCCTCTAAACTCGCTTCAGGGTTTCGCAAGTCATCATTTTGCGATTGATGAGTACAAGAGATTTTCCTTTTTAGGTATCCCAGATGTCGAAACTCCGATGGGTTAGATCTTTGCCACTTGTCGCCCTGGATCCAATGATCCAGAATAACCTTCGTGATTTCAGTGATTGCGAATCGTCATTATTCACCACCCTTATACGCCTAAGTTCTAAAACCCCGGTGGCTTTCGGATGTTCGCCACCTGTCCTCCAATGATCCAATGGATGAAGTGATTTCAGGACTTCTTTCATGTGCCTATCTTCGGATCCAATGACTGTCGGTCCTCGCTCCAGATCTAACAGTTCTATACCGTCTGTTCAGATCCTCTCCTCTTGCACGCTATCCAGTGTGTCTGGATGTAGCATTTCAATGGTCCAGATCCACACTCTATAGTTGATCTAAGGGTTGTTGTTTCTCTTCCTCCTGAGCTTTGGCTTTCTTCCCGATCTCAGAAGATTCTGACACTTCAAAGGTCTCATCCTTCAATCTTCTACTAGGAGCCGACTATTGGGTCTCACCAGCACTTACGAACAGTGTTGTCCCTCCTGAGCTTTCTCATCTATGAAGGAATTAATAGTTTTTCACTCTTTCTCCTGGGCTTGACTCTTAGAAGAGTCTTCTGCGCACCCCGTGCACTCATTCGTCAAGTCTAGGACTTGAGTGAGTCTCGGTCTCTACTTGCCTCGCAGGGAGCCTTTGCATAACTACACTACCTCTCCTGATCTTAATAGAATTCATTCTCCAAGGGACTCTAGACAACTAGGAAGGTTGGCATGTGTACATGATACTATGCCTAAGGTCGACGAACTCACCGTTCATGGCTCTAACTCAAGCCGCCTCAGGACACAAGTATTTATGAGTACCAATCATGTCCTATCCATATAATCTCTTACTGGCCTAATTATACAGCCAAGCAGTAAGGAAAGAGACACAGTATATCCATTCAGAAATCAAGCACAATTCCTGAAATATACACCGTATAACCAAATTCATGCCCAGTTATAGCTAAATTACACAAAGTAAGAAATCATTTATCTATTACAGGTTGCCACCAACCAACTGACTGTGGGTGTTCATCCTTCCACCTAACCATAGGCTCAGAGGCATTCAATATTAGCACTCTGGCCAGCCCCGTGCCAAGCCATGATATAACTAGGGAACTCTCACTCTTCTCGAGGGTTCTCTCTCTGTTTCAGTTATTGTTCGGGTCCTGTTTTCTGCAACTCAGATCTTTCTCACTCGTTTATGGCCTCGGCAAGGTTTCTCATATGCTCTTTGGCATCAAGCTCACAGCCTTCTATTCATGATCCGCTGGAGAGCTTCACGCCTCTCCCTTGCGAGCTCATATTCTTGTCTCTCTTTTCCTCTCCTCTCCTCTGTGTCCCTCTTACCTTGGACGGTTTCGCTAACCTATCCTATTCCTTTTGTCAGAAGGAAACCTAGGTCTGCAGGTCCCTACAGTACTTCGGGCTGATAGTCCATGTTTCCATTCATGAGAGGGTGGTTGGTGATTCAACCACCATTCTTTCTTCATTGACTGCTTTCCTTTCCTTGGGATTTGAAGGAGGTTTGCATCCTTATAATGAAGATTTGGGGTTATTTGATATATGAACCCTCTTGTATGGTTTTCACATTATTCCTCAAGTGATATCATGGCCAGTACTTTCAAGGCTTCACCCCCACAGTCAATTATTGGCAACTCAAACAATAATACATTTACATTTTCCTCATGCATTAGCATGGTAGTTCCTAATCTAAGATTAATTACTAATTGGGGGAAACAGAGGTGTTACAATTCCCTCCCCCTTAAAGGAACACTGTCCTCGGTGTTCTTTTCTCAAAACACCTGTGATGCCTTTCTCATTCGGCCACTTCAGAAGTCTTGACCTTCATCCTCGGTCAGGTCCTCTTTCAAAATCTTAGTCTTCATCACCTGCCTTCAATAATTCTTGGACAACAAGCACATTAATCACAATTTTGTGTGAAAACATCTTACTGTTGTTCCAAATTAAAAAGGAAAATGCATATTCTAACACGGTACTTATCTGTGCAGTTTGTGGATCTGTATCCACATGGTAGTTTTGTTATCCATGCTCATTGTTTTCCTTGACATACCCATTGGGTGCATGATTTCAATTCAATAGTTCACAAGAGCTATCATGATTTTATCTTCCTTTCCAAGGTTTTTCCACACAGGAAACTACCCACTGTGTGCATGATCCCAATAGTTTACAAGAATTATTAAGATCTCCTCTTCCTTGTAGTCACTCACCCTCCAGGCCCAGGCTCAAGCATCCCCTTCACTATTATATAGTCTCTCGGGTGATCCATCTTTCCCTGCCAAGGGTTTCTCGCACAAGAAAATTTTAGAGACTCTATCGAGTCTTACAATCAAGGTGTCCCTCAGACTTGCTCTGTCGAGATGTACCTCGGCTTGTGTTACCTCAACACAATACTTTTCAGGTGATCATGGCTTATCACGGGGTTTTCATGGCTCAGCAGTAGCCCCTTTTATTTTTATCATCTTCATCTTTGACAGCCTTCATATGTTCCTTCTGGACAGATCTTTTCTCCTCACCTATGTCACAGGTATACAACATTCGTGACACATCATTATAAATTCCAACTTTCAGAATTTTATTGCAAATCTGTCACCTACAAATTTCCTATTCCACAATTTGTTTTCATATTTTTTCCGCATAGGAACCTGATTCATAATTATGGGACTTTCCTTCCCATAACATTTTAGCTCAACGGGAAATCGATCTTCCTTATGGGCTTGCAGCATTTCCATATCCAAGACTCCTTCTTCCTGCAATCACTCCTCAGCTAATCAAATTGTTAGTTCTCATGCACATACATTTTATTGCACCTTTACAACATTGTCACAACAATTTCAGAATGGTGCATACTAACAACCAGATTCACTTTCTCAAAAGGAAATACCATTCCTTGCATTTTGGCTCAGCAAGCAATCGGTCTTTCATATGGGCTTACTTTACTTCCATATCCATGACCCTCTACTTCCTGCAATTCATTCTTCAATCAGCTAATCAAATTGTTATATTTTCCATGTAATATATATATATATATATATTCAAAATGTAATTCAACATTTCAAAGGGTTTTAACAGATGTGCCACTATCCCTGGCCACATTCATACCCAATGCACTCTTGCATTGTTATTCAAGTTTGCCACACTTTATGACTGGTTCTTGGCCATGGGGTCTTGGAATTTAACCAACCTCTTCCTCATATGGTTTATTCATTTTCTTTCATTCTTACAGGAGGACCATACTATCTTCTATAGGTTGATCACAATCCCAAATCAGTACACACAAACTCAAAAGTTTCACATGAATGTCTTTACACATTCCTTGATTGTCCATGCATTCATGACATATCAGTTTATGAATTCTTCCAACGGTTAGAAACAATGTTTACTACCAAAGGTTCATACCTCCATCATTCAAGTTCTCTTTCTTGAGTCATACCTTACTTGGGTATCCAAGGCATACAACTGCCCTTTCAATTTTCAGGTATAACATGCAATAATAAAATATTTTGGAAGGGTTTCTTACCAAATCCCTTCATACCCTGTGCCACACAGGCACGAATATCTTTATACCGGTTCTTGGCTACTAGCACCCTTTCTCTTCTCTCTACCTTATCAGTAGTTCTTTAGTGGTATTTTCACAATCTCGTCAACAACCTTTCGACCACAGCCTTTCCATGGTCACCCTCTGCTTGAGTTTGTTCATTATTGGCAACTATCTTCCTCAATAGTTCCAATATTATTCCTTTCTACATATGACATACACCATAGGCACATTAATCATCATGTAAATTAAAATGCAAATATCATAACGTTTAATTAATAAAAACATTTTCAGGCATGTTTAGCATATATGTATGCACTTCGTCACATTATCCTTAATGTTTTTCATGAGTGTAACACAACAATTCTCAATTTCTTTCACAACATTACAACCATCATTATTACATTGTCAAATCATTTGCGTTCATCAATGTACTAGCTTTCTCATCCCATAGAACGTAATGCACATCAAGGAAAGAATTGAGGGCTCTCCCCTTCTTCCAATTCTTTCTACATCACTTGGGACTTTTCAGCGTAGTCAAGTTATCTCTAAGGTCTCACTGCCTTTCCTTAACCACAACTTCAACCAAGCCGTATCAGTTAAACATACCCATTTATTCATTCAATCATATTCAGGGGTTTACTGGCCTCTTACCAACCATATTGGTTTCCACAACTGCTCTTTTTCTGAGTAGCCCTGTGTTAGGCTCATCCTAACTCTTAGGATACTTCAACATGCTTTAGTAGCAACTCTTTGCTCATAATGAATCATGAACATGTGCATCGTACACTCTTCCATTCTGTTATCAGAATGGTCAATATTCAGTTATTAGTCTTCTATTACTTACATGATTCTTTCAAAATATAATCCAGGATTCTTATACATGGACGGGCCTTCCAGCCCATTGTCCAACTTTCAACAATTATCAAGGTTGTGACTCTGTTCTTCTGACAGAGACCTTATACAGTTCCTCCACCGGAAACTCCTTCAGCATGCAACTTCCTTGTTGCAGATCCATCACCACTTGTGATGGCCTTAACCTTGAGTTAGCCTTTTAGTGGTCTACCAAATATTCCCCTTAAGGAATATAAACATGCATCTTTGTTAACTTACATCTATGATGTACTTAACCACTTTCATAATCCTAAGCCTGTATGTAGCTATCGTAGGTATATTTCATAGCCTACATACATTTCCATTTTATTTTTTAAAAAATCAGTCATCTCAGGATTGTTCACAGTCCTTCTAATGTCATCTTCAAAGGCATAAACATTTGCCTCTTACCATGACATCAGAGCATCCTCACTCGTTTACTCTTTCATTTAATTGCGCTGGATTTTCCTGGGGGAATGGAGTACATTCCCCTTAAGCTATCATTCAAGATGGAACCTTCGTGACTCTTCAGAATGGAGTCAACCATGTATCCATGGTATTCATTCTATTTTGGCAAGTGTAATTCTTGCCTCACGTTTCACTTATCAGGGAAATCATATTGGACCTCTAGTATACTTATACTTTTACATCATACATGTTCATTACTTGGATGTTTAATATCATTCATACCTTACCGGTATTAATATCAGGCTTCCTATTATGAAGCTTCACAATGCATTAACCTCATGCACTCAAGTACGATTGAACATAGCTAAGTATTCACCATACCGGTTCACGCCTTCTCCTCACATGACCACCGGCGATGACCACGATCCAAACTAAAAGGCGCTTCACATTTCTCGATTTCGAGATTTCTATTGCAAGGAAATCTGGTTCCTCGATTCCCCAAAAATTGATAGGCCAAAATGTCGACCTCCAAAATGCCGAAATTTCGATCCCCGACTTTCTCCTCCAAGGAGGTGTCTCCACGGCTCGTCGCATTTCGCAACTTCGGAACTCCCCATGTCAAGCGTTCCAACTTTTCGTCTGTGGGATTCCCAAAATACCGATTCCAGATATCTCGATATGACCGCAGCCCCACTCCTCTTTGTGTCACATTGTTGAGACTTCGGGGTTTTCATCCCCGAGAGTTCGGATTCCTCGTCTCCAGGACTTTCGAAATGTTGAATCCTGGTATGCCGAATGTCGGCTTCCTATCGCGTCCCTTCAGCGCCTTCGGGATTTCACGTTTCGCAATCCCGCGATGCAAGGGTTGCCCGGTGCTTGCTCCTTTGAATTCCTGGTACCTGAAATACAAGCGTGACACTATTGAGAGATCAACGGCCACGATCCAATCCACATCCTACAACCCTGATCCTTTTTCATCATTTTCGGGGGGTTTCAAGAGTTATGAACTCTTGCCCTTCGCATCCCCGGTACCAGGAGTGCTGAAATAGCTCCCTTCGGGAATTTTCCCGAAACCTCAATCCTCCACCACTTTTCCTCTAGTGATGAATGGTCCCGACACTTTTAGGACTTCGTGGCCCGATACTTTTAGTCTCCCAAACTCTTACCTCTCAGACTCCCGCTATCCGAAATTGCGAGATTCTCTCTGGATGATCAATGGTCCAGATCGCTCCTTGATCAAGGGCTATGATCTTTTCGTGAATTTCTCATTTCTTATCCCAAGTCCTTTGGTTTTGCGAAATTCCGGTATCTCCTTGCAACTAACCAGTGTGCTACTTTTCCAAGATCGAACAACTTGAAACATTTTGTTTCTTTCTAAATGGATCTTAACTCCCAATCCTATCCAATCTTCAAAACTCTTTTCTGAAGGATTTCTCCCGCTATCTCTTCTAATATTTTAAGTTACTTATAGTACTAATCTCATAGTCATAACTCATATGGATATTACCCTCTCTTTATGGGAACAACCAACAAGGGTCACTCTTGGGAATTAGCAACAGTCCCAAAGGACTCCTCTTAATCTTGCTCAAACAGATTATCCTTGTTGTCGATCCTAACCATTATAGGTCAGGTAATCTGACCCTACATATTTTCATAAGTCCTCTCAATCGTGAGGAGTTATAGGCTCAGAGTTTAGTCTTTTAATAACACAGTAATCATAACTTCCTAAGGATCCTACCAGTCCTTACCAGATTTCCCAAATCATGAAGGAGTTCTTCATTTGGATATTAATTCTTACCTAACCAGCCATCTCAATTGCAAGAGACTCTACC
>ML788016.1:0-25421 GCA_009831015.1 Picea engelmannii | reverse complement strand
GTTTAGTCTTTTAATAACACAGTAATCATAACTTCCTAAGGATCCTACCAGTCCTTACCAGATTTCCCAAATCATGAAGGAGTTCTTCATTTGGATATTAATTCTTACCTAACCAGCCATCTCAATTGCAAGAGACTCTACCTGCTTTAGTAGGTATCCATCGTCACACTATAACAGAACAACTCAGTTCATGTCCCTTTTCTGGCTAGTGTAGCTTCATAGAACAATTTATTCCACCTCTGTTATTCACACTCGGGTCTTATCAATAATATTGATCAGTGCATTCCTACTCCTATAAGAGTAGTTATCATTTTGACAAAGGAACAATATAATTCCTTTGTTGGAATTCAACAAGAAATCCCAAAATCACAGGTTCAATCTGCAGCCCTTCTCCTCAAGGAGTAAATGCAGATAACAATATCTCCTTACGTGGCTCGTACATGAGCCCAAGTTGGCCAAGTGTTGTAGCCATGCTCTGATACCAATTTGTCACACACCCACTACGGGAACTAATATTTTTCGGCTTTTTCCTTCCTTTCACCGAGGAACAGAATCCCTAAATTCCTATGGGGCCTGATGCAGACCCTACCATCCCTTATCCTTACCCATGTGATCATTGGCTATGACCACGGGCCTTACCAGAGAGGTGTTTCTGGCTTTCGCGATTAGGGAAATCGTGGTGCATGTGTTCCTCTACTCTCATGTCTCTCGAAGTGCCGAAATCCAAAAAGGACCAACAGTTTGTCACATCTAACAATGCCTCAGATTAAAACCTAGCATCCCACCTTTCAGAGTTTTGCGTACTGGGTTTTCGTGGTAGAAGAGGAAGAGGGGTTCATACCCTTCGATTTTTCGGGTGCCGAAACACCAAAAAAACAAATCTACATGCGCTAAGCCGTATCGGGATTTCACAAGTCAGGAATTCAGGATTGGCATGTACCAGGGACTTGCTTCTAGATATCCCTTGTGCCAAAATACTGAGACATCAAGACTTATCCATGCTATCATTATTTTGGGGTTTCGCAAGTCGGGGTTTCATGACCGGCGAGTACAAGGGAACTGACCCTTGGGTTTCCCAGGTGCCGAAACAACGAAACATCCAAACTCTAGACACACTATGTCATTTCGGGGTTTCGCAAGTCATGATTTAAAGACTGGCGAGTACAAGAGACTTTCCCTTAGATATCCCAAGTGCCGAAACACCTAAACACTGTATCTCATCCGCTCTATTATCATTTCGGGGTCTAGCAAGTCGGGATTTCGGGATATGCACAGATAGGAGGTCTCGCACTTAGGTTTCCCGGGAGCTGAAAATCCGAACCATATATCCTCTAAACTCACTTCGGGGTTTCGCAAGTTGTGATTTCATGATTGAAGAGAACAAGAGATTTTCCTTTTTAGGTATCCCAGATGTTGAAACTCCGATGGGCTAGATCTCTTCCACGTGTCGCCCTGGATCCAACGATCCAGAATAACCCTCGCGATTTCGGTGATTGCGAATCCTCATTCTTCACCACCCTTATACACCTAGGTTCCAAAACCCTAGTGGCTTCCGGATGTTCTCCACCTGTCCTCCAATGATCCAATGGTTGAAGTGATTTCAGGACTTCTTTCGTGCGCCTATCTCTGGATCCAACGACTGTCAGTCCCCGCTCCAGATATGACGGTTCTATACCATCTATTCATATCCTCTCCTCTTACGCGCTATCCTATTTATCTGGATGTATGATTTCAATGGTCCAAATCCACACCCTACGGTTGATCTAAGGGTTGTTGTTGTGCTTCCTCTTGAGCTTTGGATTTCTTCCCGATCTCAGAAGATTCCGACGCTTCAAAGGTCTCATCCTTCAATCTTCTACTGCGAGCCGACTATTGGGTCTCGCCAGCACTTACGAACAGTGTTGTCCCTCCTGAGCTTTCTCGGCTATGAAGGAATTAAGAGTTTTGCGCTCTTTCTCCTGGGCTTGACTCTTAGAAGAGTCTTCTGCGCACCCCTTGTGCTCATTCATCAAGTCTAGGACTTGAGTGAGTCTCGGTCTCTACTTGCCTCATAGGGAGCCTGTGCATAACTACACTACCTCTCCTGAGCTTAACAGAATTCGTCCTCCAAGGGACTCTAGACAACTTGGAAGGTTGGCATGTGTACATGAGACTATGCGTAAGGTCGACGAACTCACCATTCATGGCTCTAACTCAAGCTACCTCAGGACACAAGTATTTACAAATAACAATCATGTCCTATCCATATAATCTCTTACTAGCCTAATTATACAGCCAAGCAGTAAGGAAAGAGACACAATATATCCATTCAGAAATCCAGCACAATTCCTTAAACATACACTTTATAACCAAATTCATGCCCAGTTACAGCTAAATTACATAGAGTAAGAAATCACTTATCTATTACAGGTTGTCGCCAACCAACTAACTATGGGTGTTCATTCTTCCACCCAACCATAGGCTCAGAGGCATTCAATATTATCACTCTGGCCACCCCCATGCCAAACCATGATATCACCAGGGAACTCTCACTCTTCTCGAGGGTTCTCTCTCTGTTTCAGTTTCTGTTCGGGTCCTGTTTTTTGCAACTCAGAGATTTCTCACTCGTTTATGGCCTCGACAAGGTTTCTCAGATGCTCTTCGTCATCAAGATCGCGGCCTTCTGTTCATGATCCGCTGGAGAGCTTCGCGCCTCTCCCTTGTGATCTCCCATTCTCGTCTATGTTTTCTTCTCCTCTCCTATGTGTCCCTCTTACCTTGGACGGTTTCGCCGACTTATCCTGTTCCTTCTGTCAGAAGGAAACCTAGGTCTGTAGGTCCCTGCAGTACTTCGAGCTGACAGCCCATGTTTCCATTCATGGGGGGTTGGTTGGTGATTCAATGATCGTTCTTTCTTCATTGACTGCTTTCCTTTCCTTGGGATTCGAAGGAGGTTTGTCATCCTTATCATGAAGATTTGCGGTTATTTGATATATGAACCCTCTTGTATGGTTTTCACATTCTTCCTCTAGTGATATCATGGCCAGTACTTTCAAGGTTTCACCCCCACAGTCAGTTATTGGCAACTCAAACAATAATACATTTACATTTTCCTCATGCATTAGCATGGTAATTCCTATTCTATGATAAGTTACAAATTGGGGGAAACAGGGGTGTTACACCTTTTCTCTTTTTTGTTCTTTTTGAAACCTTGAATCCTTTCTTGCTAACGAGCATTCCATTGTTCTATATGTGCATTTTCTTTCTTCCACTGTCTCACTGTCTTCTGGAGTTCCTTGATCTTTTCTCTATCAGTTCTGATTTTAACCTTGAATTCCGGGAACTCTTCAGAAGGTGCATGCTCATTCATATTTAAGGCAACCTTGGGTTCTCTCGATTTAACTTGGTATTTAGAAACAAATCCTAAGCTATGTTCTTCCTCAAAAAACATTTTGATTTATGGATCCAACTTAGGTCTTTTACCTCTATTATTCCTCGTCACCCTGATATCAGGCATTTCTTCTATAACAGGGGTTTCATCAATTGAAATATTTTGTTTTTGTGTAACAGTATTTTTTCCTTTGCCTCTCTTTTGTTTGTTGGACTGTGTGTTCGTATTTAAGGATTGCATGAGCCAGCTCCAGGGTGTCTGTAATTCTCTCAAAGAAGACACAACTAAAGTCTTAATTAAGACTTGATGAAACAGACTACTCTTTGCATTGGTGGAGAGTAACTACACTCTCTTTGACATCTTTGTCAATATTTTGAGTAGAAAGTAAGGCAGTTTTAAGGGATAATCGCCATTTAGATGCATTAATATCCTAATGTGGTAGATATAGACTAGTGAGAATCTACCTTCGCAGGTGATATAGATGTGGATAACAATCAGAGTAGTGTGCCATTCAGGTCTAATCCAGCTGCGAGGAACTCCCCTTATCCAATTTGGATTTTGCTTATCTGGAAGCAGGAATTGATTGACAAACTCTGTAACCACATGCTCTTTCTTCCACCATCTTTCTCCTCCAACCACCAATCTACATGTTTTGGCAATTGTCTGTTCTATCACCAGCATCAACATCTTCCCGATCTCCACTTTGTGACCATCAAAGTTTAGTGCAAACTCCATAGAGACCTTCTCGTCGTAACCTTGGAAAGTGGTAAGGAATTCAAACCACCCGGCATCTCTGAACCTTTGAGCCATCTAAGGATAACCTTCGAGGAGTTCAACACCCTCGGTTTCTAATCTGACTACCTGTCTTCTCCTCTTAGGCGCCATCAAAACACTATGCTATAACTGGCACGATTCGGATTCTGAATTTGCCACCTACAATCTGTTAGTATATAACTGTTCTTCTGAGCAAATACCTACACCTAAAATTCAGCAAAATCATACATAGAATGACAAGTTCAAATAATGATCGTTGAGAATTGGACAATTTGAAATGGATCCTTTGTGGGTACAGAGCAATCCGATCATGTAACGGTTTGAATCATAAAATGATTCCAAAGCTATTGTGGGACACATGTGAACTCGCAATCCAAATTTGGGTGACGGACGCATATTAAGGCATGATTATCTTTGCGCTATGGGAATAATGCTATTCTAGTAGCGCCATTAATGACTTAGAATAATTTGAATTTGTAAAGTTCAAACAGGCATATGAAGTCACACATCATTTAAAACCATGTCTAAAAACTCCAAACTTAAAGAAATTATTCAAAAAGATGAAATGAAAACCATAACAAGCTAAAAATAATGATTAAAATCAAATGGAAACAGATAATGAAGTGCAGGTAGGAAGGGTTTGGGATTAGGGTTTCTCACAAAATCAAAAGAAAGTATTAGAGACTAACACTAGCTCCTTCTGGGGATGGAGTTTTGATAATAAACTACAAGAACTGCAGACCAATGCGTTTTCCTTTATTTCTGATTCACTGATCTCCCTGCATCTATCAGTCTTTTATTCGCAGCATAACTATAAAAACAAGTCCATTGGGTATATGGAGTCTTTATTGAAAAGAAAACCTATTGTACTAACTGAAAAGCTGATGAGTCATTAGAGAAAATAGTGCTTCAAGAACCTCCCATTCACTGGGCCCCCAAAAGTTTATGTGTTGTCCAAATTATGTAGGAGAAAAGTGTTATTGTTCATTACCTTGGCTATTCTGAAAGGACCATACCATAGGTTATCAAACTTACCATGTTTTGTTTTATCCTCTCTCCTGACATCCAACCTTAACACCAAATCTCCCTCATTGAAAATATCTTTCTTAGTTCCCTTATCGAATATAGCCTTAACTTTTCTCTGGTGAGCAACAGCTTTCTGATTCACATGTTCTCTGACTTGCTGAACTTCAATCATCTGAAAATTTCTCCTTTGGACATCGTTGGGTTCTTCTAACTCTTCTTGTAGAAACTTTAAAACTGGTAGGCCCAATTGAGTTGGAAGAATAGATTTTGTCCCATATACTATCTGGAAAGGAGATGTCCCAATAGACTTCTTGTTGTTGATACAATCAGCCCAAAGGGCAAACTTTAACTTGGAATCCCATGATTTTTTATTTTCTACAAGTAATTTTTTTATAATCCTTATCATAGTCTTATTGGAAGATTCTGCCAATCCGTTCCCTTGGGGGTAGTAGGGAGTAGAATGAACCAATTTGATATTATACTTATTGCAGAATTCAATCATGGAATTCAATTTAAAATCCTGTGCATTATCAGTGACCAGTTTTTTAGGACAGCCAAACCTGGAAAAAATATATCCTTCTAGAAATTCCATGATTACCTTGTCTATTGTATTCTGAATCGGAATTGCTTCAATCCACTTCATAAAATAATCCATGGCTGTAAGAATCCATCTATGTTGTCCTGAAGATGACAGATTAATCTCTCCGATGAATTCCAATCTCCACTGTTGAAATGGTTCATGGGTGATGATTGGTTTCAGAGGCAATGATATAAGTTTTTGATTTCCAACAAATTTCTGACAGGGTTCACATGCCCTGACCTGAGAAAAAATATCTGAGAATAGAACTGGCCAGTAATAGCCTGCCCTAAGAATCTTGAAGGAAGTAGCCTTCCAATGACGATGGCCTCCGCACACACCATGATGCATATCATGATAAATTTGTTTAGCTCCTTTTTCATCAACACACCTCAACAGAAAACCATTAGGGTCTTTCCAGAATAGGGTCTAATAAAAAATGCAGTACTTCACTGCTCTTAACTTTAATGATCTGAATTTTGATTTATCCAACTCTGGGGAGATTGAAAGTTCAGCAAAAAAAATATGATTTCTTTGTACCATGGTGAAGAAACATGCTTGTTGTTTACCTATGAATTTGTTTCTTCAATCTGGATAGAATAATCTTGTGTCTTGTCTGAAAGATGGTACAACCCAATTGCTTTGCAATTAGATTATATCATTAATTTGGCAAGGCCTTGTCCTTTTATCAGCTAAGTAGGCTTTATGGTGAGATCATACTCCGGGATTTTTGTTATCCATTTCCCTCGCTTTCCTTCACAATCAGGCTGAACCAATATTTTTTTGACTGCACTGCTTGGGACATAAGTTGTAATATTAGATTGAAGAACATATACTTTGAAGGATTTCAGAGCCTTTACCAAGGCATGGGCCTGTTTTTCTATTATATCATATTTCAATTCAGAGTCTTTGAGAGTTTTTCTAAAGAAGGAGATGGGTTGCTTGTATTTTTTCTCATTTCTTTGCAGAAGAACAACAACTATGGTATTTTCTAATGCAAATGAAAAAATCATGAATTCTTTGGAGTAATCTGGGCTAATTAGAACAGGTGCCTGAACAATAGCCTGCTTGATCCTTTCAAAGGGTTCTTTCGCTTCTAGTATCCACTTAATTTATGCATCCTTTTTCAACATGTCAGTAATGTACTTGATAATCTCTGCAAAGTTGGGTATAAACCTCCTTAAAAAATTAATTTTACCAATGAAGGACTGAATAGACTTTTTGTTTCTCGGAAAGTCAATTTGTTGGATAGCCTTTACTCTTTCAGGATCTATTTTAATACCTTCAAGTGAAATGATGTGTCCTAAAAGATTTCCTTCCTCCATGGAAAAATGTGATTTTTTGGGATTAAGTGATATACCGTACCTCCTGCACTTCTAAAAAGTCTGCTTCAAGTGCTGTAAATGTTCTTCGTCGGATGCTGAAAATATAGTGATGTCATCAAGGTAAATAACTATAAACCTATCTTTCTCACCAATGAAAGCAATGTCCATAGCCCTTTGGAATGTGGCTCCTGCATTCATCAATCCGAAGGGCATCTTTTCATACATAAAAGTGCCCCAAGGAGTGGTAAAAGATGTTTTCTTTTTGTCCTCTTCCAATACTGATATTTGATTCTACCCTGAGTATCCATCAAGCATAGAGATCCTCTTTGTGCCAACAACTCTCTGTAAGATATAATCCATTTTTGGTAATGGATAATTGTCTTTCAAAGAGCACCTGTTTAGATTCCTGAAGTCCACAGAGAGCCTTATCTCTCTGTTCTTCTTCCTCACGGGTACAAGGTTGGCCACCCATTCTAAGTATCTTAGTGGCACTATGATTTTTTCTTCTAGCAACCTTTTCAACTCCTTTTCTATTATAGGTAACAGTAAAGGATTAAATTGCATGAACTTTTTCTTAACGGGTTTTGATCCAGGTTTCAGAGGAATTTTGTGTTGAATAATTTCTGTATCAAACACTTTCAGATATTCATAAGACTAGGAAAATATATCTAAATATTGTTTCATCAATTCAACATATGCTTCTTTTTGTTTTTGTGACAGTTTTCTAGATATTTTGACCAACCTGGGGTTTGCATCCAGACTAATGTCACAGTCCACTACATATGTTTCTTCTGTTTGGATAACATCCTTCCTGGAAACATCATTGTGATCGAACAAACTCTCTAGTGGAACCAAACCTTTGGGCAGATGGTTTGTCTTCAATTCAATGATTTTGTGGCCAACAATAGTATCTTGAAGGACTTCTACGGCATGTATTTCTGCTTCACCATTTTCGTCATCTTAATCTATTGAAATGTTAGAAAACTCTTCAATTGTTTTCAAAAATCTTTGAATTTCCTCATCATCTTTAAGTTTTATATTATCCGGTATTGAGGGTCTGTGTATGACCTCAACTTCAAACTTCAGATTAGGAAACATTGGAGTTTTAAAGTTGTTAGCCGCAAGTGCCAAAGAGTCAGCCTGTTGATTTAAATTTATGTGCACAAAAGTAATATTGAATGCTAAAAAGAAATTATCCACATAATCCCACACCTCATTTCTATATTGTTTCAACCTTTTATGTTTGGTTTGATATATATTCTTGATCTGGTGAATAATAAGTTCTGAGTCTCCAAAAACAAACAGCTTATCTATACCCATATCTTTAGCATCTTTCAAACCTAACAGCAAGGCTTCATACTCACTGATGTTATTGGTGGTGTCAAATTCAAATTTATATGACATAGGAATAACCTCCTTGGTAGGGGAAATGAAGACAATCCCAACTCCAGAACCTTCTTTAGAACATGCTCCATCAAAATACATTTTCCAAACAAAATTGTCTTTATTGTCTCCAACTGTAGTTGTTGTCTTTCTGACTGATACTTATGCCATCTCATCACTCATATGAAAAATAGAAGAACCAAGATCATCTTCTATAGCATATATAGGATGATTAGTGGGATTATTGTGATCACTTACCAAATAATCCAATCTTACTTCCTTGTATAATCTTTGTTGTTCCCCACCAAAAACAGGTATGGTTGCATAGCTAAGGTCCATATGTAGAGTACCACCTACCTTCTTGGCCCAAGATCTTGAAAGAAGCATTCCAAATTTTGGTAGTATGTCAGCCACAATAACATATAATACCACACTTTTCATAGGTAATTGGGAAAGAGTAACAACCACATCTTTCATAACTCCAAGGCATTTGACTTTCTTGGAGTCAAAATAATATAGATCATGATATGGTCTAGTAATGTCCAACCCTAATTCTTCCATCACCACCTTAGGCATGACATTATGCGAGGCACCAGAATCCATTARGMAGTTGTGCAATATCTTGTCATGGACATTTAATGAAATGTAGAATGGTGGAGAGGCATCAATTATGTCTTCAATGTGAGGTCCAATAGTTATAGCAGGGTTTTCATCCTCTAGATTGACTGTATCTAAAAAGGTGACTTGAGCTGGAGCCTGTAGAGCCTTGAGGACAGTCTTTCTGAAGTGTTATGTTTTCATGAGTTCTAGTAATGGCACTGACATCTTGATTTTGTTGATTTCATGTTCTAAACTGAAAGAAGAAACGTTTATGTCTGGTTCCTTTATGTCAACAGTACTATCCTCAGTAGGTTGTTTCAATGGTTGATCATATTGAATCTTGGGACTTCCTTTGATAATTCCTGTTTTAACTCGAGTACTAACCTTATTTGTGGAAACATGTTCATCTACTTTAGGTGCATTTGAACCAAATCTGAGATTGTATTTTTTCCTTTTAGGTTCCTTTTGGACGATCTCATCTACATCCCCTTCCTCAAACTGGTTTGCAATCAAAGCATCTTCATAATCCCGCTGTGTCACATGTAGAGGAGATGATTCAGAATCATTCAGATGAACTGTAGGGTCTTCTTCTGTATCATCTTCATCCTCCTCCTCATCTACTGCATTATTCTGAAAAAGGAGGCAAAACCTTTTGGTCATCTTGGTTTTCTCTTTCTCTTGGTAAGATTTGAGGTGTATTGTTTGGCCTCCTGAACTGATTTGGATTTATGTATCCACTCTCATGTGCAGGTCTATTGGGTTGTTTTTATTCCATCTTCAACCTTGCCATTTCAGATGTCATAGTTTTCAGAATCTTATCCATTTCATCCATCTTAGAATCAGATGTTGAATTAGAATATGAAGGAAACTCTTCCTTTTGCTTTTCCATGTATCTATCACTTCTAGACTTCAATTTGTCTGATGCTAATATGTTTGATTCTACCTCGATAGAAGCATCTTGCATTAGGCTGAGGGTAGTAGTTATTCTTTCCCTAAGCAACAAGGAAAATTCGGCATCGAATGCATTGGCAAAAGTGATTTTAGCTGATGTCTCTGAAGGTTTAATCTCCTCTAGAATTTTACCATACATCTGGTTGAACCTTTTGGTAAAATCAGGTATTGATTCACCTTGATTCCTCCTTAAAGCACCGAATTCGGTAATGTAGTATAAAAAGTCTTTCTTGTCTACCCAGTGTTTAAGAAAGGCGTCATATAAAGCTACAATATCAGCAATTGAATTAGGAGGCAAACTCTTGAACCACTTTCTTTCTTCCCCATTTAGACTCTGCACGAATATTCTCATCCACACATCAGCATGCTCTACATTGAAATTATCTTCAAAACTATAAAATGAACTCAAATGCTCTTCAGCAGTAACTACTCCATATCCATTGAATCTGGGAAAGTATCTCATATAATCATTTGGTGGAAAGGAAAACATGACTTGTGCAAGAACCAAAGGGGCATACCTTGCTGCAATGATTTCATTCATTCTGTATGCAACCATATTAGCTATTTTTGGTGTTTGGGGAGTAAGCAAGATTGGTGATGATGGAGGTGAAAATGTCCCTTGTGTATTACAACTTAACTGTACTGTCACTGAGTCTTGATCTTTAGCAGATAAGGATTTCTCTTCTGGGCTATGATCAGATGATGGGCTAAGAAACAAAGGATTCTCAAAAGAAAAATAATGTGATTTAAAATCCTCGGATGAGAGAGATCCAAGAGATGATGAAGGTGTCTCTAGTGCACTCTTAATATATGTGTTGTGACCTCTCAAAGTTTCAGTCACAGGCAAGGTGTCTAAATATTCATGTTTAATGAGTTCAGTAAGTAACTTCCACTGTCCTAGATTCAATTCTGAGATAGTTGAAGGGAATGAAACTGTAGCAGGCTCAATAACAAGTTTAATTTCACTTCCAGGATTCACCTCTTCATCTACTTGGGTTTTGGTGATTTCAGAGGATTGTCCTTGAGAACTTTCTGAAGACAATTTTCCCTTTGAGAGTGAGGATTGTCCAGAAAGAAATTTAGGTTTTCTTAGTAACTTTTCAGGATCTGGAACTGTTGCAATAGGCTCAGGATATGGATTTTTCCTTGTTATTGGTCTCTCAATAGATGATGAATAAGTTAGAGGAGTTTTAGGTCCTTTACCTTCTCTTTTAGGAGCCATAATTACCACAGAGGAGTCACCAGGTGAATAATCACAGTCTTAAATAATGTTCAAAATCTTGTTGACCATCAAGATCTGAATCTTATCTTGTCATTTCCCCAGGGAAGATCTCTTCGTTTCTTCGTCCCCGGAAACGGCGCCAAAAACGTTAGTCCCTAAAGTTGCACTGACTATGAGAGGGTGCAAGCTAGGGCATCATCAATTTATTGCAAAGTGTTTTAAAGGTATTTATGATTTGGTTTTTTGAGTAAGGTGGTTGAAAATTGGCTCAAGAGTATAGCATAACATGAAAATCACAATCAGAACATAGCATATCCCATTGATTGGTTAAAAGGTAGTCACATAGATGAATTAGACCAATAATAAAAGAGAGGAGGAAGCTTCCAATTTTTCAACTTCACATAAATCCTTGTCTCAGAATATCATAAAGAAACAAGACCATCAGCTTGATATCAAAACTTGAAAATAATTTCCACAGTTTTTCACTGTATTAATTAACAATCAAGAAACAAATGCATTGCAATCTGAATAATGAATTTCAAGTATGAAGAAAGAAAACAGAGTAGAAAAGAGTGTCTAACCATCCATATGCCTTTGCTATTAAGTGTCAAATAGAATAATAATGCCTTACAAAGAGTTTCATAATAAGTCCTTTGGATCTCCAATTTTTCGACCTGAACAGAGTCTTTCCTCTGCCTATTTAAACCATCCATAAACCTCCAAATCCTATCATCTAGTGTACTCTTAATGACTAGATCCGAATAGTATCTATCTACTAGGGAAGTTAGCTCAAAAAGAGATTTTACAATCCAAAAATAGATCATTTCTCAACAGCTTGATATTGTATGATATTGCCAACATTATATTTGATTCTACAAAACAGGGATTAGTTTGATCTAGTCATACAGTTCGAGGTCTTTTTCATTTCACAAGCCAAAAATGTGTATACACAGCCATATTTCCTAGAAAACAACAAAATTATGATTGTAGCAATCTTCATAAAACCTTTAGGATATAATAACAGCAATAGCTTTAGCAGTTTTATGTTTGAGCTTTGTGGTAAGCACGACATTGTGCCAATAGAGTCTGAAGTTTATTTCTCTAAGTTCTTTGAGCAAGGCCCTTTTCTCTTTTTTCTTCATTTTGAAACCTTGAATCCTTTCTTCCTGACGAGCATTCCATTGTTCTATATGTGCCTTTTCTTTCTTCAACTGTCTCACTGTCTTCTGGAGTTCCTTGATCCTTTCTTTATCAGTTCTAATTTTAACCTTGAATTTGGGGAACTCTTCAGAAGGTGCAGGCTCATTCAGATTTAAGGCAACCTTGGGTTCTCTTGATTTAACTTGGTATTTAGAAACCAATCCTGAGCTATGTTCTTCATCATAACTTGTTGAACCCATGGCTTCAGGCATATCTGATATGTGATCTGAGTCTACAAGGTAACCCTTTTTATTCTCAGGAATCTCACTGATACCTTTAGCAATTTCTTTAGCTTTTGCCAATCTGGTTGTAGCTCTCGTTACAGGTCATGTAGATGATGAAACAATTTGTTTACCTTTCTTTGTTGGTTTATTATGCAATGGAGTTCCTTTTTCCTTTTTCCTGGTACCTACTTCAGCATCTTCAGAGTGATCTTCTATAACTATGATGTTTTCTTCTTTGATCGATGGATTAAACATGGCTTTAGACTTCAACCTGTACTTGTTGGTAACCCTAGTAGAATTCCTTGTAGGTTTTTGAGACGCAGAGACACCTTTATCCTTTGTCCTTTTGACTACAATGCCCCTTTTACTGGTTGATGGTGATTCGTACTTGACTGTAGTTTGAATATAAAAATCTTCATCTGAATCTTCTTCCCCTTTAACATCTTCCTCAGAAAACATTTCGATTTCTGGATCCAACGTAGGTCTTTTACCTCTGTTATTCCTTGTCACCCTGATATCAGGCATTTCTTCTTTAACAGGGTTTTCATCAATTGAAATATTTTGTTTCTATGTAATAGTCTTTTTTCATTTGCCTCTCTTCTATTTGTTGGACTGTGTGTTAGGATTTAAGGATTGCATGAGCCAACTCCAGGGTTTCTGTAATTCTCTCAAAGAAGACACAACTAAAATCTTAATTAAGACTTGATGAAACAGGTTGTTCTTTGCATTGGTGGAGAGTGATTGCACTCTCTTTGACATCTTTGTCAAGCTTTTGAGTAGAAAGTAAGGCAGATTTAAGGGATAATCGCCATTTAGATGCATTAATATCCTAATGTGGTAGATATAGACTAGTGAGAATCTACCTTTGTAGGTGATATACCTGTGGATAATGATCAGAGTAGTGTGCCATTCAGGTCTAATCTAGCTGCAAGGAACTCCCCTTCTCCAATTCGGATTTTGCTTATCTACAAGTAGGAATTGATTGACAAACTCTGTAACCACATGCTCTTTCTTCCACCATCTTTCTCCTCCAACCACCAATCTGCAAGCTTTGACAACTGTTTGTTCTGTTACTAGCATCAACAACTTCCTAATCTCCACTTCGTGACCATCAAAGTTCAATGCAAACTCCATAGAGACCTGCTCATCGTAACCTTGGAAAGTGGTAAGGAATTCAAACCACCCGACATCTCTGAACCTTTGAGCCATCTAAGGATAAGCTTCAAGGATTTCAGCACCCTCGGGTTCTAATATGACTACCTATCCGCTCCTCTTAGGCGCCATCAAAACACAATGCTATAACTTGCACAATTCAGATTCTGAATTTTCCACCTGCAATCTGTTAGTATATAACTGTTCTTTTGAGCAAATACCTATGCCAAAAATTCAGCAAAATTAGATATAGAATGACAAGTTCAAATAATGATCATTGAGAATTGGACGATTTGAAATGGGTCCTTTGCGGGTACAGAGAAATCCGATCATGTAATGGTTTGAATCATAAAATGATTCCAAAGATATTATGGGACACATGTGAACTCTCAATCCACGATCTGTGTCATCATAACGAAATCTAGGTGATGGGAGCATATTAAGGCATGATTATCTTTACACTACGGGAATAATGATATTCTAGTAACGCTATTAGTGACTTACCATAATTTGAATTTGTAAAGTTCAAACAGGTATATGAAATGACACATCATTTAAAACCATGTCTTAAAACTCCAAACTTAAAGAAATTATTGAAAAAGCCAAAATGTAAACCATAACAAGCTAAAAACAATGATTAAAATCAAATGGAAACAGATAATGAAGTGCAGGTAGGAAGGGTTTGGGATTAGGGTTTCTCACAAAATCAAAAGCATGTATTAGAGACTAACACCATGCATCAAACCTATACCATACCATGTATCAATCATGCATCAACTATGCATCAAACATGTGCCATACCATGTACCAAGTATCCAAGATGTGCCAATGTATCAACAATATACCTCAAGTATGCACCATAACAACCAATATCATATACCAAGTATATGCCAATATCACAAAGATGTGCCTCTAACAATGAACCATAACATCCATAAACTAAGTACCATGGATATGTCTCAAGCATGTATCAATATCACCAATACATGTACCTCAACGAAGGGCCTCCAAGACATGCCTTAAACATGTGCCATACAATCCATGATACAAGCCTCAAACAAGCACATAAAAGACATACCTTTACTCATGAAGAAGACCTGGTGCATATAATCTCAGATCAACAAACCAACCTGGTGCATATCATCTTCAGCAAACAAGAGATATCATCTTCTTCAATCCCCTTTTCACAAATCCGTGACATGTACATTGTCAACCCGTGGATGTCTACGCTTTGCTCCACTGTGACCCGCGGTGTCGGCGCCTTGCTCCACTGTGACCCACAAATAACCTTAGAAATTTAATAGCATCAAATATTTCCCTTTTATTCCCTTTTCTACCTTAGACTTCACTTCCTCAAATATGCTGCAAAAAAGATTTACCAAAATATCATATGAAAGATAGATAAACATTGAACTTGTGTGTGTAAAACTGAGAGGATTCTTGAAGTGTATTTATACTTGTCCATGTGACTTATTTCCTTAATTTTAGGGTCGACCTATACTTTCTTGTTATAACCATGTTACCCTTTAATTAATGACTTGTAACTTCTTGTTGCAATTGTTTAAGGGCTTCTTAACCATTATTTGGGGCTTCCAACTTCTTGACCTCATAACTCCTCAACCATGAGGAACCACGTGGCGTACCACCTACTGTTGGAAATGGAATGACAAGGACTATCCATCTATGAGGTTTTTGTATACACTTGAATTATTCTTCACCCTCATTTTCCTCAGTAAAATTCGAGCCTCATGACCACACCTCTAGGTCTTCTTGTAGACTTCGTCAAAGTGTCTTCCCATGAGGGCCATGATTAGAGCTAAGCCATAAGAGGACCATTTTGGAGACTTCTCCAAATACACCCACCACATTTTTTGACATCGATGACAACGAATTTTCCAACAATATTTCCCTTTGGCATTGATGGAAACATGCATGCTCCCCCTACGACCAATACTCCCCATGTCTGCATTCTTTTGTTCTTTCTCCCCCTTTGGGATCGATGGCGAAGGGTAACTCCCCTTTACAATATTCTCTTGAAATTTCTCTCTTCTGGTGCATTTTTATATTGTTGCTTCTTGATTAAGTAAACTAATGACATATAGAAAAACATTCATATTAATATTCCTTTATCATCTATGCGCCGATGATTTTTCTTCCCTTTTATTCTAAACAAAAATCGTGGAGATCATTGTGGAGCATAAACTATTCCAAGTTTCTTTCAAAGATACTCAAATGTCTCTCTTGGGAGAGGTTTAGTGAATATGTTTGTGATACGTTCCTTTGTCCCAATATAATTTAACTTTGTATTATTTTCTATAAAATGTTCCCATATAAAGTTAAACTTGATCAAAATATGTTTGGTCTTGGAATGCATCATTGGATTCTTGGAAATATTGATAGCACTGATGTTGTCACGAAATATTGAAATGGGCTCATCACACTTCACTTGTATATATTGCATAGTTTACTTCATCCAGAGAACGTGAATACAACATGTTGTTGCCGCAATGTATTCTACTTCTGGTGTGGATAATGATATTGAAGACTATTTTTTACTTTACCCAAATAGAAGGTTGCTCCGCTAGTACTTATTCGATCGCCAATGCTTCCTACCCAATCTGCATCTGCATAGGAGACCATATTTGTCTCATTCCCTTTTGGATACCACAATCCAAACTCGGATGTTCCTTTAAGATATATGAAGATCCTCTTTACTGCTACAACATTATTTTCCTTTAGTGTTGCTTGAAATATTGCAACTTGTCCAACTACTTGCATGGCATCTGGTATTGAAGTTGTCGCATAGACTAGGTTATCAATCATTGATCTATAGAGTCTATGATATGTTTATTTAGATTCATCATCTTTGTTCAACTTGCAACTTGTCACCATAGGAGTACTTATTGGTTTGTAATCTTCCATTCCGAACTTCATCAACATTTATTTGATGTACTTGGTTTGGTAAATGAAAATGCCTTCATCCTGCTGAGATATATGAAATGCCAAAAAGAATGACAATTCACCAAGTAGTGACATTTCAAACTCATTCTTCATGTCTTGGAAAAACTTCTTACTCATCATGTCATCATCACTTCCAAAGATGATGTCATCCACATATATTTCAATGATAAGTATGTTGTTTCTATCAACCTTTACATAGAGATTACTATATGCATTACCCTTTCTAAATCCTTGTTCTTTCAAATACCTATCCAATATTGAATACCAGGCTCTAGGGGCTTATTTGAGTCCATACATAGATTTCTTTAATCTGCAAACATAATATTCCCTTTATGACAGTAGGAATCCTTTTGGTTTCTCAATGTAAACTTTTTATTCTAATTCACCATTTAGAAATGTTGATTTTACATCCATCTAATATACCTTGATTCTCTTGGAACATGCTTAGGCCAAGATCAATATGATTGCTTCCATTCTGGAAACAAGGGAAAAAGTTTCTTCAAAATCTACTCCTTCAACTTGAGCTTATCCTTTGCATACCAGTCTTTCATTGTTTATGGTTACCTATCCATCTTCATTTAGTTTGTTTATGAAAACCCATTTTGTACCAATCACATTTTTTTCTTCGGTCTTGGCACCAGTTCCCATGTTTCATTCTTCTCTATTTTATGTAATTTTTCTTCCATGGCCTTAACCCAATATTCATCAATACTGGCTTCCTCAAAGATGCAGGCTTCAATTATGGATAGTAGTGTGAGGTGTCTCTGATCTGGTGTGTGAAACCTTCTACTTCCTTTGGTTTTTATTCCTGCATTCTTATCTCCAATAATATGTTCTGATGGATGATTCCTATGAACCCGGTGACTAGGTGTCCTAGAGCGCATCCGAAAGTTGGCTTGGTAATTTTCTTCTTGTTCTTCTTCTGGTTGTTGTTCTTGTAATTGTTGTTTTTCTTGTTCTTCTTCTAGTTGTTGTTCTTGTAATTGTTGTTTTTCTTGTTCTTCTTCTACCTCTTATTATTTTAATTCTTCCTCTCTTTCCTATTCATTTGAATCTTTCATTTCTTCTTTGATATTTGGTACATATGCTTCATCAATTTTTACATTTATACTTTTCACTATCTTCTTGAGTCTTAGATTATAACCTTTGTATGCCTTTCTTGTGCTTGAGTAATTAACCAATATGCCTTTATCAACTCGAGAATCAAATTTTCCAACTTTGTCATATTCTCTTTTTATGTATCACTTGCTTCCAAATACTCTAAAATGTTTGACATTTGTTGGTATTCCCTTCCATAGCTCATATGGTGTTTTATCATTGTTACTTATGAGCACTCTTATGTTCAATATATGAACAGTTGTGTGTACCTCCTGTACCCAAAATATATTGCTCAACTTTGAATCCTTCAACATGGTTATGGCCATCTCTATTATAGTTATGTTCTTCCTTTCAATGACTCCATTTTGTTGAGGTGTCCCAACTACTGAGAACTACCTTTATTCCATGTTCTTCACAGAATTATATGAATTCTTTTGATATGAATTCACCTCCATTGTTTGATCTTAAGCACTTAATTCTCCAATCCATTTTGTTTTCAACCATCTCCTTGAATATTTTGAAATTTATAAATTCCTCTAATTTATTTTTGAGAAAAGACATTGCAGTCATCCTTGTATAGTCATCAATAATTAGCATGAAGTATTGTTTGTCATTTAGTCCTTTTGTTCTCATTGGTCCACATAGATTAGTGTGCACAATTTCCAATGGTGTTTTTGTAGATTATTCCTTTGATCTGAATTCTTTTCTTGCATGTTTTCCACGTAGACAGTGCTTGCACATAGTACTGGTTGGTTTTGATATTTTGAGCATTTCTCTTACTACTTCCTTTTTTCTAATCTTGACCAGATTGTCAAAGTTCATGTATCTCATTCTTTTGTGCCAAAGTTGACTTTCATTTTACCTTCCCAACCAACATCTTTCTTTTCCAATCTCATTTAAGATGTATATATTGTTTGGAGTACTTATTGTTGTAGCCACCAATTTTCTTGATCCTTCTTTCCTTATCTCACACTTCTTAGAGTCAAATATAAGTCTATGTTTGTGATCACCCATTTGACTCACACTCAGTAAAGTATGCTTCATGTTTTCAACAAGTAATACATTTTCTTCCTTGGCATCTTTACTTCCAAGATTGACCATGCCTTTCCCTATAATTATGGTTAAGTTTCCATTACCAAATGAAACCGATCCATCCCTTTCTTTATTCAGAGTTATAAAAAATTTCTTATCGCATGTCATATGTTTTCAACAACCACTGTCAACATACCAATCACTTCTTTTGTTTGTGTCTGTAGTGCAAGGGAACATTCTTCAACATTTAGTTTATCCTACTTCCTTATCCAAATTCTTGATGGTCCTTTTTCATGATTGTTGAATTCTTGTTTTAGTTCCTTTGGAGGAATTGTCAATCTACAATGTTTGGCCATGTGTCCAAAATTGTTTCATTTATAAAACTCTATTTCATTGTTTAATGAGCCAAAACTGTTATAATTTATATTGTATGATTCTTGTGGATTTCTAAGATGATTAACTCTAGTGTGACCTTCATAGTTTCTTCTATTCTTAGCATACGCTTTGTAGTTTATATATTTATGCCCAAAATTGTTACAAGAATAACATGAACCATGAAATATAGTTTGATACCTAGAAGATCCTTTGAATGGTGTTGTTCCTATGTAGATTTATTCTTGATTTATTTCTATGGGTGGTTGTTGACTATAAAACCTGGGCCTTCTATATGGTGTCATCCTTCTGTAATATTCTTCCTAATCATTCCCATGTGAAAGATTTAATTCTTCCTTCTTGATGAATCTTCTGGTGACTTCTGCATAAGTCCTTTGTTTTTCTTCCTCTTATGTAGTCATAGAGCTCAAACCCTTCTCTGTATGTATTTGGTTGTATCCCAGTCCAAGACTATCATGATATGGCCTTTGAGCGCTGATGATTTCATCCAGTATTTTGGTGGTGTTCTATTGCATATATATTTTATGAATTTCCTTCCTTAGTGAAACTATCTCAGTTTCTAATCTCTCTTTCTCCTTTTCCTTTTCTTCTAACCTGCTTCTGAGTCTCTCTTCAATCCTTCTAGATTATTCAACTTGGACTTTCAAGTTCATAATCATCTGTTGATCCTTTTTAGAGTTAGGATTTTGAGAATCCTCCTTTAGCATAAGTAATTCTCCCTTAAGTGATTTGTTTTTCTTCCTCTCTCTTTTTAGTTCTTCCAAAACACTAATTAGTCCTACTCTGAGATCAACTTCACCTTCTTCTTCATAATCCTCTTCATCATTTTCATAACCCATGAAGAGTACATTTTATGAGTCACTATCACTATCATAGTCCTCATCAAATGATGAATTATCTTCCTTTGAGTAGATATTTTTCTTGAATAATTTCTTTTTGTTTCTTCTCTTGTCTCCCTTTTGATATTTCTTTTCATTATTAGGAACTTCTTCTTCATCATTCTCCGTTTTCTTAGCATATGGACATTTATTAGCAAGATTACCAATTTTACCACAATTAAAACATTTAAAAGGAATCTTAACTTTGTACTTGTCAGTTCCTTTCTTTAACTTCCTTACGAAGTTAGCCATCTCCTCATCTTCATCAGAATCACAGCTGCAACTACAGTCTGACTTTGGTTTTTTCTTATTCTTCTTTATCTTCTTGGATACCTTGAATGTTGTTTCCTTCTTGGATGGATTTTCATGTTTTGTTCTCATCTCATAGGTTGTGAATATTCCATGTAGCTCTTCCATGCATGTTGTACCAAGATATTCTCTTTCTTCTAGGGATAAAATCTTAGGATCAAATCTCATTGGAAGAGACTTAGTATCTTCTGGACAATAATTGGTTCTTTAATTTCTTCTCCCAATCCTTTAATGGAATTTACTATTTCATCAACTTGTAGGAAGAAAGATGAAATATCTTCATCTTCCTTCATCTTCAGTTGTTCAAATTTACATTTTTAGGTTTGAATCTTGGCACCCTTTACTTTAACATCTCCTTCGTGATTTTTTTAAATTTTGTCCCAAAGATCCTTTGCAATGTCACAATGCATCACCTTTACAAATACCAAATAAAAACGACTACCTAGAATAGTTCCTTTAGCCTCAATTTTTTTTTCACTAAATTTATGTCCATCTCTATTTGTTGGAGGAGTGGCAAGTGTCATATATTCGTCTACTACTAATTTCCAAACATAAAATCATTTTCCCTGTAAAAATGTTTGCATCCTTTTATTCTAGAAAGCATAATTCTAACCATTAAATATTGGTGCTCCAATCTTAGGGTACTCCAAGATCCTCCTTCCAGTGGTTAGATTGTTTTCTTGAAAGACCTTCTCTGATACCAATTGTTGGAATACTGAGAGGGGGGGTGAATCAGTATTATGCAATATTTTACCACTTTTAATCATAACATGTAATCATTAACTTTATCCACAATATATTGTCAATATATTGTGAGCAGTATCAATTAACAGAGCATAACAAATAACCACAGATACACAATACACCAGAATTTATGTGGAAACCCAAATGGGAGAAAACCACATAATTATTTCTTATATGTCAAATATTAAATTCATAGGAAGCACCAACTTCCAAATTCTCCTACACCAACTAGAAAGACACACAAACCCCCTAATTTATAGGCACCAACTTAAAGGAAGCCACAACTCCCTAAATTCTCCAGCTACAACCGGAAGGAGGCTATGACCCCCTGATTTACAGGAACCAACCTAAAGGAAGCTTCAACTCCCTGAGTTCTTTGACACCGACTAGAAGGATTATACAACCCCCTTTTATCGTCCCATCATGTCGCCCTGAAATATAAGTGTAGACTCATTGTCACTACCATTGATCAACTTGTAACTGCCACTATCATCAGCCAGGCTATCACTATCGCATCAACTTGTAACCGATGATCAACCAATCATCCAGCCTATCACTATCACTCTCACTATCACTGATATATCATCATCAACCAACCTTAACCAGATCCACTTACATGGATACCAAAACCATCACCATAACATGTACATCAACATGTACCATACCATGCATCAAACCTGTACCATACCATGTATCAATCATGCATCAAACATGTACCATACAATGTACCAAGTATCCAAGATGTGCCAATGTCTCAACAATATACCTTAATTATGCACCATAACAACCAAGATCATATACCAAGTATATGCCTCAAATATATACCAATATCACAAAAATGTGCCTCTAACAATGAACCATAACATCCATAAAATAAGTACCAAGGATGTGTCTCAAGCATGCATCAATATCACCAAGACATGTACCTCAACCAAGGGCATCCAAGACATGCCTTAAGCATGTGCCATACCATCCATGATAGATGCCTCAAAAAAGCACATAAAAGACATACCTTTACTCATGAAGAAGACCTGGTGCATATAATCTCATATCAACAAACCAACCTGGTGCATATCATCTTCAGCAAACAAGATACCATCTTCTTCAAGCCCTTTTCCACATATATGCGACCTATACACTGTCAACCTACGGATGTCGGTGCTTTTCTCCACTATGACCCATGGATTTCCATGCCTTACGACCTTCAGATAATCTCAAAAAGTTAATAGCATCAAACTTTTTCCTTTTCTTCCCATCGCTACCTTGGACTTCACTTCCTCATATATGCTATGAAAAATATTTACCAAAATATTGTATGAAAGATAGATAAACATTGAGCTTGTGTGTGTAAGAATGAGAGGCTTCTTGAAGTGTATTTATACTTGTCCATGTGAATTATTTCCTTAACTTTAGGTTTGACCTATACTTTCTTTTTATAACCATTTTACCCTTCAATTAATGCCTTGTAACTTCTTGTTGCATCAATTTAGGGGCTTCTTAACCATTCTTTTAGGATTCCAAGTTCATGACCTCATAACTCCTCAACTGTGAGGAACCACGTGGCATACCACCTATTGTTGGAAACAACATGATGAGGACTAGCCATCTGTGATGGTTTTGTATACACTTGAAGTATTCTTCAACCTCATTTTCCTCAATCAACTTTGGGCCTCATGACCACACCTATGGGTCTTTTTGTAGACTTCTTCAAAGTGTCTTCCCATGAGGTCCATGCTTAGAGCTATGTCATAAGAGGACCACTTTGGATACTTCTCCAAATACACCCATCACATTTGTTGACATCAATGACAACCACTTTTCCAACATTATGTTTTTGAATTTTGAATTAGTACTTTATTTATATATATTCAAAAGTATTTTACTTTATGAGTACATACATATTATATTCAAAAGTAATTTATAAGTATTTTTCTTATTATGAGTACTTTACTTTTTAAGCACTACCAAGGTTAACTATGGGTTGTCATCCACTATATAGAATGTGAAAAATAAGTATTTTTAACTCAAACAATGTCATCTCATCCTCAAGATGATGTCATCCTCTAAAATATGATTGACTCTTGTAAAGTTTATTTTAATAGTACATTTTTTAGACCCATTTTTCACCTCAAAATTCCCTTTAATAGGCTTAGGAAGCCTCTTGTCTTCCATGTTGTTTATCTTGTTATTTTATATTAGTTACCTAGTCATAATCATTATCTCAATGGGGGGAGGACTCATTTCTATGAGAATGATAGGATAATGTGTATTGCCTTTAATTTTGATATTATAAGTCATAAAACACTTTTGGATTTGCTCTATCTTTCTCCACAAATATCTAGATATGTTGCAGCCCCAAACTTCACAACCATACAAGATAACAAGAGTTATGAGAATCTCAAAGAGTAGTTTCTTCTTATCCCATAGCCAAAGGGTTGTTGATTTACAATTTTTTTCAAATCCATAATAAGCTTTCCACCCTCCATTTATCATTTTCTTATTGTTATAGTTCTAGTTAAACTTGTGGTGAAGATTGATTCCAAGATATTTTTATGAATTCAATTCCTCCAAGTTGTTGTTGTCATACATGAAATTAGCAAGTGATCTTTTTTTTATTTAATTATCATAACCTTTGTTTTGTAAGTGTTAACAGTCATAATCGTACTAGAGCAAAAATCCTTGAGAATTTTTAGCTACTTGTTGAGATCATTGGGACTCATCGCCATAAAAACAATATCATCAACATAAAGAAGAAGTATGATGACTATAAAATCTAGAGTCAAACTGACACAACCTACTTCTTCTAAACAACCCTCTAACTTGTTGATGTATATTCCAAAAAGGTAGGGGACATATGACAACCTTGATTCACTCCTATATTACAATTAATTTCTTCTTACCAAACCTCAAAGTTTCTAAACTTAGCAATAATGTTCTCGTACAACCTTATCACAATAGCTCTTAATTCGAAAAGAACTTTTAGCTCTTCTAATCTATTCCAAAGGTTAGCCTTGGGTATTGTGTCAAAAGATTTTCTAAAGTCAATGAAACAACACAGGGGATTGGTTTTATTATTGAAACACTCCTCAACAATGATCCTAATAAAACAACGTGGTCCACGATTGAATGATATATCCTAAATCCAGCGTGACATTTAGCTCTTTTTCTATGGATTTATACCCATACAGTGTTCTTCTTTTCCAATATAATTCCATATAACTTGGATAAAAGAGGGCTAATCATAATGGTTGTATAATTAGAGGGATTGTTTTTATCCTCACTTTTAAAAATTGGTACAATGAGATTTTAAGTCCGGGGTTTAGGGAAGTCTTCCTTGACTGCTAAATTAGAGAGCTTATGGATGTGAGGGATGAGGATAGACCCTCCAATTTTTAAGATTTATGTTTGGTAACCTTCGATGTCCTTAGCTTTCCCTTTTATAAACCACTTAACTCCAAACTCTATGTCTTCTATAGAAAAAATGCCTTCCTATATAGAAAGGTTTTGAATGTTGTCCATGACATCAAGGGATTCATAAATCTTTTTAAAGTAGGAATTGCATTCCCTCAAGAAAATCATATTATTTTATTTGATTTTATGCATCAAAATTTATCTCTAGACTTTCTTATGATCTAACTTAGAGAGGTGAAAAATATTCTCTTACTTTATATTTATATAATAATACGTTATGGTGCCCTACAATAACTTAGACTTTTTTATGATCTAGCTTAGAAAGGTGAAAAATATTCTTACTTTATATTTATATAATACTACGTTATGGTGCCCTACAATAACTTAAAAAGATAAATACATGGTGAAAATTATACTTAATTAACTAGAAAAATAGTTGAACTATTGTATTATACTTTATATTAAGAACATATTTTATTATATTTTATATTAAATTATTTTTTTGTTATTTTTTTTTTTATGATTAATAAAAAATTTAGAAATCAAACTTTGTTATTTGATTTATTATATTACTTTCTCATTATCAATTTTCATTTGGAAAGAAAAAACGATCCAATTTTTATACATTAAAATATTTTTAAAAAGATTACTAAAAACTTCTTAAGAAGCATATAAAATTCTTAAAAATATATTAATCTAATTATTGAAGATAACAATATCTTAGTATTCTCCTTATTTCCAACGTCAATATACTTTTTCTTTTACCCACTATATATTTAAGTTATTCTAAA
>ML788015.1:1580259-1602775 GCA_009831015.1 Picea engelmannii | reverse complement strand
TAAATATTGTGGTCTTGGTTATGAAAGAATTAATGAAACAAATTCCAAAGTTGAGGAAACAAATGAAAAAGTTTCAAGCACAATTTTTGTTTCAAGTTCACCTCCTCAAGAAGGTTTTCAAGGTGAAAGTTCAAGAACTTTTGTTGAAAGTTCAAGCTCTTCAGCATGCAAAACTTGTATTCAAGATGAATACAAATGTGTGAAACCAAAAGGTTGTGACAGCCATGAGGATAAGAGCAGATTTGAGTGTCTTCAAAAGAGAGCTTGTGACACTTCCGATTCACCTCCTCAAAGCGGCATTAAAGGTGAATGTTCAAGGTATACATCTGCCTATAACTCCGTTGATTTTGATTATATTAAGCATGATAAATCTGCATGTAACAATGGAAAAAAACCATGTACATATTGTGGTTTCTATAACCATCATGTTTCAAAATGTTGGAAGAGAAAGTCCATTTTCAGGAAACTTTCCAAGCAAAGGCAACATGAAGAGAAAATGCAAAAGATTTGCACTCATTGTCAGAAGAGGGGTCATCTCATTGACCAATGTTGGACATTGCATCCAACCTCTCATCCAAGGCACAAGAAGCAGTTGGGTGAAAAGATTGACAAGAATGGAAGAGGAGATTCCGTCATTGATGTCAGTCAAGATGATTCACCAGAAGACAACTTTCAGCAGAAGGATTCACCATTGAGTTGGCTTGGTAAGAAATGGATTGATTTCTTGCGTAAGTAAGGCTTGCATTTTTTCTGTATTGATGCACATTTCAGCCTTAACTATTTCATTTTTGTTGAAGTTGAAAGTTGCAACAATTTGTCATATTTTGGTAGAGGCAAGTTTGCATGTGAATGCAATTTACTTTTGAGAGCATACTTGTGTTATACCACCTCGTCAAGAACATGCAAAAGAGGGGTATGCTATCCATTTTATTACAGCCATTTACACTTTTCATATTTAGCTCTTTAGTACCCACATGTCTTGGGTTTGCGTACCTATGTTTCTACAAGAAGGAGAGTTGAAGAAGCTATGCACATGCATATGGTTTTGGGAGTGCATAAACAATGAACTTGATGTTAGTTCATCATGGATGAGTCATGATTGTCGCATGATTGTTTATCATGATTTAGACTTGTCATTTTGGAAGGTTGACATGTTTCACTTGAGTCTCGACTTGTGTCGATTTTATCTTGGCGACTATGTTATGTCGTTCATGTTTCTCGACTTATGTTTAGTCGATGGTGTTGTTGTCTTGTAAGTCAATTTTTTAGTACATTGAGTTGGAGGGTAATCACCATGTGCTTTGATGAAGCACAAGATGCGACAATTGCTTGAAGAGCAAAAAGACTTTGCTGTCATTATTTTTCAGTCTTGAATAATTCATTTTCAAGATTGATGGTTTTCTTGGCTTGTGACAAGATGTCGCAGGTAAGTTTTGCAGCCATTGGAGAGCGGATTGTTGATGCCAAAGAGTTCGAAAGAGGGAATCGATTCTCGGTGGGAAGGCTGGTAGTATTCCAAGTGCAGAGAGAACAGTGGGTCAGCAACAGCCAGAGAGCAGTGGTTGGAGGGACATAGCTAGTTGCAGGGCAAGGCATGTCAAAGTACCCAGGTGATTGTCGAAAAGTCTTTTCAAGTAGAATCAGTTGATAGAACTTGAAAGCAGAAGAGTATTGAAGCTCAGATCGATAATTATAAGCTTTTGTGGGTCCAAAAGCCTTTCAGTGGGAAGGCGTGATCAAAATCTGGACCAGGGGTCTAAAATTTGCTCAATTTTCAAAGTGATCGGAATGCGACGAAAATGGTGCCATTGCATCCTTCTCGTTCTCCTGATTCCGGCGGTATATTTATTTTCACAAACGGAGTCCGTATGGAGAAGTTATCGAGGTCTGTTCGCCGAGCCAAACAGGTAAAAAAAATGATGCTGACTGTACCTGTTCATACTGTCCGTACAGGACACGTGGCAGCTCCTGGGCGTGACATGTGTCATGCATTTTTGGCATTTTCAAAGTATGGTTTGACCAATCTGGAAGTGACATGTGTCACCACTGGAAGGGTGACACGTGGCACATGCTGACGTCAGCATCCGACGTGGCCCGGGATGACGTGGCGGTTGGTGATTAGTTGACAGCTGGCAAACCAAGTTACGACACGTGGCAGGCATTTAATGGTTACAGCTGGATGAGTCGTATGGCGACATGTGGCATCTTCTTGGGCGAATGGAAGGGTGCCACGTGGCCCAATCAAGGGCTGCCACGTGGCACCCCTATTTTGGCTAATAGCTTTTGGTTCGTTTATTAAAAATATTTGGAGGCTGGGGGGTTCGATCCCTGGACCTCCCAACGATACAACGCCTTCGCAATCATCTGCTAACCGGTACACTGCCCATTGGTTCTTGGTATGTATTCGGGCGTGTATATAATTAACTTGTATTATGGTATGATATGGCGGGGGTTCGGGTCGGGGCTTAGCCTCGACCCATGGTCCCACTCATTGCCATATGACCAACACATATTTTCAAACGACGCGCGTGGGGTAATTGGAATATGCCCACATTTTATATGTTTGAACGGTGGTTTAAATGTATTTGGTTTGTATGCAGCCCGCGGTTACAATATATGTTAAAACATGTGACCATTGAAACGGTTGGCGCGGTATTATTGTAATAATAGCCCGGGATTGTATTGGAGGGCATACAACCATGCCCTTGTGTTAAAAGGCACGCGGTGTATTGCATTTTTGTTTCAAATGTTAACCCGTGGTTTCAACCATACGACCACATTTCACCATTGCGCGGGATTTTGTTATGTGTTTACACATATGCCCACTACTATTTAAAAATGGAGCGCGTTTAGTTTTTTCCCTGTGGTTTAAAACAAATGGTTGGGATTACCCGCCACTTGTCACTCCGAGATTAAACCTGGAAATAGTTAGCACCTTTTGTGCGCGGGGTGTGGCCACATGGCCCCATGCGCCCAACACCTCCGTTCTTGGGGGCTTTATTCCGGGTAACTGTTCGACAATTTGACGCGTTTTGCGGGACGCGCGTTTGTGCTGGGTTTTGTGATCGAAAACGCTCAGAAGCCAGGTTCACCTCCCACAGGTGCAATATGGCGAGCCTGTAACAGAGCTTGAAGGGGGAAAAATGGCAGAGGCCATAACTTTTGGAGTCTTTGACCAAATCAGGTGCTGTAAAAGCCCAGCTAGGGGTTTTTGGACGTCCTGAGTCCATTGGAACCATTTTCACAGGAATTTGAAGATCCCATTTGCAGGTTTTTCACATTTGAAGCTTGAGGAAGCTTCAGGAGCCTTAAAGCCCTCATTTTTTGAGGCATTGCTCAGATGAGCCCATGTCCATTTTCTGAGACTGATTAGTCATTTCTGACTGTTTATTATGCTCTGAACACATTGGGATAGGTTTCAGATCCATTGGAGGACTTCTACAGGTATTTTTGCCTCATTCAAGTTCAGGGAAGCTTGGAGGTCACATGTAGAAGAGGTCATTGTTGGATGAGCCATTGTCCATTTGCAGAGTTCTAACAGTCAATTTTGGGGTTTTTATGTATTCTGAACCCAATGGTACAGTCTGTAAATCCATTGGAGTTGAGCAACATCTTGTAAAGAGCATTTGAAAAACTAATCCCAAAGAGCCAAGTCCATTGAAGGAGGCTCAAGGAGATGTATCCCAGAGAGGGGTGAACTCCTTTATCATCTTGGTATTGCTGTGATTTTAATGTGTTATTTTCTGCACTTTATATTGCTGTGTATTGATTTATAACACATAGTTAATCATTTAAAAGATCATTTCCTCACACATGCACATTGACAAGAAGAAGCCTAAACTTAACACATAAACCAGTTTGCACATTTTAAACACATGAAGCAAGGTCCTGTTAAGATTTATTTTATGAGGTAGAGGGTGCTTGCATAGAAAAACAAGTCAGCCTTCTATTTTCAGATCAGTAGCTGAGAAGGACGTCGAGGCATCTATTCAGGGTCGTGAACTGCAACAACAAAAATGATCATATCGATATGTTGAAATATAATTGAAATAAATAATTCATTATTTTGATTAACATTACACTATTTTTCTTTCGTTGTTTGTGTAGCTGTGACAGTTGGTGCATTAATGTCTTGTCCACTTGGTTGACCCTCTCGCAGTTCACCCTCCCGGGCTACATGCTCTTCAATTTTGAGAAGATAATATATAAGTATAAGTTAGGAAATAAATATCTACAATCATAGTAAATATTTTTAATTATGAAGAATACATACCGAAATGGGTACTCTTCTCTACACTATCACTGGATATGTGCACCCTTGTATGACGTGGTGTTTGCTGAATATTGCTAGATTCACTACTGTGGTAGCATTGATGCTTGAAAACAAAGATAAATACTTAGTTAAGGGTGATATAATAAAATATGAATAGACTTTACAATAATGCTGTTTCGGTTTCCTTATTCATTTGATTTACCTGCGTGGCTGGGGAGATATGAGTCTGGCCCAAGATTTTTCTATATTCAATCACACTTTTAAAACCATGCTTGTAACCAAGCTTTAGGTCCTCCTCGGTGGCAGCAGTTTCGAACATATTTAAATGCAATGCATAACACCATTAAAAATACCAATAAAAAAAACATATATTTGTTCGCTACTATTAAATAAATATTAACCACAGTTAATCATTTAAATCTTATTATTCGAGATTTTAGTTTTCCATATCCACCCTGGCCTAGTTTATGCTGGCTGTGTTTTTCCACTCTGGCCTTGGTTGCTTTGGATGTGTCTGATAGCCTACATATGGAATTTTTGAAAAAAATAGATATCAGAATTGTTACTTAAAATAGGAAAGAAAAACATAAATGATTATATTTCAATGATAATATGACATATGTTGTACCTTGCTTGACCATATCGTGGATGTATTCCTTGTTTTTTAAACAAGTTCTCCTTTGCATCCTCTGTTAGTGCCTTCCACTCTTTCTCTGGAAACATGGGAGGGCACTCGTGCTTGAGGTCTAATTGCAATTTATCCCTATACTGGGCCTTGGTATATTTTAAATTCTCGCTAGCTAACTTTGTAACCACCTTCTTGTTGACAGTGTTGCCGAACAAGTTTACCATGTGGTCTATTAAATCATCTTTCTTTTTTCTATCTTGGCCATTCCACCGTGTGCGAATGGTGGGGCCAAACAACTCCAATGATTTGTCATTTAAGTTTCTATAGAAAACATTGTTTCCTGCAGAAACGTGTTATCCATTAATTTATAATAATCTCAACAAATGTCCATTTCAATTTCATGAAAAAAATGAATCAATTAATTAACAATTACCTGCAATATTCTGAATCTTGATCAGAACAGATGCGTCATCCACCCGAAAGGTGACATCTTGTGATTCGATGCTTTTAATTCGTTTTGCTCCATGAAAAATAGTTTCCTCTCCATCTACAGTACGTTCTTGATCCAGATGGATATCAGTGGACACCCACCTTTTCCAACTGGCTCAAAACAATTTTCTGACAATTTTGGCAATTTACTATTTTTAGCAGTTTTAACTTCTAGGGCCATTTTGAGGGCCTAAATGAAGGTTTTTCAGGATTAAGATCCTCAATGATAGCCAAAGGCATCATTGAGCCCCCAAAATGAATCTCCTCAATGATACCTTTCCAACGGGCTATCACATGCCTAAAACGGAGATTGTATGCAAAAGTTACGACCCCAGGAAGTTGATGTACTAACTTACCCAAACGGGGCCCACATGACTTTTGGAACTTCATCTCCTAGGGTTAGGTTTTTGGATGTATAGGGTTTTTGGAATTCCTGCTTATTGTAAAAAGGCCTTCAGAGCCTCATTGTAACCTTATTCTTGTGAATGTGTGCTGCCATCACATCTCTTCTCCGAGATAAGCCGCCACCATTCCGACAAGCTTGTTTCCGCTGCATTTTACAGTTTCATCTTATTTCATTATTGAATAGAAAACCAGTTTTACTGTAACTCTGTTATTTTGTGTTAAGAAACTATTTGTAATCTGTATTCATTTCGTTCTGCTCATAAAATCTGGATGAGTGGTATCAGAGTGATCTGCTCCTTGTCGTCTTAATTCATGTCCCCAACGAGGTCGGAGTACAAAGAGTTGGGTCTCGAGCTTGTTAATCTTGAGGATAGAAGCTCTCGCACACCCAAGCGACCTCCCATGGCAGGATAAAATAAATATGATGGGACAGGAGATCCTTTCAAACCATTGATTGAGGAAGTCCTCACGCAACAAAGGAATGAGATGATGGATAGTTTCGCGCAAATCCTTCAGCAGCTACCAATAGGCGATGCATCTTCTTCCAATGGAGGTGTCGCCCCCTTCAAGGTACAAATAAACTTCGATATACCTATATTTGAAGGTCAGATAGATGCAGATGTTGTAGAAAAGTGGTTGAATCTACTAGAAGGGTATTTTTCTGTCCATAACTTTTTGAATAAAGAAAATATTACT
This sequence comes from Picea engelmannii, assembly GCA_009831015.1. NCBI lineage: Eukaryota > Viridiplantae > Streptophyta > Pinopsida > Pinales > Pinaceae > Picea > Picea engelmannii. Next base: position 1,596,284 of record ML788015.1, on the reverse strand, counting down.
TTTGCGCTCCTCAAAGTTGTTCCCCATGTAAAAGATTGGTGGGAAACTTTCTGTGAGTAAAAGGAAACAGAGGAAACCTCACTATTTTCAGTCACAACCACCTGGGAATCCTTCAGGGATGCTATTAAGGAACAATACTACCCTGTTGAAAGTTATGACGACCTGTATACCAAATGGACCACACTGCGGCAAGAAAGAGACCAAGCAGTGCCAGATTTCACAAATATCTTCCATACCTTGCCAACCAAGTTGGGTATCAAAGATTCAGAGCGACATATGGTGCTCAAGTATCATGGTTCTTTGCATAGATACATCCAGACTAAAATGGAATTTTTGGACATCTCATCCTTGGGCACAGCCTACCAATATGCCGTCAAAATCGAGTAGAAGCTCAAACAAAATACGTAGCAATTTGGGCCTGGGAACCCCTCACAAAAAAAGTTAGGAAAGGGCAGCCCCAACCCACCGAACAAAGGACAGAGCAAATATGGACATTATAAGGACAACCAGTCCAAGCCACAAGAAAAGAAGGACACCAGAAAGACAAAGAAAGATACCGGGAAGTGGTGCGACTTCCATAAGAGCCCTTGGCATAACACTGTTGACTGTCACTCAAAGAAGTCATTGGTGCCTGAAGTGAAAGCCTCTAAATTAGATGCAGATTATGACTCTGAGCTAGAACCAGAAAAGGGAAGACAGATCATTGATGCGGAACCCAGTGCCACTGTTGCTACCACCAAGCTCCAGCCTGGTGAACCAGATGAGCCAAAAGAAGGAGAGCGCCTCTTCCATTCATAAATGTGGGTAAAAGGCACCCCGCTGCACTTCATCATTGATAGCGGTAGCCAGAAGAACCTCATCTCAACAGAGGTCATCAAGTAGTTAGCCTTACCAACAATGCCACACCCACAACCATACACCATTGGATGGCTCCGCTAAGAAAGCGATCTCCGCGTCAGCCAACAGTGCCGACTGTCGTAGGACATCAAGCCCTTCAAAGACGAGGTATTGTGTGATGTTGCTCCTCTCAAAGTTTGTGATGTTCTTTTGGGACAACATTATTTATGGAAATGTCATGCTGTATATGAGTCTAGGCCTCGTAGTGTTATTATTACTTTGAACAGAAAATTGTACAGGATACCTGAGGCAGTCCCACCTAGTGCTATTTCATTGATCTCTGCTAAGCAATGCAGGAAGGTCATCTCTCAGACGGGGAAGTTTGTCTTCTTCGTGATTCGCTCTCAGAATAATCAAAAGATCACAGCCACATCCAGGGTCTCTGTGGCTGACCTCTCCACACAGTAGAAGCAAGTAGATAAGTTCATGGAAGAATACTCGGATATCTTCTCCTCACCCACAGGGGTAACTCTGCACTGCCAGGTCAAGCACCCCATCGATCTGACCCCTGGCACATCGCTACCCAATGGGCCAGTCTATTGTCGCTCTTTGTTAGAGAATGAGGAGATCAAGCGACATATCGAAGAACTGCTCCACAAGGGGCACATCCACCCCAGTTCGTCACCTTACGGGAGCCCAATCATGCTGGTACAGAAGAAAGATGGAACCTGGCAACTCTGTATTGATTATCGGGCTCTGAATAAAATAACAGTCATAAACTGGTACCCGATTCCTCGAATCGATGACCTCCTTGATCAACTCATGGGAGCCAAATACTTTAGTAAGATTGATCTGAAGTCTGGCTACCACCAGGCCCCGATAGAACAGACAGATGTATGGAAGACCACCTTCAAGTCAAAGGAAGGCCTTTTTTAATGGTTGGTCATGCCCTTTGGTCTGACAAATTCTCTAGCCATTTTCATGAGGATGATGGACGATATCCTGCGACCATTCACCGATACTTTTGTAGTGGTGCATCTGGATGACATTCTAATTTACAACAAGACTTGGGTCGAACACTTGCAACATATTCAACAGGTTCTTCACACCCTGCGACAACACAAGCTATATGCCAACTCTGAAAAATGCTCCTTCGGCATGGACAAGGTCCATTACCTGGGCTACATCATTGACTAGCATGGTGTACATGTGGATCCAACCAAGATCCAAGTCATTTGTGACTGCCCAACCCCAACAACACTCACTGAGCTTCGGAGCTTCTTAGGCCTTGCCAATTTCTACCACAGGTTCGTGTTGGGTTTCTCACATATTGCATGGGCCCTCAGCCAAATAAACACGGGTGGTGGTAAGGAAAAATTTGCATGGGGCCGGTCCTAACAACAAGTGTTCGATGATTTGAAGCAGCGCTTGTGCTCAGCCCCAGTAATTTCACTACCAGACCTACAACATCCTTTTGAGATCGAGACAGATGCTTCCGACTATGCTGTGGGTACCGTTCTCACTCAACACGACCACCCCGTGGCCTATCATAGTGAGACACTGTCAGATACTGTCCGTAAGTACCCTACTTACGACAAAGAAATGTACTCCATTGTGCAAGCATGCCGCCAGTGGAGACATTACATTCTTGGGAAGGAGACAGTCATCCACACTAATCATAAGCCACTGCAGTTCATGCAGACACAGGGAAAAATGTAGAATGACCATCATCAAAAGTGGTCCACATACTTGCAACAATTCCACCTCAACATCAAGTATAAAACAGGAAGCACCAATCGCGTCGCTGATTGTCTCAGCAGACTGCTAGTCGCGACACTCACCACAGTGCTAGACTCTTGCGGCCATGAGAAATTTGGATGGCCCCAACACTATGAGACAAACCCTGACTTCACCACCACTTACCAAATGTTGGGTGCAAACGCAGTTGTCGATAATTTCCATCTTCAGGATGGGTTGTTGTGTTGTATGAGCCATATATCTGTTCCATCAAGTGAGTGAGTGAAGCTGATCTGGGAAGCCCACTACAGTCGGGTGGTAGGACACTTCGGTGTTGAAAATACAGTGGCGATGCTACAGAAACATTTCTACTAGCCAAAACTTCGACAGGAGGTCAACAAGTATATTAGGTCCTGCACTGCCTGCGCTATTGCCAAACCGACCACTAAGAAACAGGGCCTGTACACCCCTCTTCCTACTCTTGAAAGGCCATGGGAATCCATCTCAATGGACTACATGTCATTCCTCCCATCCACCAAGCGGGGAAATGACTGCGTTTTTGTGGTTGTTGGTCGCTTTTCTAAGATGGCGATTCTGGTTGCCTGCAAGAAGAGCATCACAACCGAGGCCACTGCCAAGATCTTATTTGAACGAGTCTGGGTGCATTTTGGAATCCCACAAACCATTGTCTTAGATAAAGATAGTCGATTTCTCATCACATTCTGGTCGAGCCTCTGGTCACTACTGGATGTCAAGCTCACCAAATCCACGGCCTTCCAGCCCCAGACAGATAGCCAAACCGAGGTTGTAAATCAAATGATTGTGCATATCCTTCGCATGTATAATTCAAAGCACCCTCTCACATGGGATGAGAGCCTTCCCTATGTCTAGCATAGCTACAACCAAGCCCTTCATAGCTCAACTGGCCACAATCCCTTTCAAGTGGGGTTGGGATTCCAACCACTGGGACCCATAGATGTTGCACTTCCCCTTGCGGTCACCTCGACCGAGTCATCTCCTGCTCCAACTAAAGCTGACAAAGCCACCTGGTTCATTGAGCGGATCCAGCACATCTACCAACAGGTTCAGGATATCCTACAGAAGTCCAATGACAAATACAAACATCGCCATGATCAACATCGGGTGCCACATAAGTTTCAGGTGGGCGACAAAGTTTGGTTGCACTTGCAGAAATAACACCTTACAGGACCCCATTGGAAGCTTCACCCACTCCATTATGGGCCATACACTATCACCAAGGCCATGGGGGATAATTATTTTGAGCTCAACATTCCTCCTTTCCTTGGTCTGCACCCAGTGTTCAACGTGGATCTGCTTCGTCCTTATTTCCCACCATTATTGGACACCTCAGAAGTAGCAGAACAACTGACACCAACAGAGCTCAACCCTGACTACCTACAATAGGAATCCAATGATCATATTGTGGACAGACAAATCAAGGGCACTTGACAACAAAGGATCCAACTTTATCGAGTTGTCAAAATAGGGCATCTCCTGCACCAAGGCAAGTGGCTCACCCGGGGTGAAATTCAACAAAAATTTCCTCATCTGATGGGGGACCTCAATGCAATGGATACCATTGCTTCCTAAGGAGGGAGGATTGATATATATGGATATCGGTGACCACCCACCTTTTCCAACTGGCTCAAAACAATTTTCTGACAATTTTGGCAATTTACTATTTTTAGCAATTTTAACTTCCGGGGCCATTTTGAGGGCCTAAATGAAGGTTTTTCGGGATCAAGCTCCTCAATGATATTTGAAGGCATCATTGAGACCCCAAAATGAATCTCCTCAATGATACCTTTCCAACAGGCTATCACATGTCTAAAACGGAGATCGTATGCAAAAGTTATGACCCTGGGAAGTCGATGTACTAACTTACCCAAATGGGGCCCACATGAATTTTGGTGCTTCATCTCCTAGGGTTAGGTTTTTGGTTGTCTAGGGTTTTTGGAATTATTTATTATTGTAAAAAGGCCTTCATAGCCTCATTGTAACCTTCTTCTTGTGAATGCGCACTGCCGTCACATCTCTTCTCAGAGATAGGCCGCCACCATTCCAACAAGCTTGTTTCCGCTGCATTTTACAGTTTCAACTTATTTCATTGTTGAATAGAAAACTAGTTTTACTGTATCTCTGTTATTTTGTGCTAAGAACTTGTTAATAATCTGTATTTATTTCGTTCTGCTCATAAAATCCGGATCAGTTCCTCTCTGGAGTCATGCAAAGTCCTAGGCTCCGACTCATCATGCTTTGGTGTGTCATGCTGGTCAAACTCATTATTCTCATCAATGGATTTGAGGGGAACCTCAGGAAGCTCACAAAGACTCACTTTAACTTTTCTATGTCGACATTGTTTTTTCATTGGACCATCATTGCTACCTATAGCAGTTTCAGGATCGACATTTTCCTGGCGCACGGGGTTTAAAAACTCCTACAAACGGAAAAAATTACTTTATCAGATCATATAGAAAATATAAAACAAAAAAAATGGATATGAAATTGTCATAATTGATAAAAATATGTGAAGATGCCACTTACCACTAAATTAGTTATTGTATTTTGTAGCTCTACAATTCTTGCCTTGTCCTCCTGTGTCAGGAGTATTTTGCTAAGAAAACCTAGATATTCTATGTTAGCCTTCTTCAAGACCTTCGTTACAATTGTCATTGGGTCAGTGGAAAAAAATATTTCATCCTCATCAATATCCTCAGTGGGAGCCTTCCCACGTTGACCATGCCACAATACATTGATGAATAAAATTAATGAGATGAAGTTTAACATTTGAGAAATTTAGTTATTGTAGTCATAAGTTATTACTGTATTTAACATTTACCTATTGAGGCACAACGAGTGACTTCCCACGGTCACCCTGGATAGATGTAGCAAGTGATTTTTGGTCACGGTCACCCTGGACAGAATTTGGCACAATAAATCAATCAACAAAAGTTATGAAATTCACCTATAACATTTAAAAAATGAAATATTGGAGTAATATCAGAAAAAAAAAATAACGAAATTTCAGAAATTTAGTTGTTGTAGACATAAGTTGTTACTGTATTTAACATTTACCTGGTGAGGCACAGCAGGTGCCTTTCCACGGTCACCCTGGACAGATGTAGCGGGTGATTTTCTTCCATGGTCACCCTGGATAGAATTTGACACAATAAATCAATCAATAAAACTTATGAAATTCACCTGTAACATTAAAAAAATGAAATATTGCAGTAATATCAGGAAAACAAAATAACGAAATTTCAGAAATTTAGTTGTTGTAGTCATAAGTTGTTACCGTATTTAACATTTACATGCTGCGGCACAATGGGTGCCTTTCCACGGTCACCCTGGATAGATGTAGTAGGTAATTTTATGCCATGGTCACCTTGGATAGAAGTTGACACAATAAATCAATCAATAAAAGTTATGAAATTCACCTGTAACATTAAAAAAATGAAATATTGCAGTAATATCAGAAACAAAAATAATGAAATTTCTGAAATTTAGTTGACGTTGTAGTCATAAGTTGTTACTGTATTTAACACTTACCTACTGAGGCACAATGGGTGCCTTTCCATGGTCACCCTGGACAGATGTAGACTGTGATATCTCATGGTCACCCTGGATAGATGTTGACACAATAAATTAATCAACAAGAGTTATGAAAGTAATTGTAAAACATTTATGTAGTAAAAAATTGAAATATCGCAGTGATAAATTGTAACAATGAATGATCAAAGGTTGAGTTGATAGGTATGTAAGATATTTACCCCCATAGTCGCACCCGCTCCATCTGTTCGATTTAAGTTGTAATCAATCAACAACTCTTCACCTGGAACTATTTTTTTTGTTGCACATACAAATATATGATTTCTTTCACGTCCCTCAAATATACAATTCGGTTTCTTAGTTGTTGCCACTTGTCGTGTACTATTTATAAAGCCCACAATGTTTTCAGTAGCTTTTGGCCTTCCATCAATATACATAGTTGCCCCTTTATTTTGATTGTTATCTATTAGTTGTATATAATTTGCGGCAACTCCGTATCTCTGCATACTTTGCGTATATCGGACCAACATCAACCAGTGATTGTATTTGTATAATGGTTTGGAATACTCCATCAATTCACTTACAGTGCCATAGCTGACCTTTATGCCAAACATGGAAAATAACCCCAATCCATGTAAGGACGAAGGAGCAATGTGATACGTCCTCCCACTAATGAAGAAATCTGTGTCCACTTCAAGTAGCTCCTTAGGTGCCCATCATTGCACTAGATTTGTATACCTCAAGTAAAACTCAATGTGACCTATTCTCTCAGCATCATAATTACATGACCCTTAGTTGGCAATAAAAAATTGCATGGGTATACAAAATATTTTCCTTACCTTTTTCGACCTAGTTGATCTAGAACCGATAGATCTAGTACAACACGTCTCACTTTCAACCTCTCTTATTATATCTTGATCATCACTCGAGGAAGATAGATCCGACAGATACCTATTTGGTGGTACCTACACTTGTTAAAACAAGAAGATAAGTTATCATTGCATGTTGCATCAAGTTGCATATTGAATAAAGTTACATAAGTTCCATAAAGTTGCATAAGTTTCATAAGTTACATGTTTCATAGTTGCATATAGTTGCATGTTTCATAGTTGCATATAGTTGCATAGTCGCATATAGTTGCATATTTGCATATAGTTGCATACGAAATTGTTGCAATATAATTGCATATAGTTGCAATATAGTTGCATATAGTTGCATTGTTGCATAAAGTTGCATATAAGTTGCATATATTTGCATATCCTCCAATGCTCAGTGGAGAACTAGATTTGAGACCCATCAAAGAGTTCGAGTGGGGATCGATAGCTTGGAAATCCATGATCCTGGAATTTCACATATTTGGAAAGTGCCTTTAGTGGCTGGTGGGGAATGGAGGAAAGGTTCAAGTTGGAAATAATGTTGGGGTTGGTTGTGATAGATATTACAAGATGATCGAGTTGTTTTTTAATCCATTGTATGCATAGGGTGTAATGGTTTTTATGAAGTTGTACAAACTATAAAGGAAGGGGTTGTGGTCTTCTATATGGAAGACTGTGAAGGTGATAATGGGATGGAAGGAGGGGGTTTCCTCTCTCGATCTTGTCCAAGGACCCAAGACCCATACCCAGTGCTCAAAATATCCTATTGATTCCCATACTCCCACTTGAATGCCAAATATACCCTTGAGAGGTCATCTATGGTGGTTTAAGGTGTCATTCATGAAATTTGAGCCCTAGAAGTTGCATAAAACCTTGAGAGATTGGGTGTGCTAGTTTGAGGTGTCATGTTTGGCCATGGATGCCTAGAAGCTTTTTACTTCAACTAAGCCTTGGGTTTCCCCCTCAACCATATCAAGGCCTTAATACCCATAGCTAATGCTCAAAACCTTGTGAGAGCACTAACATCATTTCTTAGAGGCCAATGATACCCCTCTAGAGTTTATGTGTGGTACTTTGAGGCATTGTTCATGGATCTAGATGACTCAAATATTTCTTTAGAACCTAAGGCATGGACTTCTTCCATATATCATTTCTAAGACCTTGAGACACATACCTACTACAAAAAAAAACCTAGTTGATCTAGAACCGGTAGATCTAGTACAACACGTCTTTCTTTCAACCTCTCTTAGTATATCTTGATCATCACTCGAGGAAGATAGATCTGACAGATACCTATTTGGTGGTACCTACACTCGTTAAAACAAGAAGATAAGCTATCGTGCCAATATACATTTTTGGTACCAACACAGTTTCATATAGTTGCATAGGTTGCATTGTTGCATAAAGTTGCATATAGTTGCATAAGTTTCAGTGTTGCATAAAGTTTCACATAGTTTCATATTGTCATTAAAAAACATGATAAGTTGCATTGTTGCATATAGTTTCATAGTTGCAGTTAGTTGCATATAGTTGCATACAAAATTGTTGCAATATAGTTGCATATAGTTGCATACAAAATTGTTGCAATATAGTTGCATATAGTTGCAATATAGTTGCATTGTTGCATAAAGTTGCATATATTTGCATATAGTTGCATAGTTTCATATAGTTGGATAAGTTTCATATTTGCATATAGTTGCATAGTTTCATATAGTTGCATAAAGTTGCATATAGTCACTAAAAAACATGATAAGTTGCATTGTTGCATATAGTTGCCTAGTTGCATATAGTTGCATATTTGCATATAGTTGCATACAAAATTGTTGCAATATAGTTGCATATAGTTGCAATATAGTTGCATAAGTTGCATTGTTGCATAAAGTTGCATATAGTTGCATATAGTTGCATAGTTGCATATAGTTGGATAAGTTGCATATTTGCATATAGTCGCATAGTTGCATATAGTTGCATAAAGTTGCATATAGTCACTAAAAAACATGATAAGTTGCATTGTTGCATATAGTTTCCTAGTTGCATATAGTTGCATATTTGCATATAGTTGCATACAAAATTGTTGCAATATAGTTGCATAAGTTGCATTGTTGGATATAGTTTCATATAGTTGCATTGTTGCATATAGTTGCATATAGTTGCATAGTTGCATATAGTTTCATATAGTTGCAATATACTTGCATATAGTTTCATGAGTTGCATAAGTTGCATTTTGTCATAAAGTTGCTTATAGTTTCATGTAGTTGCATAGTTGCATATAGTTACATATTTGCATATAGTTGCATACAAAATTGTCATATAGTTGCATACAAAATTGTCATATAGTTGCATATAGTTGCATAGTTACATAAGTTGCATATAGTTGCATATAAGTTGCATATAGTTGCATATATTTTCATATCCCCCGATGCTCAATGGAGAACAAGATTTGAGACCTATCAAAGAGTTTGAGTGGGGATCAATAGTTTGGAAATCCATGATCCTGTAATTTCACATATTTGGAAAGCACCTTTAGTGGCTGGTGGGGAATGGAGGAAAGGTTCGAGTTGGAAATAATGTTGGAGGAGAGGGCTCTATGGGGGGTGTCTAAACATATTGATCCAATACGATGTTTTAAGACATGACAATCTGTCACATAATGTGTGAATTTATTGGAAGTGACGTCTTTGATTTGGTTTGGAGGATGAATAACTAGTGAATTTGTGAAAAGGATGTGAGGATATTGAATGGAATTGTCTTGAATGCAAAGAAGGAGAAATGGCTTAGTTGGGTAGGGTAATGATTTCTAGATGTGATGGAGGGGAGGGATCTATGGGGGGGTCTAAGAAGATTGATCCAACATGATGTTTTAATATATGACAATCTGTCACATAATGTGTGACTTTATTAGACATTATGTCCTTGGTTTGGTTTGGAGGATGAACAACTAGTGAATTTACAGTTTTGAGGTAGAGTGGGAGAAGTTCTTGGTCTAGTAAGAGGGTTCCAAGGATGTTGTGGGTGGGAAATCCCTCCTACAGACTAGCACTAAGGGTTTTATCATGCATGCAGAAATGACCTAAAGATTCTTACTTTTTACCATCATCCCATGCCGAAACCCCATTACTCATATGTAAACACAAGGCTCAAGAGATTAAGTTGATGTACCTTATTTTTTGTGTTTGATGTCGAAACCTTTCCGCGCTTGGTCATTCTTTGACTGCAACTCTCCTCCCAATGCTGACTTGCATTCACTAAAGACAAATAAATAACTCCAAATGCATTTGATCTATGAACTAATGGGTTAGAGATTTAATCAATCATACAATCAATATTCAAATAATGACAATCTCATATGGTGGGACGGGAAAAGCAATTATTTTATTAACTTCACAATGATACCTTACAATGATAAAGTCAGCTACTACTCCTCGATCATGGTCCTAGGCTCTTCTTCCACTGTCTTCTAACTTCTTTGCTCTATACTTCTCTTTGCACAAGGATGGCTAAAGGTTGGGACAAAGGGAATTCTTAATCGGGTATAGTTTCTTTACTATGATTCTCCTCCTTTTCAAATGGGACCCCTACCCCTTCTTTTATATGTTAGAAGGAGCTAGGTATTTGGTTGAATGATAGACCATGCATGGCCGAAAGGTTTAGTTAACTTACCCAAAGATATGTGTTATGTCAACAACTTTCCTTTTTTTGTGCTTTTGTAGGTACACACGGGATGTCTTGGGTTAGCTAGTGTGTACACGCATGCAATAATGGAGTAGGGTGCATGGGGCTTTATAAAAGGGGTTTTTAAGAAGATTTGTTTAGTAGTGTTTTGGGAAAGAAGGAATTCGAGATGGCTTGAGGCCAGGTAAGCATGTCTGGTGAAAATTAGGGTTATAATAGATGCCCCCTAATGTGTGAGGTTAGAAGAGCATATGATGGCCAAAATACATTAACAATCTTCATCGATGTTTTGAACAAGTGAGCGCAGGAACTAGAAATCAAGAGGTGCCATCTGCAAAATAATAATTGTCTCACCGAGGCGGGCATACCCATGCTCAGGATAAAATAAAATCATGGCTACCAATCAAATACAATGTATATCCATGTCATATAACTATATAAAGTGTAGTCGCGAGCAATACACAGTGGAGCTACATCTCAAAATAAAAAAAGATATACATGTAGAGTATCCATCTTCTAGAAGTTGATAAGGCCTGATGGATGGAGATGAGGACTTTAGAGCTCGAGCAACAACTTCAAAATCTTCAAAACTTGGGTAGGAGTGTAATATGAGTGTACAAATTCACTACCCAGAGGTCTTTGATGGCTCGTCGGTCATGGACTAGAGAATCTTGATGATCAGACTGAAGGCTTCATTTATTTTGAACAAAGACTTGATTGGACTTTGAGGATGGCTGGGCATGAGGGCAAGAGACAAACTGCAGAGGGGCCTACTCAGGCTTAGAAAAAATTCCCTTGGATAATAGCATGACAAAAGATGACACTCCGTCATCATGGCATTAACATAAGTTTACGAGTCAGGAGGCAACACAAACTCTCCATATGTTTGGAAGAATAACCTAATGGAGGAGGACATAGCTCAATGTAGTGGGAACAACTTCCTAAGGTCATATTAAATCCCAGGGTTTGACAAACAAACTGAAATATGTGCTTTATCCAAGGGCAACTCATTGTGCTGCCAATACAAAGAAAATACTTTTCCCTTCCTCTTTTTGAGGTATATTTGATTTTTTTGTCTTTTTCAATAATTTTGGAAAAAGAACAAAAGAATGCTACGTTACAAAGGAGGAATCGAGTGTCGCAAACATACTAGTTCCAAGTGCATGGAACACAGGGATTCTTAGGGAAAAGGGACATATGCAAGAAAATGACACTCGGGAAAAATCCTCCAAGGGCCAAAGGTGTCAAGATGTAGAGGCAAAGTGCTACAGGGCTTGCATATAAGGCATTCTTCAGATGGTTCATTTGAGAGCAACATGGAGCCGAAACTAGGCCAAAGACGTGAGTATGAAAATGCGATTAATAAGACACACAATGGTAACGTCCTTCGATGTAAGTTTAATGAGCCCAAAAAAGGTAAGCTTAGCAGTTTTTCCTATTTAGAGAGTCTGAAAAAACGTAAAAGGAAACTCCACTAGGGTACCTTTTTCGAAGGTAGTCTAGTCAGTTCAAAAAAGGGGTAAACTAGTACCAACAATACGTCTATTCAAAACCATTTTAACGAGTGTGATAAAGACAATATCACTCAACCATTTTTTCATTTTTAAGGAGTTTGAAAAAAGCTTAACTATGGACTTCGTCAGGAATGTTCTTCTAGACCATTTTAACGAGTGTGAAAGAATAAGGTCACTCGATGATCTTTTCAATTTTAGGGAGTCTGAAAAGAGCTTAACTATGGACTCCGTGGGGGTTCCTTTTTCGTAAATTTAGTCCCTCAGGCCTGAAAAAGGGGTAAAATTATAGCTAAGGGTACTCTTCTAGGTACCCAAAGCCTCTAGAGTATACCTTTGTTCGTACAGTTGACCGTCCGGACCAAAAAAATGGGTAAACTACCACCAGATAGATGTGACTTCAAATTTCAATTTAACGAGCGTGAAAGGCCACAAGATCGCTCGACAATCTTTTCATGTTTAGAGTGTCTGAAAAGGGCTTAAAAGAAGACCTGTGGGGGATACGACTCATGTATGAAAATGGTTTATGTAGAGCTCACAGCTAGGCTCAGACCAAGAGTCTCTTCGATAGTCATCTTGGAAAGTCTCCCAAAAGGGAAGAAAACACAAACCATAGTTTAACTCCTCCCACGGTATAGAAATCATAGTCATGGATTCAAGGATAGCCTTATCTGAAGGCAATTCAAAATCTGAGAAATCACGCAAACGCGGGTCGACAATCCCAAATGGTGAAGTAAACTGACTATACTCCATATGACGATGGAGGTTCTAACTAGGACTGGCAGAGTCTATCAACGAAGAATCATGATCACGAGGGCTTGAGGATCTACTAACAACGATATCAGAATCAGAAGGATACTCAAGCCCACTTGGACCAAGAGGGGGAAGCAAGGGCTCCCATGCCCCCATTGGATAAACCAATGGATCAATTATTGATTCCAAGTCTCAAGAAGGAAAACATGATTGCACAGGTTCCTGCTCAGAAGCAATTGAACATCGAGGATAAGACACCACGTAATTAACCCATGGCGGGGTGGAGTCTACACGAACACTAGGAACATATAAAGGGGCAGCCTGAACTAACACTAAATTAGGATGGTGATTATCAGATGCCAACTGTTCAATAATGACAATGCTTCCATTGTGAGGGAAATGCATCACCCAAAAGAACGTAGATACCACAACGTTGATAGCATATTTATAATCATGCCCAAGAAGCATATTGAAATCTAATGGGCCTTTCACCACTATAACATCGACATGAACAATCTTCTCTCCTAACGAGATAGGCAACTGAGGAAGAATCCCCAAACATTCACTAGAACGTCTGTCAAAATCCAACAGATCATGCAAAGCAGACACAAGATTGGGAGATCCCAAGACTTTCCAAACTGAGGAGGATAAAATACTTGCAGAGGCTCCTTCATCCACAATACATCGATAAATGTTTTTTGAATTAACATCAACCCTTATTTGAAAAGGTGTGGAAGAAGGAGGATGAGGGTCAACAAGGTCATTCCAATCAAAGGAAACCATCCTAGGGCTTGGAAGGGGTGTTCTCAGAATGAGCATAATGCCCCCTTGTTCTGAAAGTACTGAACTGGAAATGATAAAAACATAGTCGGTAGACACGTCACTCCCCAAAAGAAGAGTGGGATCATCTGATGACTGCATCAACATGACCACTTTTGCAACCAATGGATGAATAGACTATGGGACTACATGGTCTAAAGGTACCTCACCCCCCATAAGAGGAGTGGGATCAGCCGATGACTAGATTGACATGACCACTTTTGCAACCAATAGCTGAATATGCTATGAGACTACACGGTCTAAAGGCACCTCACCCTCCAAAAGAGGAGTGGGATTAGTTGATGACTGCATTGACATGACCACTTTCTCAGCCAATGGCTGAATAGGCTGAGAGACTACAAGGTCTAAAGGCACCTCACCCCTCAAAAGAGGAGTGGGATCAGTCGATGACTGCATCGACATGATCACTTTCTCAACCAATGGTTGAATAGGCTGAGAGACTACAAGGTCTAAAGGCACCTCACCCCTCAAAAGAGGAGTGGGATCAGCCGATGACTACATTGGCGTGACCACTTTTTCAACCAATGGCTGAATATAATGTGAGGAAACCTCAACAGACTCAGAATCAGAAGAGCTTGCAGATAGGGACCACAATATTTGTACCTCTAGAATGCCAGGGCATAAATGAGTAAGGTGATCTCCCTTGCAAAGATTACAAGGGAACTTAGGCTTATGTCCTATCTGTCGAGGTTTCTTAATAGAATTAATTCCCCCAGCATGAGTACCAGTGGTTGGTTGCACATCTCCAACATGACTTGCAGAGGTTAGTGATGGGTCGATAACATGACTTGCAGAGGCTACAGACCTACTACCAATATTACTAGCAATGACTGGACTTTTTCCCCTAGCATGACTTGCAGAGGGTGGGTGTGTTCCCCCAACATAACTTGTAGAGGATGGGTGCTGGTCTTCAACGTGACTTGCAGAGGTTATCGACCTATTTCCAACATGACTCGCATAGGTTGCTGATTTCTTCTTCCTATTCTTACTCTTTCTATTTCATTTGGACTTCTGGTTACTAGTAACTGTACTTTCACCAGAGGTGGGAGAAGGAGGAGGAGAATAATTTGTTGATGAAGAAATATCAACAGGGTGCCCATGACTTAAGGTGATTAACTGAGAAGCATCAAGATAATTCAGGACATAAGGAATGGTACCCAACCAAACCGGTAGTCCCACAATCAACCCAGGAATGTACAAAGTGGCCATCAAAGGGACACCAACGTTTCTGAAGAAAGGAAAAGAAAAATAATCCCATTGCAAAGGGGTTCCTTGGTTGGTATCATCGAGAATTTTAGCCATGAATATCCTATGCATAGGTTCTCCCCTTGAGGGATCGTTCAAGTCCGTAAAAGTCTCATGCACTGACTCTGGCAAACCAGTGGTATCAAAACAACGCCTATAAAGAGGCGGCTCCACGTTTCTAAGCGGAAGAAAAAAAAAGTCTTCTCGACCAGCGGAGTGGGTGGTCTACCACCCTAGGTTAGAGACCCAAATCCATGACTGACTAACTCACTATGGAAAACTAGGGAGCACAGAGCACACACTAAAAGTTCCTAAAGGAAAATCAAGCAAATGACTAACTAGCTGGAAGAATAGTTACACCAACCAACACTAGAGCAACTTACTGGTGCAACTGCAACTCGAAAACGGAAGCACCCTCTGGGTATAATCTGCAAAGAATGGCCCGATGTTTGTCCTAGGTACCACTGTATACCCCCACAGTCACCTGTGTATGTCACTATAAAGATAGGCAAATAGGTTTCCAACACGTGAATAGTCACCAAGCGGGTACAATCGATAGTCGGGTAGACCACAATGAGCAGGGTATCAAGCCCGAAACCTGCCAAGGGTATCGAAAGCAAGTGGTCCGGAAGACAAATGAGGACCTCAAATGGATTTGAGACCCATGAAGCTCTGTGGAAAATGAAATCGATGGAATCCCAAGACAAGCCCTCTATATGTGTTCTCCACTACGTTTGGTACGGCTTTGGAGGGGTTATCTCCGCTACCTTTCCGCACGTGACCTCGTGTTTAGCCCCTGTGTTAGAGGGGGGTCTCGGATAACTTTCACGATAATGAACTTCTACACTCCTTAGCACAGAATCATATGTTTGTTTTATAGCCTTGAAGAGTTTCCTCTCCAACCTAAATCAAGGTTCTAGCCTAATCTAGTTGATGGACCCTACAAACATAAAGTCTAGTAATTTTTAATTAGCGTTCTTTTTAA
>ML788015.1:1543387-1557994 GCA_009831015.1 Picea engelmannii | reverse complement strand
TAAATCTGGAACATGTCTTACCTCTTTCAACAACCATTGGTTTCCATTGCGTTTCTTTATTTTTACCTTTCCCATTCCAACAATTTTGCATGGTGCATCGTCACCCAAATGAACCTATCCAAAATCACCTTGAACATAATCTAAAAAATGTTTCCTATGGGGTGTGGCATGAAATGAAGCCCCTAAATTTACTACCCACGACTCATAAATATTATCTACAAAAATAATCAAAGCATCTTGTAACACATCACTTGTTACATTTTCTTCCTGATTTCTCTCCTACTATCCATCTCTTTGTTTCTTTGGAGCTCTGCAGTCTTTCTTTAGATGTCCTTTCTTCCCACAATTCCAACACTCTATCTTTCCAAGTCTAGATTTGGATCTGCCCTTCCTAGAATTCCCACAGTTCTCGAAACCCTTTCCTCTATCCTTTTGTCTTCCCCTGTTCTCCATGTTCAACGCATTTCCTGATGTCTCACCTGTGCTTTTCCATCGCATTTCCTCACTAAGGATAACACCAACAACATCATCAAATTTTAAAGTATTTGAACTAGAGACAAAGTTAGTTACAACCATGATTAAGCCATTCCAACTTTCTAGCAACGAGCACAAGATTAGAAGAGCTCTGACCTCATCATCAAAGTCCACTTTTACATAAATTATTTGATTAGTAACCATTTTAAAATCATTTAAATGATTTGCAACAGAACCACCTTCCGACATATTCATATTAAATAATCTCTTCATTAGAAATACCTTATTGGATGCCGAGGGTTTTTCATACAATTTGGCCAATGCATCCATGAAACCCTTCGTTGTCTTTTCTTTGGAAATATTGAAATCCATCAACGCTGCCACGCTCAGTTGTATCGTTCCTAAAGCCTTTCTGTCAAGAATATCCCATTCTTCATCCTTCGTAGCCGCCGACTTCTTTGCTATTCCACCCAATGGTAGGAATAGATCCTTCTGATATAAATAGTCTTCCATCTACATCTTCTATAACTGGTAGTTTTGGCCGTTAAATTTCTCGACCCTAAACTTTCCATCTTCCAACATTGCTCCCACTCGAACCAAGAAGCCTCTTTTCCTACGAGTTACCTTTCGCTCTGATACCAGTTGTTAGAAAAATAGGACCGTGGAGCAATAAAATAAAAAAAATGCGGAAACAAAACACAGAAGATACACAATATAATAGAGACATAGATTTACGTGGTTCACCTAGTGTGGGCTATGTCCACCAGAGAAATTGCCAGGTCCTTCCTTTATTATTATCCAACATATGAAGGGATACAACCTACAACAAAACCCGTTGTAACTTCATCTTCGTTCTCTTACAGTCTCCTATCTTAGAATACAATATTCGCCATCATGCATAGCCGCAATACATTTCCCTCATAAAAGAGGGTTTCCTTCTAGGGAAAAAAACCCTAACATAATCTCTATCATTAGATCTGCGACCTTATAATGAACGGTCTATATTTACAATGAAATTACAATATACATTTACAAGGCAATTTTTCCTTCGGGGCTTCACCCCTGAACCCCTGTTGGGGGCCCGCTTTCCCCCAGACCCCACAAAGGGGGTACTCCCCCTTTGCACTCTCACGCGTGGAAGAGTGTACATACTTCTGGGGTGTAAATAATTCATGGGGTATAAACACGGCTGAAAGAAAAAGAACTCTGAATTAGGAAGATAATCAGGCTCCACAACCAACAGATTTCATCATGTTATCGTAGATTTCGTCATGAATTTTTTATATTTTAGATACTCCTTATTAATAGTGTAGAAACAATTTACATCAAATACAAACTAAAGTTAATCACTTCATCTAGAATTGCGCGTGATTATAAAAAATTGAGAGAAACAACATCACATATAAGAAAAGGGTATGTGGATTTTATTGAGAAAGTTGAAACAAATATACTTTATTTATATTGGAAGAGTATGGTATATAATCATAAGTTCAGTTGTTAAAGGTGCTTAGTCATAAGCCAAGAAATTTAAAGGTGGCTAACCATAAGCTAAGATGGTTGAAAGTGGTTAGTTAAAAGTGATTGTTATGTGCCTAATCATGACATAGATAACATCTTTATAATAAGGTCATATGTGTACAAATGTTTCCTTTATATACTAACGACATATATACCTGACATAAGTTTAGGGTTAATGTTTATGTATATTATTGTTATAAACATGAGTTTCCTCCCTATCTTATATATACCATAACTTATAATTTATCAATATAACAATCAACTTCAAGATTTTATTCATGGAGATTTCTTCCTTCATTTAATTGAATTAGTAAGTGCTAGCCAACCATTAGGTGTGCAAGTATCCCAACCATTATTGTCACTGTTATATTCTTTTCAATTTATGGAAGTGTGATCCAATTTGGGTACTAGGGATGTAACAAGTGGTATCAAAGCTTCAATCAAGACTTGTTGGTGTTTTTTTGTTAGTTCTTAAAAATAAAAGAGAGAAGAAAATGACAATCAATTACTATAATTTCACTGATCGGGGTTGAGTTTCAAGATCACTTCCATATCTTTATCAATGAAAAGAGAGAGACATTCTAGCTACAATTGAAGGGAAAAGGGTAGGTGGATTCCATAAACCTAGAATATTATGGAATCCACATACCCTTTTCCATAGAATATACTAACTAGATCCAAAAACCAAAGACATGAAATATGGTACTACACATATAATATATTATCAAGGAAAAAACAAGCTACATGAAATTTGGACATTTGAACAAAAATTTACAAGTTAAATAAGTACATCAGTAAAAAAAAACATACTAACCTTGCAAGTTCAAAATCTGAGCTATGTATATTGAGAATTGGATTTGTTCAACTAGTGGGTGACGAAAAAAATAAACAGCTCAAACAAAATCCAAGAACAGTGTCGCAACTATAGAAATTGTGTCGCAAAGTCTCTTAAATTCAGGTATATATAGATCAAATAGTCAACTAGCTATTAACACCGACCAATGAGATAGGCAAAATTTTCATCGCTATTTCCACGAAAGTTCTTGGCAATAGCGACAAACTTTCATGGCAATTTCCCCGAAAAATCCTGATGAAGTTAAAATAACCTATTCGTGGATATTGCGAAGAACTTTCATGGCAATATCGACGAAAATCCTGCCCTATTTAAAAAAAAAAGATGAAAATAATGGAAACGTGGAAAAATTTCGTGGAATAATCCGCCCATATGTAGTAGTGTTCCAAGCATAAAATCAATAAAGAATTCAATGTTTCTGTTTGGTGGAAATAATGGAAATTCCCCAAACACATCTTCATATTCCTTCAAGACTAGATAATATTCAATACTTGGCACCTAATTCTTGGTTGAATCTTTCATATGCATTGCATATATCTATAACCCTTTTCTAAAACTTATTTTTAGTTGCAATGTTGAAATCTCTCTGATGGACACAGTCCTTGGAATAATTTAAACCATCCTTAGATTCCATTCCTCATGAAGGCACATGAAAGCTTTGTTGTAACAATATAGGAAAACATGATGTTTTTCCAACCCATCCATACCAATCAACAAATCATATGACCCAAGGTGTATGATGTTCAAATATTCCTTAGTACTAACTCCATTAATGTTCATCAGGAATCCCTAACAATCTCATTGGTTTGTTTATTAGTTCTAGTGGCTAGCTAAACCAACCAATAATTTTCATGCTTACATCTATTCAATTTAAATATTTCAACCAGATTAGGATCTATATACCTTTTACTATCTCCATAATCAATCAAAATATCTATGCAAAATATCTATGGGATGATTGTCAATCTTACCTTCCACCTCAATCATGAGGGATTGATAGTCTAATTTTATTTTGTCTAAGGCTTCATAAATCCTTGGTATGCTCCTACCCATGTCTTCTAATGTATCATGTTATTGTATTTTATGAAAAATCCCCGTATTATATCCCTTGTGAGGAAAATATTTATACATGTGGTTTCCTTCACATCTCCAACACTTTATGGGCTGCTTCCTTGGCCTGTTTCCCAAAGAATTTTTCATCCTAGGTTCACCTTATGATTATTTCCCTTCCTGATAGGACTATGAGACGTTCTTGAATAAAGTTGTCTTGAACCATTTCTTCCTTTGATCCATCTTTATTTTCTTCTTATCATTCCATGATGTTTGAAAATATGGCCTTCCCTTATTCTTATCATACAAGTATTTGAATTTCCTCCAAAGTCTTAGGATCATCAAAATGAATTTTATCCTTATAGGAGGATGTACTCCAATCAAGAATATCTATTTTAACCTTCTCATCCTTGATGAAATCCACATACCTCAATGGATCCAATAATTTATTTTCATATTTCTCCATAGTCATGTTTCCTAATTTAAGCTCAAATAATTCTTGCATATTCTTGTCATGATAATTCTCTAACAAGTACTACTACTGGAAGTGTTTCTTGAACTTTTTCCAAGAAATTCTCTTCCCATAAATATGCTTGACCCACTTTAGACGGTCCCACCAAATGGAAGTTTTCCTTTGAATATGGCATATGACAATCCTTTATTCCATATTTGATTAATAACTGTGCAACTAAAAATATTTTCTCATACCCAATAACTAGGCTTCAACATCTTAACCCTTCCTATGATTTTCATGAAATGTGGGTGGATTGAGCCTCCTAATATCTCCTTACAAACTATATAACTTGTTCCCTCTCCTTTTATATCTTAGAGGATAAATACTTGGGGTTCCCCCTGATTTTGAAAATGCATATGATTTTCTGGCTATGAATGATGATGCTCACTATCAATTCTTGAGTGCCTAGATCCTCTATTATCATCTCTTCCATCATGACATATGGTTTCTATTGCATTTATTTCAATGGCTACATGTTTTGTGTTGGAATATTTATTGATTTTTGTTTGCAATTTATTTAGACTCTATAGTATTTGAGTATTATTTTGGTTTTCCTCCTCCTAATCTCTTATCATCCTTTCATCATCTTCTCTATAGCTCTGCACTTCCCTCTTCAAGATTTTGACTATCTCAACCAACTATACTAACTCTAATTTTCTTATTTTCCATTAGACTTTGTTTTTACATTTTGCGGGATGACATTTAACCTTAGATTTTTTCTCCATGAATGTAAGAACCTTGTGCATCTCCCATATCTCGTGTCCTCATTTCTAAACAAGGGATTTTATTCTTATACCCATAATTATAAAAAAATGTGCAGGAAACGATTACTACTAGATGAAAAATCACTATCAAATTATCACAATTATGCAATTATGGAAAAATTTATACATATTTATGCCCTTTAAGGCCACCAATCATCTTCTTTTTTATTTTCTGAGAATTTTACTACCGAAACTCCAATTTTGGGTTTACAAATGGATTTTACTCAAGATATTTAAAAAAAATATTTTCTTTCTCAATTATGAGATTTAATTAGGAATTCATGGCCTTCTGAAATTTCCATTTCTACTCGATTATGCCCTTTTCTCATAGGTTCAATCTAACTAAGAGGCCATCTTCTGCCACTTGTAGAAGAAAATATGTAAGGAAGTAGGAAACTTTTTATATTGTACACATAGTATTCCTAATTGTGAGTAGAAAGAAACTTTCATATTTATTATATGATGCTCCATTCAAATTCTATGTCAATATTGAATTGTCAACTTTGCCCTTTTTACATTTTCTCCAGGCTTAGAATTTTTTCCAAAAATTGTTATCTCCCAAATGGAGAGAAACTAGAAAAGAATTAGTAACAATTTTTTTTCTATCTTGTTGAGGAGGTAAAATGTTGAGTAAATAATGTTTTCCATATTTTTTTATTTGGGGTCCCTTTACCTTCGAAAATCTAAGAAATCCCCAAAAGTCTCCTGAAATAGTGGATTTTGGCCTGTTTTTACCTATCCATTCCAAACCCTTTAGGATTTGTCCAATTTATCCACTGGGTTTAACTATGTATATTTTCATTTATCATTATAAAAATTTCATAATAAACAAGGTCTATGCCAAGGATTACCACCCCGTTCTTCAAAAACCACTAATCTACAATTTGGGTAAAACTAGAGCAGAATTGACATGTGGCCCTCACTGGAACTTTTGTAGTCCTTATCACTATAGACCTACCCTTTCCATTTCACCTAGTTTTGAGTTTTTTTACTCCTATTATGTCCAAAACAAATTTTCGGCTCCATATGTTTTTTTAATATAAACCATCATCTTGTTGATGTGGCAAACCGATTGACATGGCATGGCACATGGCTGCTAATTTGGTGTTGATGTCCACATATCATCCCTTGATGGGGCCATGTCACCATATCCCTTTTTTTTTCTTTTGGAATTTTATTTCAATAGTGTCCAACTAATTCTTCCATTGATGAAAAAATAATGTTTTTCATCAATGAACTAATAATCTTGTTCTAGTGGTGAACAACCAATTTTGTCCCATTGGAGAACCAAATTTTTTGTTTTGTCGAAGAACCAAATTTTTTGTCCCATCAACAAACTTCAAAATTTGTCTTATTGGCAAACTAAAAAATTTATCCCATAAAAAAAATTGAAATCGAACCAAAAACTTTGTCCCATCGGTGCACTTCAAAATTTGTCTCATCGATGAAACAAACATTTTGTCTCATCAGTGAACAAATTTTTTTGTCCCATTGAAAAAAAACAATTGTCTCATCAATGAACAAATTTTTTTGTCCCATCGAAAAAAAACAATTGTCCCATCGGAAAAATTGAAATTCTTCTTTATTAGACTACAAATTTTCCCCATCACTGAACTTCAAAATTCTTTGATGAAATACAAATTTCCTTCGTTGTTGAACTTTAAAATTCTTTATCGAACTACAAATTTCCCTCATCATCAACTTCAAAATTTGTCGATGAACTATAATTTTTCCCCATTGGTAATCTACAATTTCCCCCCATCACTGAACTTCAAATTCTTTGGCAAAATACAAATTTCCATCTTTTCCAAACTTCAAAATTGTTTGGCGAAATACAAATTTCCCTAATCACCGAACTTTAAAATTATTCGGTGAACTGCAAATTTCCCTTGTTGTTGAAATTCAAAATTCTTTTTGAAATGCAAATTTTATCTCATCACCAAAATCCATATTTTTCCATTGGCAAGCTCCATAAAATTTCCATTGGTGAAATAATTTTTCTTTCTATTGATGAACTTATTTAACTTAGGAATTTTTTTGACCAAATATGAGATGAATATGGACCATTGATCTCTAGACCAAATGTGCTATAAAATGTTGATGGGTATATGTAGTTTTCAAAGGAAACTTTATAAGGGGTTTCCATGAAAGCTCTGAACTAATATTTTCATGGCCAATTTAGACCTTGCACCCATCGAATTGACACTGATATCTATCAATTTGACGTCCCTAAGTGAAATTTAACTTAGAATTTCACCCAAAAATTGCAGATTTCACTCCAATTTTACCATTTTCTCAAAATTCGTCATGAATTAAAAACTCTAAACAACGATTTTTCAAAATTCATGTTGTTCTCTGGCCCATAAACATCCAGTTTTTAAACCTTAGATTTGATACCAAACTATGAAATATCCATATCCTATGTTGGGAACATCATTGAACCTAATTAACATAAGATCGCTCTAATACCATTTTAATATGTCTTGAAAACCATGCTTCAATGCATGGTGGGAGTGAATAAAACCTCTTAGCATTTACAACTCTTCTCTGCACTCTGGGATTATTGAACATCAGTTAAAACTGCCACTGGATTTACACCCTTCTAGTTGGTATACGGGATAGAAGCAGTGCTACCGATCGAATGCGAGATTCCCTTGTTGAAACTCACCATAGAAATCCTACCCCATACTTCTACTAAAGAGGAGTGATTTTTATATCTAACCAAGATGGATGAAACTCATCGCGATGCTACTCTCATCAATGAGACATATAAAAAATGCATAAAAATTAAATATGATAAGTCCATCCAACCTCGCCCTTTCACAGAAGGAGATCTAGTCCTTCTCTATGATCATAATCATGACAAATTAGGGGAAGGAAATTTAGAACCCATGTGGCATGGGACATACATCATAAAATGCTTGTTACATAGAGGTACCTATGAGTTAGTATATTACGATGGAATATCTCTCGGTGAAGCCTGAAATGGAATTTACCTCAAGAAGTACTATGCATAGAATATCTCGCATGTGTGCTTTGTACATTATTTTATTATATACTTTTGACATGGTGTGTCTTTTGTTTTGTGTGCATGATTTTTTCCCCACTTGATTATAATTTTCTTTGTTATTGAATGTGCATATGACATCATCCTTTCCCATTTTCGGGTTTGCATATGGCGCTAGTCGACATACCCAAAACATCGCTTCTGCAGCTTGGGTCATTTACCACTCTGGCGAGTTGGTGACTTCAAGAGGAATTTGCCTCGAATCTATGACCAATAACATTGCAGAGTATCACGTTGTCATCGGAATTTTAATTGAAGCCTCTTATCTAGGTATATCTCAATTGATTATCAACCTTGATTCTCAACTCGTGGTTTGTCAACTAAATCGTGAGTATGTCGTTCTTTACCCAATTTTACTACGTCTCCATGTATTAAAGGTTCGTTGTCTCGAAAGATATTTTGAATTTCTAGAATATAGACATATATAAAGAGAACCCAATACGATTATGATTTCATTAGAAAATTATATGTTAGATTGGTATATTGCGCATAGATAAATGTTTATAACATAAAGCATATGAATAAAAACATCACATAAAACAAAATACAACATAAGTAGCCACCGCAAAACTCGTTTATATATATACGCTTGATAGAAAAAGTTTTTGTCAAAATACATCATCCAAAAGTACATGGCAGGGAAAACATGGGATTTTTATGCCCATAGAACCATCATAAAGACTAAAAGTGTCTGGAGACTCTACTTGTCCCCCTGCACCACTTTGTTCTCAGCGTAGCACACTACCACTCTCGCTACTCACCGTAGAAAATGACTGAGACCTTCATGGACTCCAACTGTATGTATATGAAGGTGTAGAGGTACATCTCACATCCTCAGGGGATAAATGCCCATTATCAAACCACATATGTTCCTCTCCACCTCTCAGAAACCTCCCACTATGACATCATGCTTTGTCGCCTCTTGACCATCTCCATGACATCCTAGTGATGGAATTTCTTCCAGACATGACGCACCTATGTTTGCATGATGAAAAGAAAATGATTTATATCCCTCTTCATACAACCAAAAACATATAAAAAACTAGAAAAAGTGTTACAAGGTTATGGCCTCTTGTACTTGATGCATCCAATTATATACCCTCGAGAAGCACTAAAACTGAATTACCCTTGAAATCCAACCCAACATATGGAAAATCCTCGATCACCACCATATACCTCCTCTCCCATGCAAATAAGTCGATAGTAAATCGAAAGGCCGAGGGTTCATTCTCCAACCTAGGGGAAAGACTAGTCCATCGCTCCATGCGGGGCTCAGTCACAAGACGTGCTATCAATTCAACCTGCAGTTGCATATGTGGAACCCGCTCCAGGAAAAATGAGACCAAGAAGGATCCATAGCCAAACTATTTATGTCTACTTGTTTGACATTTGGAGATATTCTCCTTAATGTTCCTTAAAAACCCTTCGCTCCAATTGAATAGCCTAGGCTCCAAGCACTAAATGGCATAAGATATCTGGGACTTGGAAGCGAGATGGGAACTAGTGCTTCCTTATAATTTTTTGATAGCAAATAGGATGGATCAGAGAGATAAATACATCATGTCTTTTATGATGATCCTCCCTCCTACCAAGCATGACCTTGGTATACAATATTGGGAAACATATGTCTATGTCGGTCATGGAGTGGCTGATGCCCAAACAAAAGAATAGGCACTCCTCTCCTTGAGAGCCCCGTCAAGAAGTACACATCATCCATGTCGATATCGAGCACATGCAGTCCTATTCAGAATGATTTCTCGTCCTTATCCCATAAGATGATCAAATATTTCAGAAAAAGAACTTCTTTCCCCATAGTTTGGAGTTTGAAGTACTTAAGCAAGCCACAATTTCGTAAGGCCGCCCTCACTTGAGGGTCTTGTAAAGCAGTGATATCATAAAATTCATACTCACGTTCTTTACACTCAATCATGATTAGCTATGAGGAAAACCTACAAATTCATGAATTAATCATCATTAGCTAAGTTTTTAAAGAAAAAATTGCTCTTTTTCCAACCTAAAAATCAATTTTTTTATATTTTTTTCTCCTAACGCTCCTTAACAAGAGAGAAAAAAGTGCCAACACTCCCTAAATGCACATACCAGGGCATTGAAATTGTGATTGATGCTCCCCTTGATTACTTGAGGGAGCATCAATCCAGTTCAACGCTCTAAGGATTCCCAGGGAGCCTAAGCACACAAATTAAAGGATGAAATTTAATAAAAAAACATGAAAATGAATAAGGAAGATGAAAGAACCAACCTGATCTAGATAGTTTAAAAAATGGTCTCCCATAGATCTCGCAATCAATGCCCGAAAAAACACTCCAAAGAGGAAAAAACTCAAAGAGAAAAGGAGAATAGTCAAACAAAGGTGAAAATGATTTCTTGCCCTAATTTGATATTTGATATGTTCAAATTTGGTCATTTTTCCTCCTTTTCACATTTATAATTTTTTTTTTTGCATTTTTTGTCATTTTTTGAGAAACTACTAATATATTTTGCCCAGAACGACTTAATTATGCAGGAATTGGAGAAAAGATTCTTCGATGACCTCATAACGCCAATAAGATTAGTCTTTGTTCTTTCTCACACTGATAAATACATGAGAATGTAATTGAGTATACGTTTATCAATTTTTTGGACTCGTAAAGGTTATACAAAAAAGGAACCCCTTGGAGTTTCCTTTAAGCTCTTTCTCAGACTCTCTAAACATGAAACGATTGTCGAATGATCTTGCTTCCTTTCACACTCATTAAAAGCTTCAAAAGGGTGTCTTTTGATTAATCATTTATCTCTTTTTCGGACCTCAGAGACTATAGTTACGGAAAAGGATAACCATGGAGTCGCCTTTAAGTTCTTTTTCAGAGTCTCTAAAAATGAAAAACCATCAAGTTTTCCTTCTATGGACTCTCAAAATTACACATTGAATGGCCCATCTTGGGAAAAACCCTTACTTCTTCAAGTTCGTTAAATAAAGGAAGAGGAACTTACTGAAGGCGAGTTATATCGAGCATGTGTTATCCTCCTTGAGGTCATTAAATTAAAAATAGGTACTCATCTATTTGGATGGGGGAAAAATTGAAGGAAGTGGGTCAAGTTCCTTGAAAATGTTTTAAGCGGCTCTTGCAGTTGCCCTTAAACATGACACTTCTTTTAAACTCCACACTAAACACTTGGATA
Source organism: Picea engelmannii (assembly GCA_009831015.1). NCBI lineage: Eukaryota > Viridiplantae > Streptophyta > Pinopsida > Pinales > Pinaceae > Picea > Picea engelmannii. The sequence goes on along the minus strand of ML788015.1, from coordinate 1,546,574 downwards.
ATCCATTAAAACCTCTGCATTGAACCAATACTATGATTCTTTCCACTCCTTTGACCCTTCAAAAGAATACCTCAACACTCGCTGCATTATGTTTTTCTCCACTATGTGTTTATGCTTCCAAGTCTCACACCATGCCTTGATGTTCAAGGGATGTTTTCGTCTCAAAAGTCAACTAGGTACAAAATTACTAGTTTCCATACCCGTGTCAGTCTTTTTTCATCTGCTATATCTTATCACTTTCCTAAAATGAGTTTCATATCGACTGATGGGGGATACATCAATTACCTCCTTCAATGAGTCTTTTCTTGTCGACTTCAACAAATTATCCGAGAAATAGACTTAGGAACACATCAATATTGTGGGACTTGCATGCCTCAATGGTGAGCCTCCTCTCATTCAGAAGTGGGTATTCATTAATGACCCCTGACCGATTGATTCCATGAATGTTTGATTTCAAATCATTTTTCAAATTCGTTGGATTGTACTTTAAAAGTACCTTGAAAATCATCAACATCAATGGTAAATATCAAGATAACATAGAAAAACCTCAGAATAAGTACTCAATGCCTTGAAAAAGATAGAATTTCAGATAATAAGCCTCTTCGAGGGGGAAACCTCCTTATACACCACACAAATTTCATCATACAAGATGATTCCAAATGAAAATGTCTCCTTGGTATATATAGAAGACTAGGAGGTACACTTACAACTAATGGACCCAAGCCGACATAAATAAAATAACATTACTAATGTAATATGCCCTAATTAAGGGGTAATGTGCCACTATTTAGGGCTTAACATGCCCATCCCTTTGAGACAATTATTTTCCGCAATGATTGAGTAATCCTGGATGCTTCTGTATAAAAGACTCATTTTCCCAAGTGGAATCTTCAGCAGGTAGTTTACTCCACTTAATGAGATACTCTGAAATGGATCTATTCATCAGCTGGAGAATTCTTGTTTCAATGATGGCTTCAAGCTCCAGTATGATTTTTCCTTCCTCATCAAGTTATGGAAATATAGTTTGAATTGGTATCTTGTCACCTATAAACTTCTTTAAGCATGAAACATGGAAAACTGGGTGTACTCGTGAGGATGCATGCAACTCCAATTTGTATGCCATAGTATCAATCTTTTGCAACACCTTATAAGGGCCATAGTACTTTGGTAATAATTTATTATCCTTCTTGTCTTTCTTGAGGGACATCTCTTTGTATGGTTGTAGTCTAAAAAACACCCAATCCCCTACTTCAAAACTTCTTTCACTACGATGTTGATCTTCTTGTTGTTTCATGTGATTTTGTGCCATGGTCAGGTTGTTGTTTAATATTTGGAGAACTTATTATTGATGCTCGATGTGATATTCCACTGCTTGAACCTTAGATTTGTTTTTTAGAGAAGAAGTGATGGAAGGAGGTTGGTATCCATAGAGTGCCATAAACGGTGTCATTTTTGTTGTAGTATGAAAGGAAGTGTTATACCACCATTCTGCCAAGGGTAACCATTTGAACCATTGTGTTTGTTTATCAGAGACAATGCAACGAAGTTAGACTTCCAGACATTTGTTCACTATCTTGGTTTGTCCATCATATTGAGGATGATAGGATGAGATATGAGCCAATTGAGTACCCAAACAGGAAAATAATTCTGTCCAAAAATGTCCAATGAAGATAAGATCTCTGTCACTTACAATAATCTTTGGGATTCCATGTAGTTTTTGAACCGTCTCCATGAATGTGGTGGAAACTGTACTGGCTTTGAAGGGATGAGAGAGTGCAAAAATGTGTGCATACTTGGTCAGTCTATCAACAATCACCATGATGATACTCTTTCCTTTAGACTTCGGTAACCCTATGATGAAATCCATGGAAACCTCCTCCCAATGCTGACTTTGGATGGCTAATGGTTGTAAAATACCTGGGGTATTAATCCATGGAAACATCAGTTTTAAGGACATCCCAAAAAAATTCCTTCATGACCCTATGATAGGTTTTCAAAAATCTCAAGTGCCCTCCTACTAGAGAGGTGTGCAATTCCAATAGTAAATTTTGTTTGAGTTGGGATTTATTACATAAATATAAGCGATATTTGTACCATAGTGAATCATTTTTCCATGTAAATGTATTTGATGCACTGGAATCCTGCTGCAACCTTTGAATGAGAGTCTACAAGTTTTCGTCATTCTTCCATTCATCCCTCGCTTCTATTATACAACTGGGTTGGATGATTGAGATAGCACAGAGAAAGGCCTCAACTTCTTCGTAATTTCTTGAGAGTGAATCTGCCACAACATTTTTCTTCCCTTTTTTATAGATGATTTCAAAATCATAACCCAATATCTTGGTCACCCATTTTTGTTGTTTTTCTAAAGATAGTCTATGTTCCAAGAAGTATTTAAGACTATCATGATCTGTTTTAAACTTGAAGTGACTACCTATTAGGTAAGGGCATTATTTCTTCAACGAATGTAGTATTTCCATCATTTACTTCTCATAAATGGGCTTGTGTAAGTCCTTTCCCTTGAGTGGACGAATTTCAAAATCCAGGGGCCTTCCTTCTTGCATTAGGACAACACCAATGCAATTTCCCGAGGCATCACATTCCACAATAAAGTTTTTTGTGGAGTCTGGAGTGGTCAAGACAAGAGCTTTGCACACAACCTCTTTAAGTTGTTCAAAAGCTTTAGTTGCCTTTGGATTCCATGAAAATGCATCCTTATTAGTTAGTGGCGTTAAAGGTGTTGCTATTCTCCCATAGTTCTGAACAAGCTTTCAGTAGTAACCTGTCAAACCCAAAAATCCTCTAAGATTCTTCAATGTTTTGGGAATCGTCTAGTCCATCATTGTCTTAATCTTGTTAGGGTATACCTTGACACCTTCATGAGATACAATATGACCCAAATACTCTACTGTTGGGGCTCAGAAATGTCGTATTTTCATCCACCTTTCCCTTCGCTATTCCTTACATTTCATCACCCTATTAAACCTTTGTCATATCATTTTCATAAATACATTTGGGTTTCACATTATTATTTTCCACTTTATTCATTTTAGTATTAAAAGTGAAATTATGATTAAATATTAGAAAATATACATGTTTTCATATATATCTCAATTATGTGTGAGCTTTGTAATGTGTAGGAATATGTGGATGATTAATTCAAAGAGACTTCTCGAATATCTCTTCC
>ML788015.1:1530901-1543222 GCA_009831015.1 Picea engelmannii | reverse complement strand
ATATGAGAGATATGTGTGAGGATTTAAAGGGATCATATCTTGTAATAATGGGAAAGTAGTTGAGAGTGGTTGAGAGAATAGTGGATCTGTAATAATGAGATGGTTATCTTATCTTCAAGGCTCTCATGTATAAAAGAGAGTGCCCTCTCTTCATGAGAATTCAATTAGGGAATTAGGATGTGATTAGAATCAGAGTAGTCATTAGGATTCAAAAGAGAAAGGGATTCTTAGCTTGGTTTCATTGATTCATACTTTCATTATTGTTTCATGAAGATTGATTTGATTCTTGTAATGTAATTCAACATTGTCTTATTGTGTGAGCTCACATATGTCATTGTTGTTAACTCTTCACATGTTGTATTTTCCTTATGCAATTTCAAGCTTTCCTAGTTAGTGTTTCAATGCTTTCTTAGATTAGTTTGATTTCAGCAACATAGATTAGATTAGATTAGTTCTACTTCAGTCCTGCACAAACAATGCACGTGCTTCGTCATTTTACGTACCCCTGGTTGACAATTAAATAGTTGGGCAAGTACTACAACGTTATTATAACGACATATATTTCGCCTGACATTTTGGTGCCGTTGTCGGGGAAGCACAAGGGATTGAGGTATCAATTTCCTTTTATGTAAGAGTGGTTATTCATGTTCCTAACCTCTAGGTGTCTGGGTGGTAATACGTAGGGGAAAAGCCTTGCATCGGTTCGAGGCACCTAAACGCGCTCCGGCCTCATTTGGGTAAGGGCATGTAGGGTGTGTTTCAATTTCTGCAATTTCAATTCCTGCAAGTGTGACTGCATATGTTGGTAAGGGGTCATAGCAACTACTTGAGTGCAAACTCCTCATGTTCTCCCTGCCAACATGTTCCTAACTATGTGTCAGGGTGGTGAGATGAGGGGAAAAGCCTTGCATCGGTTCGAGGCACCTAAATGCACTTAGGCCTCATTTGGGACAAGCATGCAGAGTGTGTTTCAATTCCTGCAAGTGTGGTAGTACAAATTTCAATTTCTGTAAGTATGGTAGTGTAAATTTCAAGTCTCACAACTGTGAAGAGTGTTTTTCATGTGTTTCAGCAAGAATGGTTTGTTTCAAGAGTGTTTCAGCAAGTGTGATTTTCAGATTTTCATTTTGATTTGGGTGCTGTAAGAATCCCTTCTTTTTAACATGGTTTAACTATGAGTATAAGCTTGGAATAGATCACTCAGATCCTTGCGAAAGCCGAGATTTCCTCTTCTCTGGAAGAGAAGATCTTGATAGCAGCCAAGAGCTTAATTACTCCTCCAGAAATAGACGATGAATCTACACATGAAAAATGCGAACAGGAGGAGGAGGAGGAAAATGAGGAGCTGTAGCATGATCCGAGGGAGAAAAATTACGCCTACGAGAGCCTCATCAAACGATGGTTTCAAGTAAGTACCAGGTTAGAGTCATTTATTTTTTCTTTCTATTTTGATAATTTAGAGTTTCAGCAGTTTTCTGATTATCATTTGTATATTTATGTATATTTCCGATTATCATTTGTGAACTTGAAAGAGCACATATTCGTACTACTATTAAGTGAATGGCTCCACTGGAAGTTTGATTATACGTAACTTCTTTCTAATTTCTAATTAGTATAGAATAGGTAGGCTTTCATTTTCAGTTTTTACTTTTATTTTCAGTTTTTTTTTCTTAGGAATAAGTATGCTCTCCTCCGCACTTTGTGCGATCGCGAGGATCAGAAAATAAGGATGATTTGGATGTCAATAATGAATGTTTTAACATGCTTAACAGTGAATCATAGTAAAACCAATTTTACATGTTGTTACAACATGCTGAAACAGTGAAATTGTTTTACATGCTGAATCAGTGAAATTTTCGCTGTTACAACATGCTGAAACAGTGAAATTGTTTTACATGCTGAAACTGTGAAATTTTATATGCTGAAACAGTGAAATTGTTTTACATGCTGAAACAATGAAATTTTCAATGTTGAAACAGTAAAATTTCATATGCTGAAACAGTGAAATTTTCGCTGTTACAACATGCTGAAACAGTGAAATTTTATATGCTGAAACAGTGAAATTGTTTTACATGCTGAAACAGTGAAATTTTATATGCTGAAACAGTGAAATTTTCGCTGTTACAACATGCTGAAACAATAAAATTGTTTTACATGTTGAAACAATAAAATTTTATATGCTGAAACAATGAAATTTTGACATGCTGTTACAGCATGCTGAAACAATGAATTTATTTTATTTTATTTTTAAATGTTGAAACAGTCACTGTTACAGGGAAATTTTACACGCTATCACAACAACTTGTTATAGAAAAAAAAAAATTCATGTTGTTACAGTGAAATTTTTTATGCTAATACAGTGAATTTTACTTGTTGAAACAGTGACGTTTTTGTTGTAACAAAGATTGAATAAATTTGCATATCTTGGTTTGAGTTGCCACAACATCCCTTGAATTACAACCTGCAAAACAAACAAATGAATCAATCTTGTCAGTAGTCTTCTCCCACATCCACGTAGCAAGAAAATGAATTCAACGGTTTACTGCTCCACCTTCTCATCTCCAATAAATCAACATTCAGGCTTGAATTCTGTTTGTATCTTTTCAATAATAGGAAAGCTCAAAATTTCTCTAGATAATTTTAGAATTTGATTCGGGATTCATATCTATAATTTGACTATGTTGTTAATGGAGAAATATGGGCCAATTTCCACCGCCCATATCTCTGTAGTTTAGTTACCAATAGTCCACAAATTCTTTCAAATCGAATCAAAACCAATTGCTTAAAAAAAAAAAAAGGATGATTAGTTGGGTTGCCTATTATTGGAAACTCTGTATTAATAAACAACCAGTACGTGTCCCTCCAATCATGCTTCACAATGATCGTATATGCTTTCAGATTTGAGATTAATTGGTTGTTTGTTGATGTGGCATCCATGAGAGATGGAAATCAGCGGTATCATATCGAACTGCGTCATAGATTATGCATATTCAATTAGTCCAGATCCTAAAGCAATCGGATCATGCCTATCCACTGCACGCTACAAGAACGCAAAACCGTTATAACAAATAGCTTAAAATAAGCATTAATATGTAGCTAAGATCAATCAATTGGTTGATTCATTCGTGAAATCCATTGATAGAAGTTTTGATGATTTATAATTTGGACATGGACGCAGCAATATTTTATTCTAGTCATGATCTCCATCATGATCTTGAGACCCAGCTCATATATGCAGTGAGAAACTCTCGATCTGAAATTTTCCGTCAATTAACATCCGTTTGCAGACAGTCAACTTCGGGTGCAATTTTTGAGCAAACAGTGACGAATTTCAAAAATCTAGGACATGGGTTTTTGTGCAGAAGGGTTTTGTGCACGAGCGATTTTTGAAAATTCTTCTTGGTTTGAGAGAAGTTTTGATTTTTCGGGACGTGAAAAAGCTCAATTTCGGGATGGACGGTTTTTAACAATAGTCAAACTCATGCTCAGTTGGAAGAAATGGCAAATTCCTTTATGGACAGGAGCTTGATTTGCATATTTGGTGCAATTAATTATGGTTGGAGGCTTGAGCCATGACAAAATCGAACAACCAAGGAGGGCCGAAACAATAAAATTCTCGTGATCTATTTATGTTCTTGGAATTTCTGACTAACTTGTTTTTCCAGGCATTGTATTGCAGGATCAACTGTTGTTTTCTCTTACAGGATTGATTGTTGTGTTCTCTTACTGGATTGACTATTGTGTATGCTCTAATTATTCATGATTATGCAGAAAAACAATTAAAATCACTGGAGTAGCTTGACTAATTTCTTGAGTAAATTTGACAAGCAGCATATTAAATATTCCAGGACTTTAGTGACAATTCTCAACCCCTGGTTATTATGAAAATTTGATACAGCTAAGACAAATAAGTATGCAAGGGAAACAGGTATAAAAACACAGTCTATTTCTTTGATTTGTTGCATTTGCACTTATTTCTGCATAATATGTTTTTCGCAAATCTCACGATTTTTATGCAGGATTAGTGCTAAAGCTTTTTCAGGTTCAAAGACAAACAAATTTTATGACGAAGTGATATTTTTCAGAACAACATGTTTGCTAGACATCTTGAAGGAGTTGTTACTAAACAGAAGTTGTTACACATCATGACGTTTGCTGTTACACAACGACAACTTGCTATCACACATAAACTTTTTACACATCCTAATATTTGTTGTTACACAACAGACATTCCCAAAAACACCATTTTGTGTTATGAATTCTTGCCTCGCATTACTTATTCAAAGCATATTGGTCATCCATGTATTGAAGCCCATTTTCCATTTCCTTATCCTTCATGACTTCATGCATGCCTACCTTTCTGAGTTGCATACATTCCTTTATCCTTTTTCAGTGCATTTTTGCCTTCTTTTTCCCCTTTTGGTTTTCCTTACGAATAAAACCATTCAGTTCCCTTTCCATGATTACATTGCCTTGTTTTCCTTGCCCTGTTGATTCACACTGCTTGACCGTGAGATTCACCTTCATCAAGAGTCCGAGTAGGACTGTCTGGAGGCTTATTTGGTGTAGAAGTTCCCTTTTTTGGTGGCATGTTGGCCAAGTATCACTTTAAACCTTGATTTTGAGGTGGTTTTGCTAGACAATCTTTCTTTTATTGTATCTCCAAACTTTTGGCCCTTCTGGGTATGAAAACTTCTTTTTTGTAGTTCTTTGATATTTATTCTCTACAATGCCACAGGTCTGATCAAAATTGGATGTGCCAAGTGGAATTTATGGTAACTTCCCCACAACTTGCTGATTTTTGGCCTTTCCAGGAGATCTAACTTGTATAGAGTGCCCCACACAAAATGATTGATATAAAATTCTAAAAATTGTACCATAAATACTACAGACTATCCACTATCCAATGCAACTAGTATCACTCAATTTGGATACTCAAGGAATAATTTATGATTTTTTTTACCCAGAACACCTTCTTGAGACTAGTCAATAGGACTAGTTAGATACCCTATATTCCATAGTGTGTATCTACAAATGTAATATGAACCAGAAGCTGAAATTGTTATCACAAATACCTTAATAATTCATGTGAATATCCTCTATATTTCAGAGTCTGAAATGTTACAGAAACAATTTCACAGTGAAAATTTCGAGATGACTAAATTTAGGATGATTTCATAACCCTATTTTACACAGGTTGTATCTCCGAAAGTATATGGCCTCAAGAGATGAAATTTTAACCCAACATACCTTGATCCATATAATAAATATCCTCCAAGGGGTTCTTTCTGAAACATTGTAGAAAAAACATTATTGTGAAAATTCCAAGGTGTCTCAGATGTAGCAACAAAACCCCAATACCTTGAGCTCAGATATTGTTGGCACAAGGGAAGACCTAGGGTTCAATGCTTTAATAATGCACCAAAAAAAACCTAACTACCGGCACTTTCGGCAACATATGTGAAGCATATGAAGTCTCACCTGAGGTAGAGGCGGGGGTGGTTACAGGACTCAAATGTCTGCAACCTAGCTGGGACACATATCTGTGATTACACCACTCTAACAAAGCACTTAGAAGTTCAAATTCATCAGTATTTAACCCTTATTCACATCCCAGATCCAAATACGAATTATAGAATAATGAAATATTCAACCAGATCTAACACATCTAAGCACTTAGTATATGGAAAGGGATAAGATCTAGCATTCATTCACATCACTAAGAACTTAATCTATGATACCAGGTTCATCTAAGAATTCATTACTGCATTAAGATTAAATCATATGAACAATATAGCAACCATAATGCACAAAGAAACCATAACAAATGATATACGTGGTTCACCCCAGCATAGGGCTACATCCACCAACTCTTCTCTTCTTTATTATCTTCTGTCAATCTTCTTACATGCAAAGAGCCCCAAAACCCCACTCCGAATAGGACAGGAGATTTGCATGCACCTTTCCAGATCCTCCTTCCCCGAGATAGGTTTAAGCACAAAGCCTTCTTACAATCACTTGCACTTAGCTCTGCAAGTCTTAACACATAATATGCACAGAGCCTCTAGCTCCTCACTAAGCTGATTCTACCAGGTCTCCCTACTTACATCGCCTAGATTTCTATTTATACATTACAAAATGGGCCTAAACATGGGTAAACCCATGGGCCAACATCCCATACCCATTACATAAACCCTAAACCCAAAAGTGCCCTAAAAACGGGTCGAGATCCCATGATCTCCGCTTCGCCTAGCGCTCCATGTTCGACCAGCCTGTTGAAGTCCCAAAAATGGTCAAACATGACCAAGGTTCTCCAAAACTTGGTCGAGGGCCAACAGGACCCCAACACTCACCTGTGACTCATCCCAATTCACTCTACTCTGGGTAACTCTGCCTCAAATGACTCAATCTTGGCTCGAGTTGCTTCGACCTGCTACTTCGCCAAGCTCTCCTACTCGATGAACTCCTGAATAACTTCCTCGATCATAGGTCCTTCCAAGCATTGTTCGAATGCAGTGACTGCTTGTTCTAGTTCTGCTTCTCATCCTTCAATCTCCTCAAAAACTAGGAAAGCTACATCCTGGACTAGTTGGAGCTTTTGAGTCACTTCCATGACTTTTCTTTGTATGGCATGGACCTGTTGCTGAGTCGTGCATTGTTCTTGGGATCTTTTCATTCCCTCTACTGCTGAGAAGGGATTCAACTGTGCTTGTACTGTTGTTGCTTGTTTCTTTGCTTCATATATCTGCGACTCCAGTGTCTTTAGTTCATGGTCCTCGGTAAGGTGCTCATAATTCTACACACTTCGACTTCTAAGTTGTTTACATTCCAAGGCTAATGCTTTTATTCTCTAGACTACGCTTCAGGCGGTTTCTTCTCGCTGGTCTCACACTTCTTGCAGAGTGCTTGGTACTACTTGTAACTCCAATTCTGCTACTCTCTATTGAAGTTGTTGGATGGTTGCAGCAAGCTTCACTACTTGACTCTCTACTGGGTCTTATTCTATCTATTCTAAGCCTATCACAGAGCGAAGTGCTCTATTGAATTCTTCTTTAACTCCAACCTGTTCTGTGAGAAACTGTTCTTTCTCTTTTTGGATCTGCGCTTTATCCTCTTTGAACTTGATTTGGAGGTCATCCTTCTTTTGTTGTGCAACTCGGCGTTGCTCTATGAATTCCTCTTATGCTTGTTTTAGGGCCATTGTGGCTTGTTCTTTTTCTTCCTGCATGCAACGAAGGTGAGCTTCGGTTGCATAAAATATTATGCAGAGTTGGGTAGGCTCATATCCCAACTATGTTTCTTCTGATGGCGGGTTTGCAGTGGACACTGTGCAGCTAGAGTGAAGGGATTGTTGTACCCCTCTCATCTCTACTTCAATTCTTTCATACATGGTTTCTTGTTTTTCTTCATTTCTCTGCAAAATATCTTCTGAGGTGTTTGATACACATGCGATAATGAAGTCAAAGTCATTGACTATGAGCATAGTCTACATTTTTGGCTTAATAGCTTTGGAATTCTTCCGCGATGTAGGTTTAGTTGGGGAAACTTTCTTTTCTTGGACATCTTTTCCTCTTCAAGGGGGTTCCTAGGCGGTGTTACTTTGCCATGCTTTTTCTTCTCTTCTTCCTCTTCTTTCTCTTCTTTGTCCACTTCGTCGTCTCCTCCTCTGCTAGGTGAATCTGATGCAGTCTCTTCTGATGTGCTATGTATTTCATGTACATATTCCTTCTTTTTCTTCCTACTACTGTTGGGTGCATCATATTCTTCGCGAGTAACCACCGGACTTCCATTGAGGTCAGGGTCAGACAGTTCTGCGTGGTTAACTGGAACTATGGGTTCTTCATGCCACTCCTTGGTGATTTCCTCCATGTCTTCCTCGGTGATCTTGTAATAGGATTGAAGCTCTTCTTTATGTTCATCTCTGTGCGCAATGATATATATAAAATGCCTATCTACACATAACTTTGCAATTGGTCTGAACCTGTCCAGGGTGTTCGGTGTCATACGAGGGAAAGACTCAATATCCCTCTTTAAATGTAGGTAGTAGGTATGGAACACTGTGTTCAACTTCCATTGTTTCCCCATATCGCTCGAATACTAGAGCGTGGTGAAATTCACAACTAGTGGCTTAAACGACTCAATGTCAGGGAAGGTCACTCCTTCTGGAATCTCCAAAGAAATGAACGTGATGAGGATCAACAACCAGTTAAAATGGAACTCATAGCCCTAATCTTGAGCTTCGTGGCTGATCCAGAATCGGATCCAGGAGCCTGACAAGGCTCAAAAATGAAAGTGCTCAGAATCTGATGAAACCAATCCCATTGCGTCCGTCTCGTCTTTCTGATTCTGGCCATATATTTACTTCTTCAACCAGGCTCTATATACGAAAGATATCACATTCTGTTCAAAAACCCAAATAAGAAAAAAAAGTGGGTGACTGTACAGTCCATACAATCCGTACAGTGCCACGTGGCAAGTTGAATGTACAGGCCGTACGGTCATACAACTAATGTGGCATCTCCTGGAGAATACATGTGGCAAGTGACAAAGTGTATGACAGGTACATTTGGACTAGTCAGAGGGTGACACGTGTCACCACTATAAGGGTGACATGTGGCATAGGCTGACGTGGTAGACACAGTGGAATGTTGAAAGGGCAGTGACATGGAGGTACAGTTGCTGACTGGGAAGACACCTCGCTAGATCGGTGGATGAATCAATGTTTGACAGGTGGATGTTTCTGATTGGTTGTTTAGGTGCCATGTGGCCCAGTCATGGGTTGCCACGTGGCACCCTCTGGTTGGCTCTCTAGCATTGTGTAAACTTTTATGGACTCCACTGGAGTCGAACCCCCGACCTCCACCATGCTAAGGACTAGCAGGACCGGGTTAACCACTCGTGCCACTGTTGGTTCTTAACAACCATATGGAAATTAATTAATTTAATTTTGTTTAAAGGTTTAAATGGAGGTGGAAAGGGTTGGGGCTTAGCCCCAGCCCATGGTTCATTACGTTTTATGCGACCAAAATTTTTGGGACACGAGGGCTATGGATGAGGGAGCAGCCTCCGCCATAAGACCAAGGGGGTAAGACCATAGGCCAAGCACGCACATAGGAATAGGTCTCAGCCATATGGCCTTCACACAGGACCGGGTGCCATATTTCGGGGGGCCAGCGTGTTAAGGATAAGTGCTTGGCCACATGGCGCAGTATTGGTGACCAGGAGCCCTACAAAAAGGGGCTGCGCCCTATCTATGCATATTTTGGGTTTTAAACTTTATTATAATGGATTTTTAATTAATTTTTCCTGTAATTAATGGATTTTATCCATTTTTGGGAGATATTGGGCATTTTTGGAGGCCAAATTTTGGGAGGAAGTTGGGGATGGATAACCAACTTCAGATCTATATAAACCAGGCCTGTTTGAGGCCATGGAGGACATTCAAAGAAGAGTTATGTTGAAGGGAATCCAAGCCAAATCCATTTTTATGCAGGGAAGCTATTGAGGAGCAGACGCTTGCGGGCCATTTCTGGGAGCTCCGGTCATCCTTTTTGCATGTCGTTTCTTTTGCTGGGTTCTAGAGATCTGGAAGAACATGACTAGATCAGTCTTGTAGCCAATTGACACTACTACAATGTAATTTTGATATTTTGAACAGAAATAAAGAAGCCTCCCCCACAGAGATAAAGGCCCGGAGACGTAGGCAATGTTGTGCCGAACTTCGTTATCAATTCTCTTGTTATGGTTTGCTATTTATTACTTCATTTCATATCTGCATATGTGTATATGGCTGTCATAATTTCTCTTATTTCCTAATTCTTTCATTAATCTTCTCAAATGGTGAATTAACACATGCAATTAAAAAACTCAACCATAGTCATTAAAAGATCTTTACGGATCAAGTGGTATCAGAGCTAGTTGACATTTGGATTTGTGTTTTGCATGTTAACCAGGGAAAAGCTACAGCGTGGTGAAGGCGAGCTTGTTGCAGAGAGTCCATTATTTGGATTGAGAAAGAGATATTCTCACAACGAGAAGATGGCATCAGAAGAAGTGCTTTCTTAGGATGAGAAAGAGTTCAGGAAAACTTTCCTTGCTATGTCGGAGATGGAGAAAGTTTTGTACGAGGATTACTTGGAAGGAAAGAGACCAATTTTGGGTGAATCTTCAAAGGGAAAAAGTGAAGAGGAAGAGGATCATCCTCAGATTCCTCCTTCACCTCCATCATCACCTCCTTCTTATCCTTCTTCTTCAAGTTCAAGTTCTAAATCTAACGGAAAGAAAAATGTTCATAAGCATAAGAATGAAATGCCATTGTTAAAACTTGATGTTAAATTTGAGTTGCCCATATATGATGGTGAAGTAAATGAAGAAAAACCTGACAATTGGGTCAGGTAGATGGAGGTTTACTGCAGTGTGCAACAGATCAAGGATGAGGCCACACAAATCAAGTTGGCATCTTTGAGACTTGCATGTACAACTCTGATCCGAAATCGGATCCAGAAGCCTGACAAGGCTTGAAAAATGCTCAAAAATGAAAGTGCTCGGAATGCGACGAAACCAGTGCCATTGCGTCCATCTCATCTTCCTGATTTCGACAGTATATTTTCTTTGTCAAACGGGCTCCGTATGGAGAAGATATCGCGTACTGTCCGAAAAGTCAAACAAGTAAAAAAAGGGATGACTGTACAGTCCGTACAGTCCACATGTCATGTTGACTGTGCATACTGTACGGTCCGTACGTGTGGTGACGTGGCAGTTTATTATTGGATGACAGGTGTTCGAATGGGAAGTCAACACGTGGCATTGTTCGAGCGAGTGGTTGGGTGCCACGTGGCCCAATCATGGGCTGCCACGTGGCACCCCGGTAGTGGTTGTCATTGTTGTTTGTTAAAATGTATGGAGTCTTTGCGGTTCGACCCCCGGACCTCCCCACCGCATAACATTCCAAACTCCAATAACCAATTGGGCTACCGCTTATGCCTTGACATATATGTGTTTCAGTTTTAATATAAAGTCGATTGTTGGTATGGTTTTGGGCTGCGACCGGGCTGGGCCTAGCCCAACCCTTGGTTGTGTTCTTTCATATATATGTGACCACGGTTATGTGTTATGTATTGGTGCGCGCACATTTTATAATATGGTTCCAACGGTTAGAACTCCCGCCAAGTGTTGTGTTATTATTTGGTATGGACGGAGCCCCATTTGTTTAAGCGCGCGGTCCTATGACCCATACACCCAGGTGTTAGGTGGTTAGGGGCTGGCACGCCCTTAACTGTCCTATGGTTTTCACTGTTGGTGCAGTTGTTCCCGGTGCTGGGTTTTCATGCTTTATATTGCGTGTGTGCCAGGTTCACACAAGGAGGGTGCAATTTGTAGATGCAGAGACAACATGCTTGAAGGTGAAGACTTCCAGGAGGCCTAACTTCTTCGTTTTTCGACTGATTGAGGTGCCGCAAGAGCCCAGATAGGGTTTTTTGGATGCTCTGAAGCCATAGGAGCAGTCAGAGTAGAGTTATACTGAAGGAAAACCAAGCTAAATCCATTTTGATGCAGAGAATCTTTTGAGGAGACGTTGTTGGGCCATTTCTGGGAGCTCTGGACATTCGTTTTGCGTGCCGTTTTCTTTGCAGGGTTCTAGAGATCTGGAAGAACATGACCAGATCAGTATTGTAGCCATTTGGCATTGCAGCGATGTAATTTTGAGCTTTTGAACAGAAATAAAGAAGCCTCCCCCACAGAGACAAAGGCTCGGAGACGTAGGCAATGTTGTGTCGAACTCCGTTATCAATCTGCGTGTTATGGTTTGCTGTCTATTATTTCATTTCAGATCTGCATATATGTATATGGCTGTCATAATTTCTCTTCTTTCCTCATTCTTTCACTAAGTTTTCTCAAATGGTTAATTAACGCATGCAAAATTAAAACTCAACCATAATTCATTAAAAGATCCTACGGATCAAGTGGTATCAGAGCTAGTTGACGTTTGGATTTGAGTTGCATGTTAACCAGGGAAAAGCTACAGTGTGGTGAAGGTGAGCTTGTTGCAGAGAATCCATTAATTGGATTGAGAAAAAGATCTTCTCACAGCAAGAAGATGGCATCGGAAGAAGGGATTTCTCAAGATGAGAAAGAGTTCTGGAAAACATTCCTTGCTATGTCGGAGATGGTGAAAGTATTGTACGAAGATTACTTGGAACGAAAGCGACCAGTTTTGGGTGATTCTTCAAAGGGAAAAAGTGAAGAGGAAGAGGACCATCCTCAGATTCCTCCTTCACCTCCATCAACACCTCCTTCTTCTCCTTCTTCTTCAAGTTCAAG
>ML788015.1:1476624-1530493 GCA_009831015.1 Picea engelmannii | reverse complement strand
TTTCTTCTCCTTCTTCTTCAAGTTCAAGTTCTAAATCTAGTGGAAAGAAAAATGTTCATAAGAATAAACATGAAATGCCATTGTTAAAACTTGATGTAAAATTCGAGTTGCCCATATATGATGGTGAAGTAAATGCAGAAAAACTTGATAACTGGATTAGGCAGATGGAGGCATACTGTAGTGTGCAACAGATCAATGATGAGGCCACACAAATCAAGTTGGCATCTTTGAGACTTGCAGGTACAGCTCTTATCTAGTGGAAAAGCAAGCTGCAAAAATGAACACAAAATGTGGGTAATGTATTTCCATCATGGAAGGATTTCATTTCTGCACTTAGGAAACAATTCTATCCTTTGGGTTATAAAGAAAACACAATAATTGAATGGAAATATTTAAAACTAAGAAAAGGACAAACAGTGCAAGAATACACTGATGGATTTCGAAAAATTGCATTAATGTTAGATATTCCTTTGCAAACACAAGAAACCCTTATGAAGTATATAGGAGGTTTACCTGTGCATATTAGAAACACTGTTTTCATGTTTGGATCCACTAACCTTGATGAGGTTTCTGTTGAAGCTACGTATATTGAAGCAGGGAAAATAGGTGTGTCAGGGGAATCGTTGTCTTCGAGGAAAGAGGACAAGAGGAAAAGGCATGGCAATGGAAAGAATGCAAATGCAGTGACAAAGAAGGAAGGAAAAGCCTCTTGCAAACATTGCAAGAAAGAGGGACATGATGAGGATAGATGTTGGCAGTTGCATCCCGAGAAGAGGCCAAAGTGGTTCAAAGAAAAGAAGGGAACGCAAACAGTGGAAACGACATCAAAACCCACAGACTTGGGATCGGATTCAGGTGATGAGTCAAAGATTTCATTGGTTGGTATGACAGGTAAAAATGGTGAAGAGATTGATTGTAGAAGAAACTTGTTTCATATAAGGGTAATCATGCAACACACTAAGATAGACACATTAATCGATAGTGGATCTCAATCTAATCTAATCTCAGAAGAAGTGGTTAAGCAATTGGGGTTAAAAACACAAACTCATCATAAGCCTTACACACTTAAATGGATGAGCAATCATCATCAAATGAACATAACAAAGCAGTGCACAATCAAATTTGCAATTTCATCTAATTATGTGGACGAAGTAACTTGTGATGTTGTGTCGTTAAGAGAATGTGGAATGATCTTAGGTAGTCCATATTTATATGATCGTAAGGAAATATTCTACAGAACAAAGAATCAATATCAATTCACTAAAGCAGGTTAGGATTATGTGGTGCATGCTCATCGTGTTAAAGCAAATAAAACACTTCAAACAATGGAACAATTAATGAATGCAGTGCAAGCATGCAACAAACCAATAATTGTTTCAAATGAAGTAATTGATCTTAAACAAGAACAGGATATGGTTGTTGAATGGAAAATCAATCATAAATTGCTTCAAGATAAGCTCATGTCATGCAGATATCTAAAATATATCAGTTCATTTGCAGTCAACTTTTTGATGTTGTCATTAGCAATGTTTTCTACATGGATGATAGTAGCTTCAGTAAGATGTAACAAGGTTCAAATGGCTAACAATATACTGTCAGTTTTCATGATTGTGTTACAATTGATCTTGATGAGACAGGTGCATAGGACAGAGTTCAAAGACAGAGAGCAAGTCGGGTGGCCTATCCCGAGATTGTTGACTAGCCAGTAACCTTTTGGGGACCAAAAGGTCTTATTGTGGGGAGGTGTGATCCGAAATCAGATCCAGAAGCCTGACAGGGCTTGAAAAATGCTCAAAAATGAAAGTTCTCAGAATGTGACGAAACTAGTGCCATTGCATCTGTCTCATCTTCCTGATTCCGGCGGTATATTTACTTTGTCAAACGGGCTCTCTATGGAGAAGATATTGCGTTCTGTCTGAAAAGTCAAACAGGTAAAAAAAGGGATGACTGTACAGTCCACGTGTCATGCTGACTGTGCAGACCGTATGGTCCGTACGTGTGGTGATGTGGTAGTTTATTATTGGATGATAGGTGGTCGAATGGGAAGTTGACACGTGGCACTGTTCGAGCGAGTGGTTGGGTGCCACATGGCCCAATCATGGGCTACCACATGGCACCCCGGTAGTGGTTGTCATTGTTGTTTGTTAAAATGTATGGAGTCTGTGGGGTTCAACCCCCGGACCTCCCCACCGCATAACATTCCAAACTCCAATAACCAATTGGGATACCACTTATGCCTTGACATATATGTGTTTTAGATTTAATATAAAGTCGATTGTTGGTATGGTTTTGGGCCGCGATCGGGCCGGGCCTAGCCTAGCCCTTGGTCGCGCGCTTTGATATATATGTGACCACAGTTATGTGTTATGTATTGGTGTGCGTGCATTTTATAATATGGTTCCAACGGTTATAACTCCCGCCAAGTGTTGTGTTATCATTTGGTATGGACGGAGCCCCATTTGTTTAAGCGCGCGGTCCTATGACCCATACGCCCAGGTGCTAGGCAGTTAGGGGCTGGCGCACCCTTAACCATCCTATGGTTTGCACCATTGGCGTGGTTGCACCCGATGTTGGATTTTCATTCTTTATATTGCGTGTGTGCCAGGTTCACATAAGGAGGGTGCAATTTGTAGATGTAGAGACAACAAGCTTGAAGGTGAAGACTTCCAGGAGGCCTAACTTCTTCGTTTTTAGACCGATTGAGGTCCTAAAAGAGCCCAGATAGGGTTTTTTGGATGCTCGGAAGCCATAGGAGCAGTCAGAGCAGAGTTATACTGAAGGAAAACCAAGATAAATCCATTTTGATGCATAAAATCTTTTGAGGAGGAGACGTTGTCGGGCCATTTCTGGGAGCTCCGGACGTTCATTTTGCATGTCGTTTTCTTTGCAGGGTTCTAGAGATATGGAAGAACATGACCAGATTGGTATTGTAGCCATTTGGAATTGCAGCTATGTACTTTTGAGATTTTGAAAAGAAATAAAGAAGCCTCGCCCACAGAGACAAAGGCCCGGAGACGTAGGCAAAGTTGTGCCGAACTCCGTTATCAATCTGCATGTTATGGTTTGTTGTCTATTATTTCATTTCAGATCTGCATATATGTATATGGTTGTCATAATTTCTCTTCTTTCCTCATTCTTTCACTAAGTTTTCTCAAATGGTTAATTAACGCATGCAAAATTAAAACTCAACCATAAGTCATTAAAAGATCCTACGGATCAAACTCTCATATGGTGGAAAAGCAAGTTGCAAAATGGAACGCAACAAGTGGGTAAGGTATTTCCATCATGGAAGAGTTTCATTTCTTCACTTAGGAAACAATTCTATCCTTTGGGTTATAAAGAAAAATAATTAATTGAATGGTAATCTTTAAAACTAAGAAAAGGACAAATAGTGAAAGAATACACCGATGGATTTTGAAAAATGGCATTAATGTTAGATATCCCTTTACAAACACAAGAAACTCTTATGAAGTATATAGGAGGTTTACCTGCGCATATTAGAAACACTGTTTTCATGTTTGGACCCACTAACCTTGATGAGGTTTATGTTCAAGCAACGTATATTGAAGCAGGGAAAGTAGGTGTGTCAGGGGAATCACGTTTTCAAGAAAAGAGGACAAGAGGAAAAGGCATGGCAAGAATGCAAATGCAGTGACGAGGAAGGAAGGAAAGTCCTCTTGCAAGTATTGAAAGAAAGAGGGACATGATGAGGACAAATGTTGGCAGTTACATCCCGAGAAGAGGCCAAAGTGGTTCAAGGAAAAGAAGGGAATGCAAACAATGGCAACGACAACAAAACCCACAGACTTGGGATCAGATTTAGGTGATGAATCAAAGATCTCATTGGTTGGTATGACAGGTAAAATTGGTGAAGATATTGATTGTAGAAGCAACTTGTTTCATATAAGGGTAATCATGTGACACACTAAGATATACACATTAATCGACAGTGGATCTCAATCTAATCTAATCTCAGAAGAATTGGTTAAGAAATTGGGGTTAAAAACACAAGTACATCATAAGCCTTACACACTTAAATGGATAAGCAATCATCATCAAATGTACATAACAAAGCAGTGCACAATCAAATTTGCAATTTCATCTAAGTATGTGGATGAAGTAACATGTGATGTAGTGCCGTTAAGAGAATGTGGAATGGTCTTAGGTAGTCCATATTTATATGATCGTAAGGCAATCTTCTACAGAACAAAGAATCGATATCAATTTACCAAAGCAGGTCAAGATTATGTGGTTCATGCTCATCATGTTAAAGCAAATAAAACACTTCAAACAATGGAACAATTAAAGAAGGCAGTACAAGCAAGCAACAAACCAATAATTGTTTCAAATGAAGTAATCGATCTTAAGCAAGAACGAGAAATGATTGTTGAATGGAAAATCAATCATAAGTTGCTTCAAGATAAGCTCATGTCGTGCAAATATTACAAGTATATCAACTCATTTGCAGTCGTCTTTTTGATACTATCATTAGTAATTTTGTCTACATGGATGATAGTGGCTTCAGTAAGATGTAACAGGGTTCAAATGGATAACAATATACTATCAGTTGTCATGATTGTGCTACAGTTGATCTTGATGAGACAGGTGCACAGGACAGAGTTCAGAGACAGAGGACAAGTCGGGTGGCCTATCCTGAGCTTGTTGACTGGTCAGTAACCTTTTGGGGACCAAAAGGTCTTTTAGTGGGGAGGTGTGATCCAAAATTGGATCTAGGAGCTTGACAGGGCTAAAAAAGGCTCAAAAATGAAAATGCTTAGAATCCGAAGAAACCAACGCCATTGCGTTCGTCTCATCTTCCTGATTCCATCCATATATTTTCTTCATCAAACGTGCTCCATATGCGAAAGATATGACATTTTGTTCAAAAACCCAAACATGCAAAAAAAGTGGGTGACTGTACAGTCCGTATAGTGCCACATGGCAGGCTGACTGTACAGGTTGTACGGTCATACATCTGATGTGACATCTCTTGGAGAAGACATGTGGAAGGTGACAGGGTGTATGATAGGTACAGTTGGACCAATCAGAGGGTGACATGTGTCACCACTGTAAGGGTGACACGTGGCATAGGATGACATGGAAGACACAGTGGCATGCTGACAAGGTAGTGACTTGGCGGTATGGTTGTTGACTGGGCAGACACCTCGGCAGACCAATGGACAAATAAGTGTTTGACAGGTGGAAGTTTCTGATTGGTTGTTTAGGTGCCACGTGGCTCAGTCATGGGCTGCCACGAGGCACCCTCTGGTTGGCTCTTCGGCGTTGTGTAAAATTTTATGGACTCCACCAAAGTCGAACCCCTGACCTCCACCATGCTAAGGACTGGCAGGACCGGGCTAACCACCCATGCCACTGTTGGTTCTTAACAACCATATGGCAATTAATTTATTTAATTTTGTTTAAAGGTTTAAATGGAGGCGGAAAGGGCTGGGGCTTAGCCCCAGCCCATGGTTCGTTATGTTTTATGCAACCACAAATTTTGGGACATGGGGGCCATGGATGAGGGTGCACCCTCTTCCATAAGACCAGGGGGGTAAGACCATAGGCCAAGCACGCGCATAGGAATAGGGATCGGCCATATGGCCTTCACACAGGACCGGGTGCCATATTTCAGGGGGCCAACATGTTAAGGATAAGTGCTTGGCCACATGGCACAATATTGGTGACCAGGAGCCCTACAAAAAGGAGCTGCACCCTATCTATGCATATTTTGGGTTTTAAACTTTATTATAATGGTTTTTTAATTAATTTTTCTTGTAACTAATGGATTTTATCCATTTTTGGGAGATATTGGGCATTTTTGGAGGCCAAATTTTGGGAGGAATTTGGGGATGGATAACCAACTTTAGATCTATATAAACCAGGCCTGTTTGAGGCCATGGAGGATAGTCAGAGTAGAGTTATGCTAAAGGGAAGCCAAGCCAAAGCCATTTTTATGCAGGGAAGCTATTGAGGAGCAAACGCGTGTGGGCCATTTCTGGGAGCTCCGGTCATCCGTTTTACGTGCCGTTTCTTTTGATGGGTTCTAGAGATCTGGAAGAAGACCAGATCAGTCTTGTAGCCAATTGGCACTACTGCAATGTACTTTTGAGCTTTTGAAAATAAATAAAGAAGCCTCCCCCATAGAGACAAAGGCCCGGAGACGTAGGCAACGTTGTGCCGAACTCCGTTATCAATTTTCTTGTTATGGTTTGTTGTTTATTACTTCATTTCAGATCTGCATATGTGTATATGGCTGTCATAATTCCTCTTATTTCCTCATTCTTTCATTAAGCTTCTCAAATGGTGAATTAACACATGCAATTAAAAAACTCAACCATAGTCATTAAAAGATCTTTACGGATCAGTGGCAGTCCTGTTCTAACTAGCTGAAGAGGTAACTCACCCAATTCATTTCTAATCCTTCCACACATTTTACTGCAAGGTCAACAATGAACCCCGTGACCTGCATAGGTATGTTCTTCCTGACTATCTTACCAGTGATCAACTGGTAGGCTAGGTGCATTATGCCATTCTAGATGGAGGCTACCTTGTAGCCTCGCTTCCCCTTCTTGGCATCGCCATAGGTGTCTTTAATCTTCTGTGTCAGAGCATGATATGCAACCTTCCCTGGATAAAATTCTTGTGGGTCTGGTCCCTACATGCTTAATCTGGTGATCCTATGGATCAACGTTGGATCGATGGTGATATGCTTGTCCAACCACATATAACCACCATGGAAGCATGACAGTAGGAGCTTAACGCACGTGTTAACCTCCTGATGTCTTCCAAAGTGTGGTATCTTCATCACGTTCAAGATAGTGGACCTCGTGATGTCCATATTCCATGGTTGGTGGATGATCTTCGACTTCTTCCCCTTGGTCTTGGTCAAATATTTGTGAGGTGCGAGTATGCCATAGCTCTTGCGGTCTCCTAGGTTATAGTCACTGATTTTCAATGTTAGAAACCTCTCCAACTGCAGTCTGAATGCGCGTATTTCCTTCGAGAGGTACACAGTGATGACTGTGTAGTCGAAGTCCCTCGGGACACTGTCATGAATCATCACATCGGCTAGGGGTGGGATGTAGTTGGGTAGGATGGATGGGATTAGATTCACATTCGCCAAGTCATCATGATGCTTCATTCGTTTCTCGATTGCAGCTTGGGATGGTCCAGATTCATGAGCAGTCAATGAGGATACTTTCACTCCTCTCGTCGATGAGGCTTGGATGCCTGTAGACATCACCTTCTCGACCATGAGGTCTATTAGGATCTCTTCGATGGATTTTTCTTGTACTCTAATTTCATCCGACATGCACACTTGAGATCTGATATCTTAGGTTGGTGAACAAACACTCAATGTAATAGAATGGATGGCGAGGTCTCAATGATCATTGTGTGAAAGAAACTAGTTCTCCGTGGGCTCAGATAATCACAATTGGAAAAAGTGTTCTCAGTGAAATGCTCGATGGGATAAATAGATATTATCATAACAGACTCTTCCAATGGGCAGGAATTCCTCAATCAATGCAATTCCATCTGTTATGGCGCGGTCCCAATGGTTCAAGGGAGAACGTTCTGGCAATAACTGCATTTTTATCCGTTCTGGAGCATCGTTCTAACGGTCGAGACGCATCCAACGGTCATATTTCTTCACCATGGTGAAGTGCCAATCTTCGTTGTTCTGATATCCCGATGGAGTTCCAGTTCTGCAAACCTTCTTTCTGTGGGGTCCTCTCTAGAACGTCCTATAACTTTTATAACTTTGATTTCTTTTTGCCGAGATTTCTAGCCTTCTTTCCTATAATCCGAGTTACTGGGTTCCTCTTCCCATTTTGATTCTTACCTTCTCTTGGTAAAGTAACTTCACATTGTCGATCATATTTCATAGGGTTCAAGGGTGATACTTCTTCTCTATCTGGGGTAGGTTCTCTACTCTCTCTTACAGATAGGTGTTTCATGTCTTCTTGTGTTCTTTCAACTTCGACATCTAGATCCTTGGTCCTTAGTAGCTTCGACTGGTCTTCTTGTTCTTTCAGTAAGTGCGCTATTCTCCTAGCCATGAAATCTCTTAGTTCTTTCTTTTTCTATTCTAGATCCTTCTCTTCTTGTTTCCTTCGTATCTTATCTTTCTAAATATAGGTTTTTCCTAGTGAAATAGAAAATGGGGTGTTGTGCTCAACAAACATAATGATCTCAAATTCTTCTTATGTCGAATTTCCATGAGCACTCATAGATGTCTGGGTAAGTCTTCCACATAGGGTTATCAACTTTCCTCTAAATAATCCTATTCCTGCTAATGAAGGAACCATAACAGGATTTCCCAAAATTTCCCAAGTTCTTTCTGTCATGATGTTCACCTGTGTTTCCTCATCCAGAACACAGTCTATGTCGAAGTATCTTATTCGTGTTTCTATGTGCTCCTTCTCTTTTAAAATCTTTGATAAGTTGATATCTCTGTGATCATTTAGGGTTTCTTGTATCTGTAATAATATAGTCTCTGATCCTTTCTGGGGTTCTATCATATCCTTAGTTTCTTGGATTGTCTCATAGTTTTCTTTTCTCATATTCATCTTTTCAACTTTTTCAATCATTCTAGGGCAATCCAAAACTTCATGTCCAGTAGCCTTACAACAAAGGAAAATAGGACCTCTACCAGGTCATTCCTCAACAAGATGTCCCTATATTTTGCAAATATAACAAATATTTAATACTCTATTTCTCTTGAATGATCTCCAACCTTTCCTGTACTGCACACTGGGAGCACAGTAACTAACATGGAAAAGAATATTTCTAGGATACTGAATCCATTTGTTAGTCTAAACATTCTTTCTATGCATAGGAATAACATAGCTTTCATTATTTCTATCAGATCTATTCATATCAAATCTTCTTTATTCTAGTTGTACCCTAGTTTTCAGATTAGGACCAAATCTATTAAACATACCTAGATCCATTCTTTCAAAATAAATATTTTCACTTATCTTACCTTTCTTAGAGCACAAAGCTTCAAGATCTTACCTCTTTTCTTCAAATCAGACTTCTCTTCTTAGCACAGAGCTTCGCAAGTCAAGTAGAATACTGCACACTAGGGAAACAAAATATACACACATAACTTTCTCTTTTCTTCAGTTCCCAACAATCACATTTTCAAGTCCTGACAACAGAACCATTTTGTTGGCACAGGGGTAGACCCAGGGTTCAATGCTTTAATAATGCAAAAACAAAACCCTAACTACCACCCTTTCGACAACACCTGCAAAGCAGAAGAAGTCTCACCCGAGGTAGAGTAAGGGGTGGTTATATAACTCAAATGTCTACAACCTATCTGGGACACAGATATGTGATTACACCACTCTAACAAAGAACTTAGCAGTTAACATTCATCAATATTTAACCCTTATTCACATCAAAAATCCAAATCCTAATTATAGAACAACACAGTATTCGACCAGATCTAACACATCTAATCACTTAACATATGGAAAGGGATCAGATGTAGCATTCATTCACATCACTAAGCACTTAATCTATCATACCAGGTTCATCTAAGAATTCATTACTGCACTAATCTTAAATCATATGAACAATATAACAACCATAATGCACAAACAAACCATAACACATGATATACATGGTACACCCCCGCGTGGGGCTATGTCCACCAACTCTTCTCTTCTTTATTATATTCTGTCAATCTTCTTACATGCACAGAGCCCAAAAACCCCACTCCACATAGGACAGGAGATCAACGCGCACCTCGCCAGATCCTCCTTCCCTAAGCTAGGTTTAAGCACAAATCCTTCTTACAATCACTTGCACTTAGCTCTGCAAGTCTTAACACATATTATGCATAGAGCCTCTAGCTCCGCACTAAGCCGATCCTACCAGGTCTCTCTACTTACATCACCTAGATTTATATTTATACATTATAAAATGGGCCTAAACATGGGTAAACCCATGGGATGACATCCCATACTCATTACATAAACCCTAAACCCAAAAGTTCCCTAAAAAGGGCCGAGATCCTACGATTTCCACTTCGCTTGGCACTCTGTCTTCGACCACCCTGTCGAATTCCAAAAAATGGTCAAACATGACCAATGTTATCCAAAACTTGGTTGAGGGCCAACAAACACCAAATGTTAAGAACCAAATATCAATATAACATAGAAAAAGCTCAGAATGAGTACTCAACTCCTTGAAAAATTTAGAATTTCAGATAATAAGCCTCTTCGAGGGGAAACCTCCTTATACACCACATAAATTTCCCCATACAAGATTATTCGAAATGAAAATGTCTCCTTGGTATATATAGGAGACTAGGAGGTACAATTAAAAATAATGGACCCAAGATGACATAAATAAAATAACATTACTAATGTAATATGTCACAATTAAGGGGTAATGTGCCACTATTTAGGGCTTAACATTAACGATATACCTCAATGTATGGTAATCAAGTGTTTTCTACAATGTTAGACATCAAAACATCTATTCACATGGGTAATATTCATACTATATATATATATATATATATATATATATATATATATATATTGTCACATAAATCCACATTGTATTGGTCTATGGCTATGTTTTATTATTTTGTAGCTCCATTGTGTATTTTGCATGGCTACGATCAGTTCAAGTCACAGAGGTATGGATCCACATTGTATCTCTGGTGGCCATACCCTTAGTCAATATCATCATGGATCTATAGTGTATTTATTGGAGACCATAATTTGAGTCACTTATAGTCCAAGGATAGATATGCCTACCTCAGGAATGGAACACATATTAACATTGTTTGATGGTTGTTTGCAGTGTCTACCAGGTTCCCTGACTCCATACCCTTACTTCAAAGAATCTACAAAGTGTTCCGTCCATTAGCTTTCATCTTATGACTTCACACTTTGGGGGGAAATCTGTTACACATCAAAATTCCTCACTTTGAAAATGTTACATTCTCATTGTCACAAGTGTCACAAGTTTCCCACTTTTGTCGCAAGTGTCGTAAGTGTCACACTTTTGTCGCAAGTTTCATAAGTGTCATACTTTTTTTGCAGTTGTCGTAATTGTCACATTCTCTTTCTGTAAGTGTCGCATCACGAACGACACCATGAAAAATCTTGATACAACCCATAAAACATGTTAGAAGAAGAAGTCGCTTCATCTGACAGTCGAAACCAATGTTTTTCTATGGGAATTACTCATCTTGGATACTTTTGGAAAGATCGGTGCTTCCCTGCTCATATACAGGGAGCACTAGTTCTTTTTTTCCATCTCACAAGGAGCGTTTTAGCGCTCTGTTTCCCATTCTAAGGGAGCAGCGAGTCGATTGATCAAATCTTGGAAGAAATCCCATTTTCTTCTAAAGAAAACTATGGACTGGATCGAGTTATTTTGGCTTGAATCTAACCCCTAGGATGCATCTAGGGGAGATATCACAACTATTGGAGCCATATCATCAACTAATTCCAAATATACCCAAGGTGGTTGAGCCTCTCAACGCCTATAAATGGAGGCATTCTCATGGTGAACAAAGAAGAGGAAAAATCAGCAAAGCATTTTTATTTTGATTGTGGATCTTTCGAGCAAGGGTTGGATGAGGAGGACTTAGAGATGTTGTTGCAATAAAATATGAATATTGTAACTTTCCTTTTGAAGTTCTCATTAATATACTTGGCCTATTTCCTTCTAGTATGTGTTTACATGTACTTGTCTATGCTTTTCTTAATCTTCATAGATCGATTTATTTTTTCTAATCCATTAGAGTAGGAGATATTCATTTGTTTTTTGTTGTCCATTGCAGGTACTATTCATAACTTGCGGATTGGAGCAACTTGGACAAACGTTGAAAGTGAGGTACATCATACTTTCCGTCCTTCTCTCTTTTTCTATGGATAAAACGAATCTATAGGAATAATAGTGTCCAAAGGTATTTTTTTGTCTTGGTAGAGGGGTCTATACTTGTTTATGCTTGAATCCATTAGGATTGAAATGAAAACCTCACAAGGATGTAAATTCTCCATGTGTTTTTATAGAGGTGGTACTCCTCTTTAAGATTTTCTTAGGACTATAAAATTTCAGAATATGGGACTTTGCAGAAGTATGTCGTGGTAATCAAAGAAATATAAAGATTACAAAAAAGAAAAATGTTTTTTGTTTTTTATTCGGATAAATTTTCTGATAAAGGACCAAGAACCACACACTTCACACATTTAAAGCAAATAAGCAAAATTTCCTCACATCCATCATCGTTAAAATAAGATTTTTGATCACATAAAAATAAAAAGAAGATGATTTTCATGCATAAGAGAACTTTAATAGAGTGGGCATATGGGCAGCTCAATTAAAGATAATGATATACCAATATCAAATACTTTATACTCAAAAATCAGAGTTACAAAGCACAATCGAAATTGATCCCGAAATATCTCTCTTGAAATTTCTAAAAATATATAGTTTGTTACATATTCTTTGAAATTTAAAATGTGTTTGTCTTAAAGATTGGGATTGGCTCTCCCGCAGACCATAAAGAAAATATACACAAGAATTAATATTTTATAAGGAGGATGATGGGTGGTAAAAGAAAAACAAGACCTAGAAAGAAGAAAAGAGAAGTCATCAGACTTCGGTTAATGATTTCTATTCAAAGAAGTGGAGTAACTAGTAAAGAAAGAAAAATGTGATCAGCATAAACTTACTATTATTGTACCTCTTTTTTTCACTTGCTTCTTGGTATCCATTTATTGTCTTCATTAATGGTTACAAGAACTGTCTCAACTATTTATTTCCCCTTGGCGGTCAATTTCTCAATTGCTTTCTTAAACCATTCTTCAATATAATTTTTCATTGGTGCCACGTTGATCTCATGCCAGATTTTGATGTCGAACAACTCGCCCTCCAAGTCTCGTAGATCAAGGGAAATACCATGCAATGATTCTTCAATGTCCTTATTTTTCACAAAGTAGTCCACTAGCCAACTGTCTATGTCTTCCTCATCATATTCAAGTATACCATAGAACCTTTCAACTGACAACCCTTTAAAAATATAAACTTGTTCATCAAATTGTTGCATTGTTAGGAACAATGAGTTGAGGATTAATTTTGGATCATGTACTTCGTTAGTGTTTCTGGCTAGGTCTACCTCTGTGAGCCTCTTTAGTAATTCTTCCCTCTTTTATACAACTTGGATGCACGATTGAACAATATTATTCAAGTTTTTTATCTTTTCTTTCTAACACACATTCAATTGTTTTATCTGACTTGAAGAGGGAAGATCCTCCTCTCTTCTCCTTAGTTCTGTCATGTTAGAAAATTTGTTTCCAAAGGGTAGTACAACATTAAGGTAAAAACCTTATTTATTCTTCAGGTCGTATTGCAAATACTCATGGAAGGCATGCGCCCTCGAGCCAAAAGAAGAATTTTTTTTCAAAATTTCCCATGCCTCTGTGATCAATGCCATTATTTTCTTAATATTTCTTTCCACACAACTCCTGGATGATGTAAGTAGGCTTGAATATCCTTTCAATTTAGAAACGGGTGTGGTGGGTCTGACTATTGTCAAAGGACTGGAAAGAAATTGAAGAGGCATTAAGGTGTCCTCCAGTTCCTTGATCCTTTCTTTCAACTTCGTTTTTTCTACTTCAAGACCACCAATGGATTCATCCATAGCATCCTCGATTGCTCTATGAATTTTAGAAATATGGGAAGGCTGCATATCTCTTAGGTCAACCTTTGAACAAGATTTTCATTTCATATATTCACATCACTTTTTTCAATAATAAATTTCTTGGATTCCCTGTGAAAGATAGCGTTCTGAAAAGAAAATGACTCTTCTTCATTGAAGGTCTCATTCTCAATTATTTCCAATGATGAATTCTGATGGGACATGTTCCCTGTCTAATCAATGATGGGAAATATTTTTTTGATATCCACCTCAAGCTCCATGTCTTCAAGATAGAATCTATTGATGTCACTTTCTATGCAGTGGTCTTCTTCCTCTTTG
Source organism: Picea engelmannii (assembly GCA_009831015.1). Taxonomy (NCBI): domain Eukaryota; kingdom Viridiplantae; phylum Streptophyta; class Pinopsida; order Pinales; family Pinaceae; genus Picea; species Picea engelmannii. Next base: position 1,516,479 of record ML788015.1, on the reverse strand, counting down.
TTACACATTATTTTGGTCACCCCAGTGATCAACTGACGACATGTGCATGACTCACTTCCATGTTCCCTGAAAACACTAAAAGAGACTTTCTCCATGAGAAAAGTAGATTATCTTTTCTTCCTTAAAAACTATGTCAAAGGATATCATCACACCCTTATCTATGCTTAGGGTGCGACGATGCTTGATCATTGCATGATGCACCAAATATGGATCGTGGCATCATTCCAGGCTGCCTGTGCATAGGGTGCGACGATGCTTAAACAAGGGGAAACGTGAAATTCACGAAATTTATAGAAGGGAATCTTATAGAAGATGATGTGGCCTCCGATCGGTTTGGATCTTACTCGCTTCTCTGATTTAGTGGGATCATCCGAATCTCCTCATCCATCCCTCTTTCACCTTATATAAAGAGGGATCTCTTATGGAAAAGGCTAAGGCTTGCTTATGCATGAAGAATTCTACGTCTATAGATTATACTAGAGATAGATTTTCTTTAGCTCTCTAAGTCAGATTGTGGATATTCTTCATCGAAGGAATTGGAACAAAGGTGTGTGTGTTGAAGCAAAGAGCCATTGGAAGGGACGTTGCAACATCAAGGCATGGGTTTTATTCTCCACTTTTCTTTAATATAATGCAACAATACATTTCTTCCCTATAAAGGTGTCTTTACTTTTATTGTATAACTCCTTGATCTTATACATAGAATTCATTGGAATATATATATATATATATATATATATATATATATATATATATATATATATATATATATATATATTCTCTCTCTTTGTTGGTTTGTGCTTCTTAAACATATTCATCATATCAAAAATCCAAATATGGGGCGACAAGGATGACACTCGCAAGGATAAAGTGTCATTTAAAAGGTGTGTCTTTGGTCCCGCTCTGAACTAGTTTATATGACAATGAAGTCTAAGGTGAAGTTTGTATTCTGCCTTGTTTTGTTCTAGCTTCCTGTTGAAGTTAGGGAGATTAGTTTGTGTCTGCACTTACCGATTTGTTTGATAAAAAAATTGGTGACCATACTGGGGAACAACTTCTTTTGTTTTTTTTTTCTTATTATTTTCTTTTATCTTGACTACTTTTGATCAATTTCATTCTCTGAGTCTGTGGGTGATCCATCTTGACTCCATGGTTCTGAAAGTTCATTGAGAAACTGCTATTTTTTCAAATTTTCTTAATATTCAGACATCGTCCCCCTATGTCTTATTTTCAGCCTGCGATGATTCTTCATTGTCTCACTTTGCTTGTGTGAACCAGGGAAACGATGTCACACTGTCTTACTTTCATCCTGCAATGATCCTTCATCGTCGCACTGTACCCTTCCGCAACATGCAACGATTCTTGTAGGAATTGTTGGAGTGACAATCAACTTTCTTTTCTTTGCCTAGATTTGTCTTTACTGCATGGGATGAAATTTTATCTTTGATGAATGATTGGTTTGCATCTTTTAAGCCTGAATTTGATTGATTTTCAATAATTGAGAGTCTTCTTCATAAGCTTTGTAAATTTTATTTTTTACTTCTTATTGCAAGGGTATAATCTCAAGGCTTTGTTCTTGAGTGCTTGCTTGATAAGTTTTTCTTGATCTCTTTTGAGTTTTGGATTGTTGTTGATTAAGAAACATTTTTTTTTTGCATTCAAAAAATAGTTTTCTTATCTTTTCATTTTTGCTTGCATTATCAATTTGATTTGGGAAATAGTGTTAAGAATGCAATAATCTTCTTGGACCATTCTTTCTTTTTTGAATTATGTCTCTGTTCTGATTTGAAAAGGAAAGGACTGACGTTTATTTTTATTTTTAGTAGTATTTGTAAGAAATATTTTTCATTCAAATATTTGTTGAAAAGAGAAAATTGGAAGATCTAGTAGTTTTGATTGTTTGGAATCCATATCATTCAAAGATTGAGAAATTGTGATTTGTAACTTTTTGTATCCTGGAAAGAGAAAACTTCTCCCTATTGTAATTAGAGTTCATTGAATGAAACAATTATATATCATCTATTTTCACATTTTATTGGGTCAAGGCCAAATACATCATCAGTTTCATTTTCGTTTCCCTTTCGAGTAAGAAACAACCTTCAAAATACAACGTAATTTTAAAATATATTAGCAAATTTTATTTTCTAGAATTTTTATACACCAACATTAGCTAGGATATCTCTTTGGAATAGGTTGTGAGACACACCCTCCAAAGAATCAAAACACACAATAGTATTTTTTGATAGGGAGAGTTCAAATCCACTTGCTACATTTTGTCCCGGGAAACCCTTCTAACACAAGGTTCAATCACGAGGTCGCATTAAGGCCGATAGAGTTACTCACCCTACTTTGTTGGTCTTAGTGTAGATATTGCACATATTATTGGGGGTCACTTGAGAAGAAAATCCTATGGGGAACTTCTCGAGTTGATTTCGGGCTTAGATACCCTACCCTTGCATGTGGATCGGACTGTCGACTACTTCCCAATGCATCATTGTCGTAATTAGTAACCTTAGTGGCATATCTCATTAGAATCTTTACATGAGGTGACTGTGTAGGGGAAAGTATTCATGGTACCTAGAATCGTCGCTGACCAAACTCACTCAGGCTCCTTGGAGGGTATACCCATGATTATGTGTGGGAGCTTGCACCAGGGTGTAAGTCCATTAAGTAGGTCGTCAATGTAAATTTTCCACCCGCTTTATCCTATCCCCTTCTTGTCTTGATTTCGCGACGTTTGATTTCATCACCAACTAGTGACTTCAAAATAAGAAGGTTTGTTTGTGTGTTTGATATCTAGATTTTATTAGTGAGTGTTTTTTGTTTCTCTAGTTGGCCATAGATTTATTTCATTCTTTATTTGGTGTGGCCAACATCTTCCCTCGTCATTCACGTAGGATGCAAGGGTTACATTCAGAAGGTCCAGAAGAATATGCTCCTTTGATTCCTAACTCACCAGAGGGTTGTATTGAAGGAGCAGTCAATAACAACATAGCCTCTAAGATTGGAAGTTCTACTCCATTGGAGGAATCAATACTTCATGTAAATCCATTATTGAGTGTTGTACAAGATCCACTTTTTCTCTAGATAAATTCATCGGGAGAGGTTTTTGCTGAAGATTATACTAGAATACCTATTGGACCTTACACAAAGTCTTGTGTAGATGATCCACCCTTCCATAGTGAATCATTTAGAACTCCGGTTCATATTGCTGGAATTTCTAATCCTATCTCAGTCCCTATCCATTCTCTTTGGAGGACCTCCTCGGGACACAACATTTTTGATAAACTAGGAATGAGTCCTAATCAACCTATGGCATCACATATTCCTGTGACTTCCACTGCTTATACAGTACCTTTAGATCATTTTACTGGCATGACCAATAATGTTTTCACGATTTCAGACCAATTGTTGGTTGGTTCTCACACAGTTCTTCCCCTCTAACTTGCTATCTCTACCATGGTCCCACAAGTTACATTTGTTTATTTCGGAAGTCTGGTAATCACCCAAGATCCTATTGGAACACCGCTTCCTCTTAGATCAAATCCATCACTTCCACCTGGGTATAACTCTCTTAATACTTCTATTTCTATTCCTGCCCAGAGTCCATTTGGAGGGCCGGGTATTTGTTTTCCTCCTATGTATAATGTTTCTAGTATTTTTGTTCCTACACCTACCCAGGTTCTCTTCGAGGGGCCTATAATTCCTCCTCCACCTCCATCTGGAGGATATAATCATCCCGACCCAAGTATCTCCAATCAAATTGGAGGCATAAGTTTTTCTGCCACTTCTGGTTTTTAAATTCCTGTTGGAGGCCAACCTCAAGTAGGGGGGAAAACTCAAGTTGGGGGAAACCCCAAGTTGGGGGGAAACCCCAAGTTGGGGGTCATAATCCAGTGTACGGGAAATATATCCCTAGATTACAATCTCAACCTTGGAATTTTCCTTTCCAAGGAAATCAACAACCGTCTGGGGGGAAAACTCCTTAAGTTAATTTTTTTGTACCCTCTAATCTCGGGAAACCATATCTAGGATCTATGAATCCTACTTGGGATCAAGGTTTTTAGTCTAATGCTCCTTTCCAAGGAAGCTTACCCAATCAACCAAATCATGTTTTATATTTGACTCAAAACCCTCCACCACCGAATTTGATAGTACCCTCTAACTATCTACATACTGCTTATGGTCCTACTAATATACCTACGATATTACCTCCTCAAAATTACCAGTTTCCTCAAGTGAACAGAAAATTTTCATTTCTTGCTACTTTGGGTTTACCTGATTTATCTATGATTTTGAATGATCCAATATTGCATTCTCCTTATTGGTCGGTCATACCTGCCAAGTTACCATCAGAAATTCCTAAGTTTGACAGTCGATCAGGGGAAGACTCAAATAATCATGTCATGACATTCCATCTTTGGTGTTCATCCAACTCTTTGATGGATGACTCCAATAGATTATGTATTTTCCAATGAACTCTTACGGGTTCAAAAACCAAATGGTATATCAAATTTCCACGAGGATTCTTCAATGATTTCAACACCTTAGTTATGGATTTCTTAACGCATTACCAGTTACCAATATGATATGAGACAGGAACCAAAAATTTTAGTTCATTTAAACAATCCTCTTCTACTCACTTTTCCAATCATATTCACGAGTGGAGGAGGAGAAGACACTTAATCAAAGTTCCCCTTCCTGATCAATTATTGGCCGAGTGGTTTACCAAGTCACTCATCATTCCTATAGCCCGTGATGTCACCATGAGTGGTATCATTACTGAAGATTAGGCGATTATTCGTTCTCAATACTTAGATCTTATTTACTCACAAACATACAAATTATATGACTTGATCCCTAATGCTCCTTGCCCGTCTACAAATCCAACCCCAACACCTCCAATGGATTCACATGTTGTTGATGGTGTGATTGGCACTTTTCACACTGAGACTCAGTCTAAACAAGATAGTCATTCCAATCCCAAATCTAATAATAATAATGTATAAAATACTCCTCCTTCAACTCCTTCTCTCGGTAAAACATCTGAGGTTAACATGGTTCAATCTACACTTACCGGTAAAAATGAAAATAAAAATAAAGGGAAGGGTACGAATAAGAAGGAAACGAATAATAATCAACAATCCGATAACCCAAGTCTCAACTTGTTGATGACAAAGAAAAGGGAAAACCTCATTATCATTGTCTTATTTGTGGTGAGGATCGTTATACAAAATATTTTCCACGACGTGCTGAGGTTACTAAGTTCCTGCAAGGGACCGAGACACCTCCTACACCTGATGTTTTGTTACAACCTTTTCCTTCTCAACAACAGGCCCAATTGGTCATTCATGACCAACCTTTTTCCTCTACCACATCTTATGTACTTATGTGTACTAGTGACTCCAACAAGAACGAAGTTGTAGTCACTACTCGAGCCAAATATTATTCTCTTTCGAAAGTGAAAGTTGATGATTCACCACCTCCATTAGTTCAACCTCCTCCATCGACTTCACCTCCCAATGGTCCTCTTCATCTCAAACGATCGAGTCTAGATACAGTTCTTCATCCTCCTCCTAAGGATGTTTTTTGTAATTCATTATTTAACCCTCACACACGTGCCTCTCAAAACTACAGTATTGTAGAAGATCTTGCACATGCACCTTCTACGATGTCGGCTCTCGAAGTCCTTCAAAGTTGTCCTATGAAACAGAAGGCAATGTTAAAGGCTATTGGTGGAATTAATCCTAATGATACAAACTTGATAATATTTGACTTGGAAGATCATATTCCAAGGCTCCCTCCTCAATTAGCATTTCAAATACAAGTCATTGTGGAAAACAAGAATATTTTTCGAACCGTTATTGATGAAGGAGCATCTACTTGCATCATGTCTATCACTTGTTGGAAATCCATTGGCTCTCCTTCCCTTACTGAGTCACACAATACTCTAAAATATTTTAATGGTACAGGTTTTAAACCTTATGGTGTTCTTCCTTTGCTATATATTACGTTAGAAGGCAAAGAAATTACTATTGAGGTTGAGGTGTTTGATGAACCTCTTTATTAAAAGCTTCTACTTGGACGTAGTTGGATTGATTTTATGCATGCAGTTGTTTCTTATCTTTTCCATGTGATACGTTTCCCTCACCAAGGAAATTGTTTTACTGTCGATGAACTCGCCTTCTTTAATTTCGATTCACGTACTATTAACGTACCTTTCATTGTGAAAACACCTCCCGGTTATGAGAATGTTGGTGTGGGTCTTCTAAAGGATTCATCGTTAATGGGTATGTTCCCCATTCCACCACCTGATATTCCTACTCCTTTTTTTTCTTCGATTAACATGATATCGAATACTGTTGGTGAAATCCCTAGTCTTATGACCCTTGGATAGTACCTAACTCTAACGACTGTCTTCATTACGGCGACCGAATGCCTTTATGATCCAAATTATTTTCGACATGAAATGAGAGGGGAGATATAATAAAGAAATATATAGAGATATATCAAATATCCAATAATATAACAAAAATGTATAAGAGATGCAACCATAAACATAGAGATACAGTAATACACAATTTTCTATTAATGAGAGAAAATGTACAAAGACTGTAAAAATACAGAGTGAAAGACTCGCTAGAATGGTGGCATCTTATCTCTAAGAAGAGATGTGTCTGCTACTCACATTCACAAGAAGATTATTTTACAATGAGGATCTAAAGGCCTTTTTATCATAAAGAAAATCCAAAACCCTAACCTTGGAATATGAAAATCCAACAGTTTTGTGGACCTCGTTTTGGGTAGTTTGGTGTATCAACTTCCTAAGGGCGTAACTTTGGCATATGATCTTTGTTTAGGGCGCATGATATCTTGTTGGAAAGGTATCATCAAGGAGATTCATTTTGGGGGATCAATCAGAGCCTTCAATCGTCATTGAGAAGTTAGATACCAAAAAACCTTCATTTAGGCCCTCAAAATGGCCTTGGAAGTTTAAAACTGCTAAAAATAGTAAATTGCCAAAATTTCTAGAAAATTGTTTTGAGCCAATTGGAAAAGGTGAGTGGCCACTGATATCCACCTAGATCACTTTAATTCTGGTAGAATTGTCTTATCAATCTATTCAATAAACAACCCCTTCTCCTCATTCTCTCTTAAACTCATCTTCGGATCTGTTTCACACCAACAAGATGATCATGAAAGTTATGTCCATGGAAGATACCCCATGAGACGATGGGAATCATTGTTCTATCCTCTTATTGGAACACGAGACCATAAAGAGATACCAATGGATTTCGAATCCGTCTACTGTCATTACTATTTCCCCTGTTCCTGAACCAACACATGATGTTTTGTACGGAGGGAACTTGGGCAATATTTAACACACCATCCCTCTATATATTTTGATTAAACCCAGAATTGTGGAAAATGTTCATATCAGTGCCTCATGTTCTGCTGATGAGATCTAAATTTACAAGGCCCTTTCCAATAATTCCATGACGTTTTTGCATGGAGTTACGAAGAGATTCCTGAAATTGATCCAGATATTGTTGTACATGATATTAAGACTTACTCGGACGCTAAGCCTGTTCAACAGAGACTTCGCCCAATACATCCATGCAAAGATGTTGTTATTAAACTCGAAGTTGAAAAACTTCTTAAAGTCAGTTTTGTCTATCATGTGGCTTTGACTAATTGGGGGTCCAATCTTGTTCCAGTTACAAATAAACAAGGCACAATCCATGTTTGTGTATTTTATAGGGATATCAACAAGGCTTGTTCCAAAGATAATTATCCAACCCATTTCATTGACAAGATCGTTGACGATTGTGCCGGGAGTGAAATATTATCTTTGATGGATGGTTTCTTTGGCTATAATCAAATCAATATTTTACCTGTGGATCAACATAAAACTTCTTTTATTTTCCCTTGGGGAACCTTCGCATACCAGAAACTACCTTTTGGTCTCAAGAATCCTGGTGCAATTTTTCAACGCGCTATGTCTTACACTTTTCATGATATTAAGCACATTGTACAACCTTACCTAGATGATTTAACGATCCATTCCATGCATCGCCAATATTACCCAACACATTTACGAGCCATTTTCCTATGTTGTCGCTATTATCGTATACGATTGAATCCACATAAATGTGTTTTTTGTGTGGAGTCCGAACGACTTCTTGTTTTTATCGTTTCTACACATGGGATTAGGGTGGACCCTATGAAGGTTGAAGATATTATTAATTTTTCTCCTCCTTCTACCTTACCCCAACTCCAAAATTTGGAAGGGAAGGCAAAAATTTTACGTCGATTCATCCCCAATTATGTTGAATTAACAAAATTTTTTACTCAAATTCTTAAGAAGGGTCACAATTTTGTATGGGATGACATTGCCAACAAAGCCTTTGAAGCTTTGAAATTTTCCTTAACCATACACCACTCTTATTTCCTCTCGATTATAGTAGAGATTATTTCTTATACTTAGTTTGTTTGGACTCTACCATAGCTATGGTTCTAGTCCATGAGGATGATTTGCATGATGAACATGTTATCTACTATTTGAGTCGGAGTCTCACGACCACCGAAACCAAATATATGCATGTGGATAAACTGGATTTGGAAGTTGTTCAAGATGTTTAATGTTTTTGTCATTATATCTTATTTCAAAAAACCATAATCATTTTAGATTGCAACCCTATGCAGCACATTCTTACTCGAAAATTGTTGGGGGAAAAAATACTCCAAATGGATAATGATTCTCTAGGAGTTTGATTTGGATTTTGAGCGAGCCAAATCAAAGAAATATTTGGTTTTTGTCAATTTGATATGTGACCTTCCCTCTACTGAGACAAAAACTTTGGAAGAGGATTCCTTTCCTAATGAGTCTTTCTTTCTAATGAGTTCTGATGAAATATGGTATGGATACATTATCATTTATCTCCAAACCCAAAATTTTTGGCCCGATATTTCTAGTGTAGATCGTCATCGTATTTGGTATCAAACCCTTCAATACATTATCCTTCGTGATACCCTTTACCATCATGGTATTGATTCCATATTTCGACGATTTGTAACCTATGATGAAGCTGAGAAATCTTAAAATGACTACCATTCCAGAGCATGTGGAGTTCATATGTCTGGGTAGGCCATTGCCAAAAATATCTTACGATTTGGTTACTTCTAGCCTTCATTGTTTAGGGATTGTATTACTGTTGTTCAGAAATGCCATGCTTGTCAAACGTATAACAATAAGATACGATCACATCCTTCTCCTTGTTACCCTGTATTTTTTGTTGGTCCATTCACTAAATGGGCCATTGACTTCATGACATGTAACCCTCACTCGGTCAGGGGGCAGGGATACATTATCATAGCTATGGATTATTTCACTAAATGGGTCAAGGTGATGCCTACATTTGATAATACCAGGAAAAATACAACGTTGTTCATATTCAATAATATCGTTAGATTTGGTGTCCCTCAAGCCATCATCACTAACCATTGTAGTTATTTTCACAATTTCATGATGTCTAAACTTACCAAGAATTTGGGTATTTGACATGAAAACTAAACACCTTAATATCCATAGGCCAATGGCCAAGTTGAAGCAATTAACAAAGTTATCACTATTATCCTTCGATGGATGGTAAGACTTCACAAGTCAAGTTGGAACATGATGCTCTTCTCGGAATTATGGGCCTATCAGACATCCATTAAATCTTCCACAAGGTTCACACATTTCCAGTTAGTATATGGTATCGAAGTTGTTTTGTCGATTGAATGTGAAATCCCATATTTGAAACTAGTTGTCGAACTTCTCCCTAACACCTCTCCCAAAGAGGAACATCTCTTGTATTTGATGCAATTAGACGAGACTCTTCATGATGTTTCCTTAGTCATTGAAACTCAGAAGAAACATGTCAAAGTTCAATATGACAAGCATGTCAAACCACTATTTTTTCTGAGGGTGATTTGGTTCTCCTTTACGAACATGATTGTGACTTATTAGGGGACGGTAAATTCTACCCCATGTGGCGTGGCCCTCATATTGTTAAACGAGTGTTGGAGAAAGGGGATTATGAACTGGTATATTATGATGGAATTCCTTTGAGTGAACCCATAAATGGGATTTACTTGAAGAAGTACTATGCTTAAACTATTTTTACATGAGTTCTTTGTATTTTTAATGTATCATACTCTAGTATGATTTTTTCATTTTTGTTCCGCCTTTTAGCTGCTTACCTTGCATTTTTCTTGGTTTCCAAATGTTGATGTATTCACTACCCTACATAGGATTTGCGGATGGTGCTAGTCATAGTACTCAAAACCTATCATCTGTTGCATGAGAAATCTATGCACCTACGAATGAGTTGATCAGTCTAGATGGTGTTTTACTTGGTCGTGCAACTAATAATATCATGGAATAGATTGCAGTTATCGAGTTATTAACTGACACCATTTCATTTGGCATCCGTCATCTTATTGTATGACTTGATTCACAATTAGTAGTGTTGCAATTGAGTAACATTTATTCCATCTGAAGTCCTACTTTGTTATGAGTATACTTAAGAATTTTCCTCTTGGAAAGACATTTTGATTATATTGAGTATCAACATATTCCTAGATGTATAAACACATTGATAGATGCATTGGGTAATTATGTGTTAGACAGACATTTATGCCATTTATAAATCCAAACACACATCTTAAAAAGACAAGTAAATCAGTAGGAACTTTAAATTAATACGTCAAAAGTTTAAAAAGGTGTTTTTCCTAAGACCAATATATCAAAATAGTGAATCTCATGGCTTCATATACAAAAGAATCAAAGATGTTTCTCATTATAACAAAATACTGCCTGTTCCATTCTACGGAGCAGTCGACCAATAGATGTAGAAATGACAACTATATGGTGTTGGTAGCACCTAGGTAGTTCGTCCACCGTGATATCAGGGATGTTCATGGTTAATCCCTCTAGGTTCTGCTTGATCTCCTCGAGATCCTCAGTATCCACTCATTGACCCACCACTACGCATATCTCTCCTTGCCTCTGAATGGGAGATGATGTCAGAGGATGATAAGGTGCCACATCTGCATTATTGAGAGCACTTGATTAGTCTTGGATAAATGAGAAAACATTTTTTAATTAAAATATAAAACAAAATTATATAATGAAAATTTTCTTCTTACTTATGTATCCCCACTGAGATCTCTCGAGTAGAGCTAAGTCAGGATCCCCACAAAATTCCATCCCAACATAAGCATAGTCCTCCACCATGATTAGCTGATATCTGAGCCACTGGAAGAAAGCTTCATCATATTTGACGATAGGCACACCACCGTGATGAGCCATAAAATCCACCCATATTTTCATTCATGGATATAATGGAGTGGGTATGCCCCACTCCACCTGTAGACATAAGACGGGGACCCTCTCTAGGAATAAGGATACTAAAATGGATCCATATACAAACCATTTAAACTGACCATTTCAACACTTTTTCAGTTGCTTCTTCATGTTCTTCAAGAGACCCTCACACTAATTGAAGAGTCGGGGCTCTATACACTTAATGGAGTACTGAAAGTGGCTTTGTAATTCCATGTGGGGATATGCACTCCCTACCATCCGAGTGATAGTGTAGAGGATGGTTCTTAGTGGTAAATCTCGAACATCCCTAAAGAAAACCTTGCCACTATGATTTTATGTACCTGGCATGCAGTGATGTGCAACATAATAGTCCATGGGTTATCCTCCACCTCTTCTTCCCGAGAGTGATACCTAAGAGCCTCGGTGAGATAACCCCATCAGAAAGTAAATTTCATCTATTTCCAAGGTGGGTGTATGCACACCCACGTGGAAGGCTTGTTCATTGACATCCCACATATGGACTAGATACTCCAATAGCCTTAGTCGGGCTATCATACCTTGAACCTTGAAGAATTTGAGTAAACCACACTCATGGAGTTCCATGACAGTGCCCGGGTCATTCTCGGCAAAGTAGTCTTCTTCCTCTTTCTCATGTTCCCTCCACTCAAGCATTTTGACTGAGGAAAATCCAAATTTACAAGGCCACCAAGAATTCTGTGACATTTTTGCGTGGAGTTACGAAGAGATGCCTGGAATTGATCCAGATATTGTTTTACATGATATTAAGACTTACTCAAGCACTAAACCTGTTCAACAAAGACTTCGCCCAATACATCCACACAAAGATGATGCTATTAAACTTGAAGTCGAAAAACTTCTTAAAGTCGGTTTTGTCTATCCTGTGGCTTTGATTGATTGAGTGTCCAATCTTATTCCAGTTACGAATAAACAAGGAACGATCCGTGTTTGTGTAATTTATAGGGATATCAACAAGGCTTGTTCCAAAGATAATTATCCAACCTCTTTCATTGACCATATCGTTGATGATTGTGCCAGGAGTGAAATCTTATCTTTGATGGATGGTTTCTTCGGCTATAATCAAATCAATATTTTACCCATGTATCAACGTAAGACTACTTTTATTTTCCCTTAGGGAACCTTCACATACCGGAAACTACCTTTTGGTCTCAAGAATCTTGGTGCGAATTTTCAACGCGCTATGTCTTACACTTTTCATGATATTAAGCACATTGTACAACCTTACCTACATGATTTACCGATGCATTCCATGCATCGCCAAGATCACCCGACACATTTACGAGCCATTTTCCTACATTGTCGCTATTATCGTATACGATTGAATCCACATAAAGGCATTTTTTGTGTGGAGTCCGAACGACTTCTTGGTTTTATCATTTCTACACATGGGATTAGGGTGGACCCTCTGAAGGTTGAAGATATTATCAAATTTCCTCCTCCTTCTACCTTACCCCAACTCCAAAGTTTGCAAGGCAAGGAAAACGTTTTACGTTGATTCATCCCAAATTATGTTGAATTAACGAAAGGTTTTACTCGAATTCTTAAGATGGGTCACGATTTTGTATGGGACGACACTGCCAACAAAGCCTTTGAAGCTTTGAAACTTGCCTTAACCTGTACACCACTCTTATTTCCTCCTGATTATAGTAGAGATTATTTCTTATACTTAGTTTTTTTGGACTCTACCATAGCTATGGTTCTATTCCAAGAGGATGATTTGCATGATGAACATGGTATCTACTATTTGAGTCGGAGTCTCACGACCACCGAAATCAAATATATGCATGTGGAGAAACTGGATTTGGATTTTTTTCAAGATGTTTAACGTTTTCATCATTATATCTTATTGCACAAAACCACAATCATTTCAAATTGAAACCCTATGCAACACATCCTTACTCGACAATTGTTGGGGACAAAATAATCCAAATAGATAATGATTCTCCAGGAGTTTGATTTGGATTTTGAGCGAGCCAAATCAAAAAAATATTTGGTTTTTTTCGAGTTGATATGTGACCTTCCCTCTACTGAGACATAAACTATGGAAGAGGATTCCTTTCCTAATGAGTCTTTCTTCCTGATGAGTTCTGACGACATATGGTATGGATACATTATCATTTATCTCCAAACCCAAACATTTCGGCTCAGTATTTCTAGTGTAGATCGTCATCGTATTTGGTATCAAGCCCATGAATACATTATCCTTGGTGATACCCTGTACCATCGTGGTATTGATTCCATATTTCAACGATTGCTAACCTATGATGAAGCTGAGAAATCTTAAATTGAATGTCATTCCGAAGCATGTGGAGGTCATATGTCTAGGTATGCCACTACCCAAAATATCTTACAAGTTGGTTACTTCTAGCCTTCGTTGTTTAAGGATTGCATTATTGTTGTTCAGAAATTCCACACTTGTCAAATGTATAACAATAAGATACGATCACATCCTGCTCCTCTTTACCCTATAGTTTCTGTTGGTCCATTTTCTAAATGGGGCATTGACTTCATGGCATGTAACCCTCACTCAGCCAGGGGGCATGAATACATTATCATAACTGTGGATTATTTCACTAAATGGGCCGAGGAGATGCCTACATTTGATAATACCAGGAAAACTACAATATTGTTCATATTCAATAATATCGTTACTATATTTGGTGTCCATCAAGCCATCGTCATTGACCATGGTAGTTATTTTTGCAATTTCATGATGTCTAAACTTACCGATATGTTGGGTATTTGACATGAAAACTAAACACCTTACTATCCACAGGCCAATGGCCAGGTTGAAGCAATTAACAAGTTTCTCACTACTATGCTTCGACATATGGTAGGACTTCACAAGTCAAACTGGAACATGATGCTCTTCTTGACATTATGGGCCTATCAGACATCTGTTAAATATGCCACAGAGTTCACACCTTTCCAATTAGTATATGTTATCGAAGCTATTTTTCCGATTGAATGTGAAATCCCATCTTTGAAACTAGCTGTCAAACTTTTCCCTAACGCCTCTCTCGAAGAGGAACATCTCTTGTATTTGATGCAATTAGATGAGACTCGTCGTGATGTTTCCTTAGTCATTGAAACTTAGAAGAAACATGTCAAAGCTCAATATGACAAGCAGGTCAAACCACATGTTTTTTCTGAGGGTGATTTTGTTTTCCTTTATGAACACGATTGTGACTTATTAGGGGATGGTAAATTCGAGCCCATGTGGCGTGGCCCTTATATCGTTAAACGAGTGTTGGAGAAAGGGGATTATGAGCTGGTAGATTATGCTGGAATTCCTTTGAGTGAACCCATAAATGGTCTTTACTTGAAGAAGTACTATGCTTAAACTATTTTTACATGAGTTCTTTGTATTTTTAGTGTATCATACTCTAGTATTATTTTTTTCATTTTTGTTCCACCTTTTAACTGCTTACCTTGCATTTTGCTTGGTTTCCAGATGTCAATGTCTTCGCTACCCTATATAGGCTTTGTTGATGGTGCTAGTCATAGTACTCAAAACCTATCGCCTGCGGCATGGGAAATCTATGCACCTACGAATGAGTTTCTCAGTCTACATGGTGTTTTCCTTGGTCGTGCAACTAATAATATCGCGAAATACAATGCAGTTATTGAGTTATTAACTGATGCCATTTCATTTGGAATCCATCATATTATTGTATGACTTGATTCACAGTTAGTAGTGTTGCAATTGAGTAACATTCATTCCATCTGAAGTCCTACTTTGTTATGGGTATACTTAAGAATTTGCCTCTTGGAAAGACATTTTGATTATATTGAGTATTAACATATTCCTAGATGTATAAACACATTGACATATGCATTGGCTAATTATGTGTTAGATAGACATTTGCACCATTTATAAATCCATAAACACATCTTAAAAAGACAAGTAAATCGGTAGGAACTTTATATTAATACGTCAAAAGTTACAAAAAGTGTTTGTCCTAAGACCAAAATATCAAAATAGTGAAGCTCATGGCTTCATATACAAAAGCATAAAGGATATTTCTCATTGTAACAAAGGACTGCATGTGCCACTCTACAGAGTAGTCAACCAATATATGTAGATATGTCAAATGTATGGTGTTGGTAGCATCGAGGTAGTTTGTCCACCGTGATATCATGGATGCTCATGATTAATCTCTCTAGGTTTTGCTTGATCTCCTTGATATCCTCAACAACCACTCCTCGACCCACCACAATGCCTATCTCTCCTCACCTCTGAATGGGAGATGATATCGGAGGACGATAAGCTGCCACATATGCATTACTGAGAGCACTTGATTAGTCTTGGATAAATGACAAAAACATTTTTTAATTAAAATATAAAAAAAAATCATATAATGAAACTTTTCTTCTTACCTATGTCCCCCCACTGATATCCCTTAGGTAGAGATAAGTCAAGATCCCAACAGAAGTCCATCCTGACATAAGCATAGTCCTCCACCATGATTAGTTGATCTCTGAGCCACTAGAAGAAAGCTTCGTCATATTTGATGATAGGCACTCCACCGTGACGAGCCATCAAATCCACCCATATTTTCATTCATGGATATTGTGGAGAGGGTATGCCCCACTCCACCTATAGAAATAAGATGGGGACCCTCTCTAGGAAGAAGGATACTAAAATGGATCCATATCCAAACTGTTTCAGATGACCATTCCGACACTTTTTCAGTTGCTTCTTCATGTTGTTCAAGAGACCCTCATACCAATTGAAGACCCGGGGATCTATACACTCTATGGAGTACTGAAAGTGGCTTTGTAAGCCATGTGGGGAGCTACACTCCCTGCCATCTAGTTGATAATATATAGGATGGTTCTCAGTGGTAAATCTCGAACATCCCTAATGAAAACTTTGCTACTATGATTTTATGTACCTGACACAAAATGGTGTGCAACATAATAGTCCATGGGTTCTCCTCCACCTCTGCTTCTTGAGAGTGATACCTAAGAGCCTCGGTGAGATAACCCCATCAGAAAGGAAATGTCATCTATATCTAAGGTGAGTGTATGCACACCCACGTGGAAGGCTTGTTCATTGACATCCCACATATGGACTAGATACTCCAATAGCCTCATTTGGGCTCTCATGCCCTGAACCTTGAAGAATTTGAGTAAACCACACTCCCAGAGTACCATGACAGTGCCTGGATCATTCCCGGTAAAGTAGTATTCTTCCTCTTTCTCACGTTCCCTCCACTCAAGCATTTTGATTCAGGAAAACCTGCCAAGCAACATCAAAGGATGATTAGATTCATAAAAAATCAAAACTTGGAAGTTTTCCTAACTCATCTTATTTTTTCAAAAATTGAGTTGCGGTCATCGCAGGGGCTTGCTTTTACGCAGAGCGACATCGTCGCACCCTGGCCATGTCTCCCATGCGACAATTTGGGATCGTCGTAGTTCATGATAGCGTGAACTTGCGATGATATCAAAGTGAAATGACCTCCAAAAAATTGACCTTAACTCAAATTTAAACCATTAAAAATGCAATTTTAAACCATGAAAAGAGAAAGGAGTAAGAGATTACCTTTTTGACAAAATAGGTTTGCCAAATAGTCCACCAGGTGCTCCATAATCAATGCTTGAAATTTGGAAGAAAATGAGGGTTTTGGGCACTATTTGGGTGAAATTGCAAAATGAAATGGTAAATGGGTTATTTCGACCTATTTTATTACCTTTTACCATATTTAATTGCAAATTGAATTATTTCTTGAATATTTTTCCTATGCCCTAAGTCTAATGAACTTTTCAAAGTGTTTTTATTATAGATTGAAAGATCTAAGGATGAGACATTTGACATGGATTCTCCATTTTTGGTCATTTCTGTGCGTTTTTCTTATGTACATATACTTTTAGGGTTTTTTAGGAAAAAGTACGAGCATAATATCAATTCTTTATCACGCTCATGAAACCATGAGAATGCAATTGAGTAACCATTTATCAATTTTTCGAACTCGCATTGCTAATATGAAAAATAAACCCTACCGAGTATCCTTTAATCTCTTTTCAAGCTCCCTAAACACGAAATGATAGATGAGTGACCTTTTTCTTTTCACGCTCATAAAAGTATTTGAATAAAATGTCTAACGAGTGGTAGATTATCTATTTTTTGGTCTCTTCAAACTAACTTATGAAAAATGACATTTTGGAGTTTTCTTTAAGTGTTTTTCAGACTCTCTAAACATGAAAAGCCCCTGATTTTTCTTTCTTTGCACTTGTAAAACAGGCATCAAAAGGTCCATATGGGACTGAAACACTCCTTCCCAGGGTTCGTTAAAAATACTCTGAGGGACTCATCCGAAGGATGAGCTTACATTATAGGCATATGTTATCCTCCTCAATCTTGCATAAAAATAAAGAGGTACTCACCAGAAATGGTGGGGGGAAATTTGTAAATAAATGTGTATTTGTATCTGTGTTAGTGACAATAAGTCGCTCTTGAACATGACACCCCCCTTCATCACTATATCCATGTTGGGAAATCCATTTGTCTCTCGTTTAATCATCCAAAAATTGATATGTTGGGTCCTCCTTGAGTCAATTCTACCAATACAATTGTTGTGTCGTTCATATGTTCAAGAGAAGTCCAACCCAAACAAGCCTTCTATCGAGTCATCCATCTTCAGTTCTAAATTTTCTACTATGTTGGCCTTCCCTGAGTCAGTTTCAAATCAATTCATACTCTGATATACTTCAAATCTGTTACATATTTAGTGTCATTGATGGGGGATACATTAAGGCTCTCTTATGAAGAGTATTTTCCTGTCGAATTCAACTCATTATCTGGGAGCAAGACTTAGAAATCATTTAGTACCTTGGAGCCTACATGCCTCAATGTCAGGTCTCTTTACTTTCAAGAGTGGGTTCACATCATTGGCCCCTGATTGAAAGATTCCATCGAATGTTCGAATTCAACTCATTCATTCACATTCGTTGGATTGTACTAGAGTACCTTGGGAGTCATTGACATCAATGGTGATTTCCCTCACACTTGTTAACGATTTTCATTAATGACTGGTAATCAAGTGGTTTCTACCATGTTTGACTTCAACACCTATAATCACATGGCTATATTCATACTTATGGATGATGGAAATGAAGACCCTAGATCTCACCATATCAGTCCAGGTTGTGACAGAGTATTCATGAGTTTTTACTGACACGCAGATCCATTGTGTATGTCTCGTGGATATGTCCGAATTTGAATTCCTTAAGAGAATAGATCCACAATGTATTTCTTGTGGCTATGCTTGTAACACTCCCCAGCCGTCATCCCTTTGGCTGGGCAGATGCTACTGTGCAGAACAACATCATTCTCATACTTAATTAATAACATGCATTTAAGTCATATTAAACACATTTAACTCAGAGTAAGCACAAGATTACTGCTAACATAAATAATCCCTGGCATTAACAATAATTCATATGCACAACCAAATACATGATACAAATAAGCATCACAAACATTCACATACTTATAAATTAAGTACAAAATTAAAACGTATCTTTTAATACTGGCGTAATTCCACCAACCACGTACAGGCCTTCCACGAACCTCCCATCCTTAGACCATGTTGCTCATCACTCTCAGTAGTGGGTCACCCCCAAGCTGGGACTAAGCTCCACCCAAGGCAAGGAATCCTAGTCTAGGATAAGGTTACAAGAAAAACTGTATAGGATAATCGGAAAGATTCTTTCCAGGATGCCTTCATACACCCACTACTAACAGACTCTCATTCCCCACATGTATGTTTTTCCCCGGAGTATACACCTTCACAAGCGCAGTCCATCGGTGCTTTACCTCCCTCTCTGGGCCTCGACAACAGGCCATATCAGGAGTTCTCAGAGATTTGAAGCTGGTGTTGGACTCTCTCTAGGAGAAAACCACTTCCCGACAGACTCTCTCACTTGGAAAGAGTGTTACACACAGGCCAGACAACCTGTTTCCTTCAACTCAATTTCCAACACAGTTGGGAAACCATGAGGCTCCACATGAACATAAAATGGTCCGCAAGCCACACATATTCAAGCACTGCATGACCACAACAGTCCACTAGAAACACAGACATGAGCTTCCCAAAACTGGTGACAGACAGATGCTACAACATAACAAGGCTTAACAATTATGAGACATTCGATTTTCCCCAACCAACAATACAAGACAGACTCATGGCTCAGGTTTCGGGGATGCATGAGGGTGTACAGAGATCCCATGTAGATACTTGACGGTTCAGGTAAGGATTCCCTAGAACAAACACCGAAACAGAGGTCGATCCTGGACACCCGCGAGTTCAAACGGAGGATGGAGAATGGGAGGTCGAACACAGACCTGACAGTTTTGACAGAGGGTGTACTGGCTCCTCCAGAAACCAACACAGGCCTTTTTGGTTTTCCCCCGAGTTGCGTGAGGGTATTCTTGCATAGGTCATACGAGATTTCTGGTTCAGATAGTCGACAGTAGAATGGAGGAGGAACCCCCCTCATGGCTCAACTCAACAGTTTTAACTGCATGCGCCTGGGTTGACACTTGTCACCCATGAAGGTTGTTCCTTCCCATTTGGAAGTCACTCTTCCTTCCAAATAAATTAGGATAAAACATCACATTTCACATGGCTTTTGGAATAATATTAAAATAGTATTCCTAAGGACTTAATCCCCTAGGCTCAACACTTAGCCTCTCTTTCCAACCTTCCAGCCCACCAATCCCTTACCCACTCTATGGAAGCTTAGTCCCCCATCACTCATTCATTGTGGTCGGTCTTCACGCAGCGGTGTTTATATTTTTATTAATGTTCTGCATGATTACATATACAAAAGCAGGCTCCCGGCCTTAACACTTAGGCTGTCCGGCCTAATAACACATAAGCCCACCAGATTATATAAAATTGGCTCAACAGCCTATAAAACATAATTACAAGTCATAATGAAAGATTTATACTTCATAGACATGATTTACAATAGCGCTCGACCTTGGGGACATTACAATCCCCTCCCCTTATTTTTGCACTGTCCTCAGTGCAACTTTACATTACATCTACAAGCTTTTCAAAATTTTCAAAAATATGTTGGTACTCTGCCTGCATAACATCTTCATTCTCCCATGTCTTATCCTCAGGACCATACCAGGTCCACTGGACCTTTACAAGCCCTATAGATCGATTCCAGAGATGTTTGTTTTTCCTGTCCAATATGCGCACAGGATGCACTTGCAGGACACCTTCTTGTTCCACCTGAATCACATTCCAATCGATAACATGATTAGCATCTGGTATATATTTCTTAAGAAATGAAACATGAAACACATTATGTACAGTCATAGATGCAGGTAATGCAAGCATATATGCAACTGGCCTAATCCTTTCGAGGATTTCAAATGGCCCACAAAATCTAGCTACCAACTTGGTGCAACTTCCCAGCTTCAGGGAACTCTTGTTAGCTTTCACTTTCAGGAAAACATGATCACCCACTTTGAACTCTCTATGGGTTCTGTTCTTATCAACATAACTTTTCTTCCTATCCTGGGCAACTTTCAAATTCTGCTTAATTTTTATCATTTGGTCCTCCATCTCCTTGAGCAACTCTGGCCCAACTACTGCTCTATCAGCTGGATTATCCCAGCTCACTAGAGTATTGCACTTTCTTCCATAAAGTGCTTCAAATGGGATCATATTCAATGATTCATGATACCCATTGTTGCAGGCGAATTCTACCAAGTGCAGGTAGTCTTCCCATCTTGATGGTTTGTCCATCACATACATTCTCAGTATGTCTTCTATTACTCTGTTCACCCTCTTTGTCTATCCATCAGTCTCAGAATGATAAGTTGTACTAAAGTTCAGATTTGTTCCAAATCCTTTGAACAATCCTTTTCATAAATTCAAGGTGAATTTCGAGTCTCTGTCAGACACAATCATTTTAGGAATTATGTGCAATCGTGCCACTTCCTTCACAAAAATATCAACAACCTCTGCTGCCTTGTGAGTAGTTTTCAGTTGAACAAAATGGGAAACTTGTGTAAGCTTTTCCACCACCACCATGATTGAATCATGTAGCTTGGTTGTTCTGGGAAATCCTGTGATAAAATCCATCATCACCACTTCCCACTTCCACTCAGGAATGGGTAAAGGTTGCAGCAACCCTGATGGGTGCCTATGCTCAGCTTTAACTTTATGGCACTCCATACATCTGGCGATGTATTCAACAATCTCTCTCTTCATACCCGACCAAAAGTAATGGCTCTTGACCACTGCTACTATTTTCCGATATCCAGGGTGCCCTGCATAAGGCACATTATGCATCTCCTACAAAATCATTTGTTTCAAGCACTGGACATTGGGTACAAAAATTCTGTTCTTGTACAACAATATTCCATCTGTTTCTAATTTATAAACTTCCATCTTCTGTGGCATCTTACCCTGCTATAGCTTGGCTACCAATTCTTTGTAATGCAAATCTACATTTGCAGCCTCCAGAATTCTTCTTTTAATATCAGACCGATACATGCTAATGGTTGTAGCATGTAATTCATGCACCCTCCTGCTAAGTGCATCAACCACTTTATTCTCCTTTCCTTTGATATGCTTGATCTCAAAGTCGTACTTGCACAGAAATTCCAGCCACCTACTTTGTCTAGCATTTAAGGTTGGCTGATCAAACAAATATTTCAGACTGTTGTGGTCTTTTCTCAATTCAAATCTCCTTCCCATGAGGTAATGTATCCATTTCCTCAGAGCGTGAACGATTGCTTCCAACTTCAAATCATGAATGGCATAATTATTTTCATGCTCTTTCATCTTCTTGGACTCATAATAGATTGCAAATGCATTCTGACTGAGAACTCCTCCTAACCCTTCTTTACACGCATCTGTGCACACCATGAAATCCACATTTGGATATGCAATTCTCAATATTGGAGCACTAGTTAACAACTACTTCAATCCCTGGAAACTTTTCTCACACTCTTTAGTCCACTGAAACTTTTCCTCCTTCCTTTGCAAGGAAGTGATAGGGTGAGCTATCTTTGAGAACCCTGCGATAAACCTTCTGTAATAGCCCACTAGACACACAAAGTATCTAACTTCCACCACATTCCTTGGCGCTAACCATTCTCTGATGGCCTCAACCTTCTTAGGATCCACGACGATCCCTTTTTCTGAAATAATGTGCCCCAAGTAATGGATCTGCCTTTGATAACATGAGCATTTGTTCAACTTGGCATATAGATGGTGTTCTCTCAACACTTGCAGCACCATCCTCAAGTGTTTTTCATGCTCTTCCTCTAACTTGGAATACACAAAAATGTCATCCAGGAAGACTATGCCAACCTTGTCTAGATAGTCCCTGAATACACCATTCATCAAGCACATAAAAACAACAGGTGTGTTCGACATCCCAAACGGTACCACTGTGAAATCATAATGAACATACCTTGTTCTAAAGGCGGTCTTGCTGATGTCTTCATCCTTTATTCTTACCTGGTGAAATCACAATCTGAGATCTATCTTCGAAAATATTTTCACACCTTTCAATTGATCGAAAAGATCATCGATCCTCGATAGAGGATACTTGTTCTTGATAGTTACTTTGTTCAACTATATGAAATCAATACAGAGCCTCAACGTCCTGTCCTTCTTTTTCATGAAAAGGACTGGGGCACCCCAAGGTGACATGCTTGGGTGAATGTACCCCTTCTTTAGAAGTTCTTCAAGCTGCAATTGCAACTCTTTCAGCTCTGGCGTACTCATTCTATAAGGAACTTTCGACACTGGAGTTGCTCCAGGCATCAAATTTGAAGATAAATCGATATCTCTCTTCAGAGGTAGTCCAGGTACTTCCTGGAATACATCTTCAAACTCTTTAAGTACCTCATGATCCTCAATACTTGACACCTTATCCTTAGTTGTTTCCCCCACATGGGTTGCAACTAATTGACAACGTTTTCTGTAGCACTTCTTTAGCTGCATTGCTGAGATTTCTCTAACAACCACAGCTCTGGGAATTCCTTGGATTGTTTTCCGATTCGCCTCCTCATTAAGGCATGTAAATTCCTTGTTACGACAGTCCAGGAGGGCATGGTGCTGGTCCAACCAGTCCATCCCAATTAAACAATCATAAGAGACTAACGACAGAATATTCAATTCATCCTTCGTGCTCAATCCCTTCATGTCCACTGGACAGGACTTAACCAACTCAATGAATTTCCTCTTGGTTCCTGTAGCCAACTGCACTAACCAAGAATTTTCATGTTTTCTTCTTGATAAATGAAAACTTTCCACCACTCTAGGGTCTATATAACTATGGCTGGCCCCTGAATCAATTAAAATAATAAATGGTTGGTTGTTAATCATACCTTCCACTTCAATCATGTGCGCCTGAAATTCAACTTTCTTATTGTCCAGGGCCGCATAGATCCTTGGCATTCTACTGTCCATGTCCTCCATTGTTTCAGCTTGTTGAACATTATGGACAACTCTTTCATTTCCATTTTTATGGGGACAATCTTTATACTTGTGGTTCTCTTTATAGCCCCAACATTGAATGGGTGTCTGTCTCAGCCTTTGTTCTCCCACTTCATCCATTCTCGATTCTCTAAATGATGGATGTCCTTGAGTATTATTTCTGAAAAAGGGAGGTTTGTTTCCCTTCTGCCTCTTTTCTTTCTTAAACTTCTTCTGGTCATCCCAAGCCTTCCGAAAGGTAGGATTTTCTCTTTGTTGTTCATATAAGCATTTCTCTCTTCTTATTGTTTCTTCCATAGTCTTAGGATCATCATACTAAATCTTGTCACCAATGGGAGGTGGCAGTCCACTCAGATACCTCTGAAAATTGATAGCCTCATCTTTGATGAATGGAACATACTTCAGTAATTCCAAAAACCTTTGTTTGTATTCATCAATGGTCATGCTTCCCAGCTTGAGTTCGAAGAAATCCTTCATCTTTCTGTCATAGTATCTTTTAGTCAGGTATTTCTTCTCGAAATACCTCTTGAATTCCTTCCATGTGATATCTTTCTCTCTAACGTGTTGCACCTGCACAAGATGATCCCACCACATGGATGTTTTTCCTTTTAGTTGATACATCAAAATTCTTCCTTCTACATGAGAGGAATAGTTCTGCAGTTGGAAATATTTCCTCATGCCAAGAAACCATGTTTCGGCATCTTCCTCCTTCTTATGTTCTCCATCGAACGTTGGAGGCTTGATATTGTTCATTTCCCCTTTCAATTCATCCATCCCAGATCTCATGTGATTTCTGGTAGGAGATGGGCTTGAAATATTGTTTTCTTCCCTACTGGAATTCTTTGGGGAGCAACGATGATGTCTGCTGACACTCCTCGATCTTGTTTTTATCTCAGGGGTCCTATGAATCCCTTTTTTTCTTGTGTCACTCTCCTTTTCCAATTTATTTTCTATTCTTTCTAGGCTCTTCAACATCCTTAAGTTGAATTCACCTTGCTGATCCCTAACCCTCATGAGATTTCGACTATCGGCTCGGTGAGCCTGGGCATCTTTCTGCAATCTTTCAATTATTTTCATCACATGCCCTTCCTTATCCAATTCTCTTCCATGCCCATTGGAGTTCGATCCTTCAACTCCCAAGTTGATGTCCCTTCCTTCTCTGAATTGGAGGCAATCATCACCTCTTCCATTTCTATACTCGACATCGATTCACGGCTTTCCTGACACTCATTGAAATCTGCACACACACAATGTTCAGTCCACTGAAGTTTGTCAGGCCTTAAACCCTTAATAAAACTACAACATTCATAAACCAACGTGAATAAGAAAATGTTTCAATTCCATGATTTTTCTGAGCTCTGTTTGGCTCTACAATTTTCGGGTGATAGATCCCTCTTTCTTATCCCCTACCCTCATAAACAAAGGTCATAACCAAATGCTAGACTACTAGGTGTTACTCGGGCTTTCTGTCACACACCAATTATGACAACTAATTTTTTTTTTTATGTCTTTTCTTCGAGGGACAAAATCTCTGAATTTCTATGGGGCCTAGCATAGACCATCCCTTCCCTTATCCTCCTCCAAGTGACCATAACCTAGCCTTAGTGCAAGCGCCTTTCGCAACTCGTGATTTCGCGAGTTAGAGTGTTAAGCCCTCGTGCTCCTCTTTTGCGAATCCCTTAAACACGAAAGGTTAACGTTACATGGACTTTGCCAAAGCGATGTGTACATGCCACTTGTCTCCTCTGCTATACTCTGCTTATGAGCTATGTCGCTACCACCGTCGCACGATACCTCAGCTCTCATCGTTTCACAACCTTAGAGATCAAGGTGCAACTCCTTCACCCTTCGAAACCTCGAAACATGATAAGTCAACAATGGGTTGACTCTTTCCCAGGTGACATGTGTCCACCACCTGTCAACCACACGGTCCCCACCTAACTGATGTGCTATGTGTTTGTACGAGCCCTCGACGCTTGGCACTTCATGACTTCACAGTTGAAAAGAAAATATTTCAACCCTCGAACCCCCAATACGCGATATGATCCAATGACGTGGGTTGAAACAAGATCAATGTCTCATATTGACCACGATCAATGATTCACGTTGATTCTTGATATTAGGGTGGTTATTTCGTCCAACTCCTAACCACCTTATAGATCGATTGGATCCTATGGTCCTTGCTATTTAGTGAGCTCTCCATGGAGAATTCTGACCACCCAATTCACTCCTCAATGACTTCTGCCCAACAGCTGAGTGTTCTCCCTCCTGAACTCAATTTCTATGCGACGGTTTCGATATTTGTCTCCCTTTGAACACTTCAAAGGTGTTATCCTTCCTGAGCTTTGTAACATGGTCAAGTAGTCCGTTGACACTCAAAAACATTCTAAGGTCTGAAATTAGTCCTCCAGACACAATTTCTTCTCAAAACCTCCATCCAAAGACCGCTTATTTGGCCCATCTAGGCTCAGCGTTGAAACTAGGCTCTGATACCAAATTGTAACACTCCCCATTCATCATCCCTTTGGTCGGGCAGACGCTACTGTGCGGAACAACATCATTCTCATACTTAATTAATAACATGCATTTAAGTCATATTAAACACATTTAACTCAGAGTAAGAACAAGATTACTGCTAACATAAATAATTCTTGGCATTAACAATAATTCATATGCACAACAGAATACATGATACAAATAAGCATCACAAACATGCATATACTTATAAATTAAGTACAAAATTAGCACTTATATTTTATTACTGGCGTAATTCCACCAACCACGTGCAGGCCTTCCATGAACCTCCCAGCCTTAGACTACGCTGCTCATTACTCTCATTAGTGGCTCACCCCCGAGATGGGACTAAGCTCCACCCAAGGCAAGGAATCCTAGTCTAGGCCAAGGTTATAGGAAAAACTGTACAGGATAACCGGAAGGATTCTTCCCAGGATGCCTTCTTACGTCCACTACTAATAGACTCTCATTCCCCACATGCATGTTCCACCCCGGAGTATACACCTTCACAAGCACAATCCATCGGTGCTTCACCTCCCTCTCTGGGCCTCAGCAATAGGCTGGATCAGGAATTCTCAGAGCTCTGAAGTGGGTGCTGGACTCTCTCTAGGAGAAAACCACTTCCTGGCAGAATTTCTCACCTGGAAAGAGTGTTACACATAGGCCAGACAACTTGTTTCTTTCAACTCGATTTCCAACACAGTCGTGTAACCACGAGGCTCCACACGAGCATACAATGGTCTGCAAGCCACACGCATTCAAGCATGGCATGAACACAACATTCCACTAGAAACACAGACACAGGCTTCCCAAAACTGGTGACAGACAGATGCTACAGCATAACAAGGCTTAGCAATTACGAGACATTCAATTTTCCCTAACCAACAATACAGGGAAGAATCACGGTTTAGGTTTCGGGGATGCATGAGGGTGTACATAGATCCCACGCAGAGACTTAACAGTTCAGGTAAGGATTCCCTAGAACAAACACTGAAATAGAGGTCGATCCTAGACACCCGCGAGTTCAGACGGAGGATGGAGAATGGGATGTCGAACACAGACTCGATGGTTTTGACAGAGGGTGTATCGGCTCCTCCAGAAATCAACATAGGCCTTTTTGGTTTTCCCCCGAGTTGCGTGAGGGTATTCTTGCAGAGGTCATAAAAGATTTCTAGTTTAGATAATCGACGATAGAATGGAGGAGGAACCCCCCTCATGGCTCAACTCAATAGTTTTAACTGCATGGGCCTGGGTTGACACTTTTCACCCATGAAGCATGTTCCTTCCCATTTGGAAGTCACTCATCCTTCCAAATAACTTAGGATAAAACATCACATTTCACATGGATTTTTGAATAATATTAAAATATTATTCCCGAGGACTTAAGCCCCTAGGATCAACGCTTAGCCTCTCTTTCCAACCTTCCAACCCCCCAATCCCTTACCCACTATGTGGAAGCTTAGTCCCCCATCACTCATTCAACGTGGTCGGTCTGCATGCAATGATGTTTATATTTTTATTAATGTTATGCATGATTACATATACAAAAGCAGGCTCCCGGCCTTAACACTTAGGCTCTCCGGCCTAATAACACATAAGTCCACCAACTTATATAAACTTGGCTCACCAGCCTATAAAACATAATTACAATTCATAATGCAAGATTTATACTTCATAGACATGATTTACAACAGGGCTTGGCCTTGGGGACATTACAATGCTGAATCATGATGACACGGATCCACAGTGTATGTTTAATGTCCATGAATCACTTGAAACTTATGATTAGAGTCACTTGTAGTCTAAGTATGGGAATGCCTACCTCAAAATATGGTATATTATTATGCATATGATTGATTGTTTGTAGGTTCCCGACCGATGTGCTCCTTGTTTTCAACACACACATTATACAAAGTATTTCATCTTTCACAGGTTCTGACTTCATACTTTGGGGGGAATTCGTTTAGACAATATTTTGGTCACCCTAGTGATCAATTGACAACATGTGCATGACTCACTTCCATGTTCCCTGAAAACACTAAAAGAGACTTTCTCCATGAGAAAAGTGGATTAACTTTTCTTCCTTAAAAGATATGTCAAAGGAGATCATCGCACCCTACTCTATTATTAGGGTGAAACGATGCCTTATCATCGCATGTTGCACCAAAGATGGAATGCAACGTCGTTGTAGGTTTCCTATGCATAGGGTG
This sequence comes from Picea engelmannii, assembly GCA_009831015.1. NCBI lineage: Eukaryota > Viridiplantae > Streptophyta > Pinopsida > Pinales > Pinaceae > Picea > Picea engelmannii. The sequence continues at coordinate 1,487,863 of ML788015.1, read as the reverse complement.
TGACGATGCTTAAACAAGGAAAAAAATGAAATTCACAAAATTTCTAGAAGGGAATCTTCTAGAAGATGAGGTGGCCTTCGATCGATTTGGATCTTACTCGCTTCTCTGATTTAGTGGGATCATCCTAATATTCTCATCCATACCTCTTTCACCCTATATAAAGAGGGATCTCTTATGGAAAATGCTAAGGCTTGCTTATGCATGAAGAATTATGTTATAGATTATACTGGAGATAGCTTTTCTTTAGCTCTCTAAGTCAGATTGTGGATCTTCTTCATCAAAGGAATTGGAGCAAAGGTGTGTGTGTTGAAGAAAAGAGCCATTGGAAGGGACCTTGAAACATCAAGGCATGGGTTTCATTCTCCACTTTCCTTTAATATAATGCAACAATACATTTCTTCCCTATAAATGTGTCTTTACTTTTATTGTATAACTCCTTGATCTTATACATAGGATTCATTGGAATATATATATCTTTGTTCTCTCTCTTTGTTGGTTTGATCTTCTTAAATAGGTTCATCATCTAAAAATTCCAAAGATGGAGCAACAAGGACGACACTAGTGAGGATCAAGCGTCATTTAAAAGGTATGTCTTTGGTCCCTCTCCGAACTAGTTTATATGACAGTGAAGTCTAAGGTGAAGTTTTCATTCTGCCTTGTTTTGTTCTAGATTCCTATTGAAGTTGGGCAGATTATTTTGTGTCTGCACTTACCAATTTGTCCGATAACACTCTTGCATGATGTTTTTCCTCTTTTTTCTCAGAGGAATCTTGTGCGAGCTCTCAATTTTTCCTGGAGGGGGATTCTTTTCTCCTCCACCGTTGGAACTAGTGTTGGTAACTTTTCTAGATGGGTGGGTTGTTGGAGAATTTCTCTAAGATGTGGTATTTTTAGGAGTAACAGTTGGGGACTGGTAACTATTCTTGTTGGGACCCTTTCCTTTCTTCTTGTAAAATGCCTTAGTACTAAGTGTCATTTCCAAGTCACCAACATTGTGAGGAGGAGCGCCTAAGTTATTATCTTCTTATTCACTCAGAACAATATGAAAATATGAATAAATGAATTGTTGAATCCTACTGCCAGCATATGTTCCAAGAATATCTTGTTAGGGTCAAACCCCTTTATCATTTCAACATATTTCAAATTCACATTATGGAAGTGGTTCACAAATTCATCGATTTTGTTTATATTCTTGAATATAAAGTCTCCAATGTTTTGAGGAAATGGTATGAATTTCTTTTTCCATTTCTCATGGAAAAAGTGCACCAGAAATTATACTGCCTTGCTACTTCCATGATAAACATTTTATCAGATACATGGCATGGAAGAAATGAACGATTTTCCTTTGAACCGAAAATCATGATAACATTGTGATTTTCCATCTGTTGCAACATCCCCTTTTTATCCAAGAATTTATTTTCCTAGCCGGATATTTTGGGGGTATCTTTACCAAACAATAGTCCTTTAAAAACTGAAATGAAATCATTATAAACTTCATAAAAATGTAAAGAAACCTTGTGACTCCACAATGCTTGGTACCAGAAGGTAATTGGATCAAGTTCACAATTCACCCTCTTACAGATAGACAATTTTGGAAATTGACAACAATATGCTATCGCAAACACGAAATAAGAAGCCATGAATAATTTCTTGTCCTTTTTGTACTGTGACAATTGGGAGGAGATTTCAATGGAAATTAGTTTTCCCCAATCAAAAATATCTTTATCCTTAACTGTAAAATATAAAATATAGAGAATCATTTGAGAAATAGTGGCAGTGTTGTCTTGGCCTATTAGCTTGGTAAACAACCAAGAAATTTCTCGAAAGGGGTTTTTGAACGAGTCGACCTGAATCCTGGTAATGTCTTCTGGGATAGCTGCATGATTCTCTAAGAACTCTGGCAAGAGGACCAAGACATTGTCATTCCTTTTTAGGAAATCCCTGCAATCCTCTCCTTTGAAGGTAAGTGTTTCCTTAGGGAGCTTCAACATATTATGAAATATTTATGGTAAAAGAGAGATGGGGGAACGATCTTGGAGTTGTATGATTCACTGAATCGATACATATTTATCAATGCACCATGCAACCAGTTCTTGCATTCGAAAACCTCACGGACACACCCTGCATGAGAAATTTTGGATGTCCAGATCACTTATTTTTTAGTAGAGGAGATGAATAGTAAGAATACGCTCTGGACCACTGAAAGTTCTGGTCTTCATGCCCAAAAATATTCAAAGTATCACAAAAACTATGTTTTCAAGTTGTTGTTTCCATAACTTGACAAGAGTGTTCTTTTAACCAGATAATATTTGAAATGAGCACGTGAGAGAGATAACAATAATATAATATTTGGAAAATCGTTATTTAATTCGGCTTAATGGGAAATATCCTCGATACCTTCTCTTATTAATGGCGATCTTTACAGAACCTGCATGATGAGTTATTAAACCATACTAAATGTGTATTGGGAAAATCACTAAGGTGGCGAGGATGAATGAGAGAAATTAGGATTTGGGAACTTTTGTGAACCCACCAACCCATGAAACCATGGTTGTGAATGATAGAAAATAGGATAAGTGTTGTACTGCAGTCGGTCAGAGTCAATATAGGAGAAGAAAGATACTTAGGAGCTTGGTACCTGTGACAAGTCTGATAGTCATAATGTAGATCACAAATCTTTGGGTGCAAAATGGATATCGCGAAACTTGGAATATGAAACCTTGAACTCTTGAACCCATGGTTGGAAAAATGGTTAAGTATATAATAACATGGTGGTCATTCAAACTCATGATATGGGAGTATGGATGGAGGTGAATATTTACGAATCCTCCAACCCACAAACCCACCATTTTTTAAAAATGTTTAAGTATAGTAACTAGAAAGGGAAAAGAGAGGGGAGAAAAGAAAATGGGAATTTGGGTAAGTATAGAAGAGGGAAAAGAAATGGAAAAAGGAGGTTGGAAAAATACAAAGGGAAGGCAAAAATAAGAAGCGAGAATTGGTCTCAACAACTGGCTCCAACTGTGGGATGATAACCCCCTATGGGTTGTCAAGAATCCAAAATTTCTATGACTAGGTACTTCCATCCATTGTGCTATTGTTACACATTATTTTTGACATCCCTATGACTATTAATGATGTAAACCTATATGTTGCCTTTAGAGGGGTTAGTGGCCTGAATTCTTGAAGAAATAAGGGAGAAGAACTTTACTTAAGAGAATAAATTGTATTTCCCTTTGTAAAAACCCTATTAAGGAAGGTCTTCACAGGCTACACTATATATAGGGTGCGATGATGCCTTATCGTCACCCCCCGCTCTAAATCTAGGCTGTGATGTCTCCGCAGGCTACACTATACTTAGGGTGCGATGATTTTTGTATGTGGGAAAAATGACCATCTTCTCGATGCTTCTAGAAAGAGAAGCTTTTATGGTGAGGTGGCCTCTGAATAGTTTGGATCTTACTCACTTTTATGATTTAGTGGGATCATCCTAACCTCCTCACCTTATCCTCTTCATCTTATAAAAGGAGAGGAGATCTCATGGAGAAAGTTAGCTTGATTGGGTTGGAAAGTTCTTACGTTTGTAGGTTGGCGTTTTTGGGCCTATGTTAAATTTTAGCTTTGCTTTGTCAAGATAGATTGTGGGTAGCTATCATATCTACAACGTCAGAATCCATCGGATAGAAGTGTGGGAAGCAAGGAACTGTTGGAAGGAGCTTGGCAAAATCAAGGCATATGGTTGTATCTTTCTTCCACATTCTTTAATACATATATACTTTTATTTCCTATATGAATGTTATTTTTTCATATTGTATGATTCCTTGATCACATACATAGTTTCATATCAAATAGACTCTGTTATTCTTGTATTCATTGGCTTGTGTTCTTTTGCAGATATTTCTCCATAAGCCTTGTGATGGAGGTTGGATTGCATTGGCGAAGTCAGATCTTCGATATTTAAAAGGTATGTTCTAGATCCATTTCTCATTTTATAATTAAAATCTAAGGAAAGAGTAGTGTACTATCTTGTTTTGTTCTAGTTTTGTAGTTAATCTAGGGAGATCTGTTTGTGTCCACACTTGTCAATTTATCTAATAACAAATTTGGCGACCATACCAGGGAATGAATTATTTTCCTAGTTTGTATTTCTTTCTTTATTTGATGGCTTGGGTTATTATTTCTGAGTCACCGAGAGATCCGGATGAACTCTTTGACTGTTTAATTTCACTGGAAAAACCTTCATGCTTTTTATTTTTTCCATTTTCATTTGATCGTCGCACCTTGCTTTGAGGGATAGTGCGATGATCTAGGATCGACACACCCTACCTTTTTGACATAGTGCAACGTCACCACACAATATTTGTTCTCTAGCCTATGACGATCAGGGGTCATCGCCATGTGTTGGTCTACAGCCTACGAAAATTTTGAAAACGTTTTGTTTTTGGTGGTTTTCCTTCCCCGGATCTGTGATATGGTTCTGGGGTGAATTTTTGGGTTTGATTGTAGTTTGTTTACAGTCTTCTTGATAGTATTTGAGCTGATTTTAGCCATCTTTTGTTTGTTTTCTTTTGAAATATTTGGTCTCTTTCTTTGAGTGTCTTTCAGTTACAAAACAATGTTTTTCTTTAGAATTGTTAAGTGAAAGAACACTTCATTTTTCTTGAATAGTTCATGTTAAAAGAGAAAAATTGTTTGGGTTGTTTTTTTTTATAGATATTTTCTATTTATTTTAGCTATCTTTAAAACGAAAAATTTTAATTTCTTTCTTTATATTAGATTGGGGGCATCTTTGCATTTGAAGTAGTGAAATTGCATTTTTTTTGCTTTTTTGGTCTTGAATTATTAAAAACAAATTCCCCCTCATGGTCGGGGGGGGGGAGAGAATCATGTATTGGTGTACAGTCTCTTTATCTCATTTCTTGAAGATCTTAATATTGATGAGTTTAATCAAATTTTGGGACATTGTCCATCTAGGAATGATAAGCGTTTTCTCCTCCTTGTAATATAGCTTTCATCGAAGTGAAATATTTGCATTCTCATTTATTTGCATTGTTTAGAGTCATTCAAAACATCATTTAGTCCACACCATATTTATTTTGACTAAACAACAACCTTAAAATAAAGCGTTTATAAAAATTGATTAGACATTTTTATATTTTCTGGTAGCAAACCTACATTAGCTTAAGGTGTAAGGCTTTGGAATAGGTTGAAAGGATAAATTTCCAAAGTTATCAAACAAACATAGAATCTTGTGATAGGGAGAGGTTAAATCCACTTATTACATTTTGTCCTGGGAAGACCTTTTAACACAAGGGTCAATCACGAGGTCGCATTAGGGCCGACAGAGTTACTCACCCTACTTTGTTGGTTTTGGTGTAGAGATTGCACGTATTATTGGGGGTCACTTGAGGGTATACCCACGATTATGTGTGGGAGCCACTTGAGTTGTTTTTGGGATAGATACCCTGCCTTTGCGTGTGGATCAGACTATCGACTATTTCCCCAGGCATCACTGTAGTAATTGGTAACCTTAGTGGCCTTTGTCTTTAGAGTATTTACACAAGGTGACTGTGGAGGGGAAAGTATTCACAGTACCTGGAATCGATGTTGGCCAAAATCACTCGGGCTCCTTGGAGGGTATACCCATGATTATGTGTGGGATCTTACACCAAGGAATAAGTCCATTAAGCAGGTCGTCAACGTAACTTTTCCACCTGCTCTATCTCATCCCTTTCTTACTTTGATCCCGCGATGTTGGATTTCATCACCAACTAGTGCGTTCATTGTAAGAAGGGTTTGTTTTCTTGTTTTCTTACTATATTTTTAGCATGTGCTCTTTGTATTTCCCTAGAAGACTCTAGGTTGGATCTTTATTTAATGGCATCAGTTCTCAGAACAACCAATGAAGGAACCCCTGCTCCAGGGGAGCCTTTCATTTTTCCTTCTTACAGAAACATTGGTCCTCCTCACATTGCTACTTTGAACCTTCCAGGCCTCACGATTGGATTTCCAGTATGGTTGTTTTCCACTCAGGTAATCCTGAATGCAGTTAGTGCTTTGGTTGTAAGCACTCCCCCCCAAGATCATGAACCTCATGTTAATCCTTCGTCTTCTTCACTAGTAGGATCTTCTTCGCCTTCTTCAATTGAAAGGTATTCTTCCATTTCATCTTCTTCGTCGAGTGAAAGATCTAAATATATTAACCCGGTGAATAAGAAGAAGAAGAAAAGGAAGAATAAGAAGAAGAAAAATAAGCAAGGGTCCAAACCTCCAACCACTGCTAGACATGTTGGAAAACAACCAGTTACTAATAATCAAGTTGGGAGTGTTTATGGTGCCAAGACAACAACCCATAAGCCCAAGTACCCTTGCAAGATTTGTAAGGGTATCCATCTTCTTAAGGATTGTATTGGTCTATCCAAGGTTATAGAAGCATGGTATACACGCCCTCACCAAACCATGTCATTAGCCTCTAAACAACATGTTGATGACCTCCCGTCAACTAGTCAAGATATCGTTGGGAAGAAGAAAAGTAGAGTCAAGTTCTCGTGTATTTTATGCAGAGGGATTCATCAAACTCACCTTTTCCTTGGTATGGACGAAGCCTCGAAATTACTGGAATACATGATTGTTTCCCAACCTCAACTTCTAGCTTCTTATTGCAAGCTTACTCTCAACCCACTTGTAGTTGATGGAATGATCAATCTGTTCCCTTCATCGGTCAATCTGGTTGATCATGTAGTCAATATGGTCACTTACTTAGTTGATCATATTGACAAAGTGGTCGATTCGATCCCTTTCTCGATCGATCCCATACTCCCGTTAGAGAGTGTCACCCAAGTGGTCGATCCTTTTCCACCCATCGATCCCATTCTCCCCTTGGAGAATGAAACTCAAGTGGTCGATCTGATCTCATCATTGGTCGATCCTACTCTCTCGCTAGAGAGTAAACATGATACTGCCCATGTTTTTCTTGTTGATACATAATCTACCATGATTAGGGGTATTCCCGTAGAGCCCTCTCCAAGTAATGAGGCCATCCTTTTCGATTTGGATTCACTAACTGGACCTCTTATTCCCTCTCACATTCCTTTCAAGATTACAATACAAGTTTGTGGTTGGGACGTTCATTAAACATTGATAGATGAGGGTTCATCCATTAGTATTTTGTTCTCTATTGTTTGGAAAAATTTGGGTTATCCTCAACTTTTGCCGGTTACACAGACTCTATTTTCTTTTAACAAAAGAACCAATCACCCTTTAGGGATTCTTCCTCAGTTTCCCATAACTTTGCTAGGGAAAGATGTCTTTGTTGATGTCATGGTAGTACAAGACCCCTTGGATTTTTATTTACTCCTTCAACGATATTATGTCTATGCCATGAAAGCTATTGTGTCCAGTCTTTTTCGTGTCATATATTTCCTGCACGATGGAAGAATGGTGACTATTGATCAACTTTCATTCGTTGGCCCTGACTTGACCATCAACTCAATGACCTCCCTAAACAGTTCTTATATGCAGACGGTATCGCCCCTACCATAGGTCAATTATGTGGCGTTGTCTCCCATGCCTTCAGTTGTCGATGCAGATACGCCTCTCACTGTAATATCACTCCCTTATGAATTAGATCCAATAGTTCACATGCTAATATCTTCAGTAGGGATATTGGAGCCTGATCTCCTTGCCCCTATCATGACCCTCGACATGTGTTCCTTCCAAAGTGTGTTTCTTTCCTTCAGTGAATATCTCTTGGAAGCCATGACTAATTTTTGTCCCTTAACATAGTGTCCTTCTGGAGAATTTTCCTCTTGGAATCCATGATCAAGAAGATCCCGATGAGCATGGTTTTCTGATTTCAAGGTCATTAAAAAATGAAACTAGCCTTGAGCATGGTTTTCTGATTTCAAGATCGTTAAAAAATGAAACTAGTTGTGAGGATAGTTTTTCGTCTCTCTGTAGAAACCTCATTAAAAAATGAAATATAGCTTACGAGCATAGTTTTTGTTTCTGTTTCAATATCATTAAAAAGTGAAACAAGGATCTAGGGATTGAACCTAGATTCCCAAGCATAGTTTTTCTTCTCTATGGAAAGCTCATTAAAAAATGAAATATATTTCTCCCCTCTTTGATCAAGTCAAGTAATTTGTTACGTATAGTATTTGATGCTTCTTTTCATCCTCCTATGTTGTTGGATGAATCGAATCTTGGGTGTTAATTCTTTCAACCTTTGGACTTCATGCTGAAGTTACGTTGCTAGCTTCTTAAGTTGGGGGCTAAGTACCAACCATGCGAATCTGTGAACCATGCATTGGGAAGTATCAAGCATAGTTTTCTATGCTTCAAGCTTGTGTAAAAATGAAACCACCTACCTCAAGCATAGTTTTCTATGGTTCAATCTTGTGTAAAAATGAGACCACCTACCTCAAGCATAGTTTCCTTTGGTTCATGTTTGCGTAAAATGAAACCATGTCCAAGCATAGTTTTGTTTAGTTTTAAGCTTGTGAAAAAAAATAATAAAATCTATCCCAAGCATAGTTTTGTTTTGTTTTGATCTTGTGTAAAAATGAAAACAATCCCGAGCTTAGTATTTTTTCTTTTTCATGCTCATAAATCAATGAGAATGTAACCAAGTATACTTTTATCACTTTTTCGGACTCGTAAAGGTTATACGAAAAATGAACCCCTTGGAGTTCCCTTCAAACTCTTTTCATACTCTCTAAACATGCAAAGATTGTCGAGTGATCTTGTTTTTTTCACGCTCGTTAAAGTATTTGAAGAAAATGTTTGTTGAGAGGTAGTTTATCTATATTTTGGTCTCTTTAGACTAACTTATGAAAAATGACATTTTCGAGTTTTCTTTAAATGTTTTTCAGATTCTCTAAACATTAAAAACCCATGAGTTTTCTTTCTTTGGACTCCTAAAACAAACATCGAAAGGCCCATATGGGACCAAACCACTCCTTCCTAGGGTTTGTTAAACATACTTCGAGGGACTCATTCGAAGGATGAGCTTACATTTCAAGCATATGTTATCCGCCTCAAGCTTGTGTAAAAATAAAGAGGTACTCGCCAGAAATGGTGGGGGAAAATTGGGAAATGAATGTATCTAAACCTGTATTCTATGGAAAGTTGCTTTTGAACATGACACCCTTTCACTCGCTTTGTGTATAGGTTGGAAAATCTGCTTGTCTCTTGATCATACTCCTTTATAATATTACATTTTGGTCTGTGATCCCTGTTGTTGAGTCATTGTTGCCAAGACAATTGTTGTGTCGTCAATATGTTCAAAGAGAAGTTCAACCTGAAAAGACTTCTATTGCGTCGGCCATTTCTACAGTCCCTAATCCTTCTATTACGTTGGCCATCCCTGAGTCAGTCCTGAATTACTTGTTACTCTAATCTACCTCAAATATTTTTGTTTGTTTCATGTCATTGATGGAGGAAACATTAAGGCCTTCCTATGACAAGTCTTTTCCTATTGGCTTCAACTCATTATCCAGGAGTTAGACTTAGAAACTAATTGGTACCTTGGAACTTGCATGCCTTAATGGTAGGTTTCCTCACTTTTGACAGTGGGTTTTCATTATTGACCCCTGATCGGGAGATTCCGTCGAGTGTTTGACTTCATCTCATTGATTCACATTCGTTGGATTGTACCAGAGTACCTTGGGAGTCATTGACATTAATGGTGATTTCCCTCGCACTTGTTAATGATATTCATTAATGACTGGTAATCAAGTGGTTTCTACCATGTTTGACTTCAACACATGTATTCACATGGTTAGATTCGTACTATAGAGTGATGGAGATGAAGATCCTGAATATTTTATGATAGATTCAAGTTGCGTTGGAGTATGTTCATATTGTGTTGTTGCATAGATCCACATTGTATGTCTCATGGCTATGTTAAAATTTGAGTCTTTAACACATAGATCCACAGTGTATTTTTGGTGGCTATGTTCATATTTGAGTCATAATGGCATGGATCCACAGTGTATGTTTGGTGGCCATGACCTATATTACTTGAAATGGATCTTCTCATGTCGACATTTATTCTTTGGGTCATTTGTATTCTGAGTATGGGAATGCCTACCTCAGTGATGATATATTATTGTACTGTATTTCCTTGTTTGTTGGTAGCTTTCCGACCGACTGTTCCTTGTTCCCTACACACACTCGACAAATTATTTCAGCTATCACTATGTTATAACTTCATACTTTGGGGGGCTCTCTATTACACATTATGTTTTTCATCCCTATGACCGTTAATGATTTAAACCTATCTGTTTCCTTCAGAGGGGTCGGTGGCTTGAATTACTGAAGAAAGAAGGGAGAAGAACTTTGCCTGAGAGAAGAAATTGTATTTTCCTTTGTAAAAACCCTATTAAGGAAGTTTGTCATAGGCTACAATATATATAGGGTACGACGATGCCTGATCATCACCCCTTGCTCTAAATATAGGCTGTGACATCTCTGCAAGTTTCACTGTACTTAGGGTGCGGCAATTTTCGTACATGGGAAAAACGAGCATCCTCTCGATGCTTTTAGAAGGAGAAGCTTCTATGGTGAGGTGGCCTTCGAACAATTTGGATATTACTCTCTTTTCTGATTTAGTGGGATCATCCTAACCTCCTCACCTTATCCTCTTCAACTTATAGAAGGAGAGGATCTCTCATGGAGAAAGTTAGCTTGATTGGGTTGGAAAGTTCTTGAGTTTTTTAGCTTGGAGTTTTTGGGCCTATGTTGGATTTGAGCTTTGCTTTGTCAAGATAGATTGTGAGTAGATATCAGATCTACAGACTTAGAATTTGTGGGATAGAAGTGTCTGGGAAGAAAGTAATTGTTGAAAGGAACATGACAACATAAAGGCATCTGGTTGTATCTTTCTTTTGCATTCTTTAATACATATATACTTTTCTTTCCTATATGAATGCTAATTGTTCATATTGTATGATTCGTTGATCACATACATAGTTTCATATCAAATAGACTATGTTATTATTTTCTTTGTTGGATTGTGTTCTTTTGCAAGTATTTCTCCATAAGCCTCGTGACAGATCTTGGATTGCATTGGCGAAGTTAGATCTTCGATATTTAAAAGGTATGTTCTATATCCATTTCTCACTTCATAATTGAAATCTAAGGAAAGAGTAGTGTATTGTCTTGTTTTGTTCTAGTTTCGTAGTGAAGATAGGGAGATATTCTTGTGTCCTCACTTACCAATTTATCCTATAACAAC
>ML788015.1:1460762-1476606 GCA_009831015.1 Picea engelmannii | reverse complement strand
ATAAGGAGAATGAGAAAGTTTTAGGTCAAGAAACCTTCCAAATGTTTCCCATTCATAGACAACGTTAATCTTTTACCCTTCATGTATTTGAGAATATAAGAATTAAAACCCAATATCTTATTGATGATGTATGGTCCAATCCAGAGAGCTTCAAACTTTGTATGCATCGATGGCTTCTCCTTAGATTTGTTCTAGAGTAACACCAATTCTCCCTTCTGAATTTTTTTTACAGTTGTGGTATTATAAAAATATATTTTGATACTTTTTTGTCTCTGAGAAGTTTGATTCAGGGATTTACTTCTTTCTTCCTCCAATTTCAACAACTGATTAATCCTCCTTTGTATAGGTGAATTGTCTTCTGCATCTTCTATATTAACCATGAAAGTCAAAGAATTGAGTTCGAGGCTGATTGGAATTTTTGTTTCCTTTCCATGCACCAATGTATACGAGGACATCACAATGCTGTCCTTTGGAGTCGTTCTGCTCGACCATAATGCATTAGCCAACTTTAAGTGCCAATTTATTTGGTTCTTATCTATAATTTTCTTCAAAATATGAATGAGTGTCTTATTTGTGGATTCTTTGAGACCATTTGCTTGCGAATAATAGTTTGATGAATTCCCCATAATAATTCCATATTCACCGCATAATTATGTGAAATTTGAACCGATGAAAATCAAACCATTATCAGTAATAAATTTATCTGGGACACTGAATCTTGACAAAATATTATCTTTGAGGAACTTAATTAGCTCTTCAAGGTCATCCTTTTTTAATGCCACTGCGTATGGCCACTTTTTGAAATAATATGTAGTGGTTAGTATATACATGTGTCCCTTTCTTGACCTTGGATTTATCGGCCTGAAGACATCAAGTCCCCATTGAGAGAACAATTTTTCTACCATTATGGGTTGTAACGACATCGTAGATCTCTTCATTTTCCCTAAAAATTGTTGGCATGATACACACTTTCTTATTGTGGCATATGAGTCTCTGAAAATTGATGGCCAATAAAATCTAGCTCTTGTTATCTTGTGGGCAGTTGCAGTAGGTGAAAAATTTCCACCACATATTCCTTCATGGAATTATTTCATTAGTTCTTGGGCCTTGTCTTCATCAACACATCTCAGTAATATTCCATCATATTTCCTTCTAAACAGTATATCATCATATTTTCTTCATCTTCAATGTTGTTCACTCTCTACGGATCATGGTAACTAGAAACTTCTCGAACCTCAAATAAAATACAATTTCTTTGTACCATTCTGAATCAACCAATGGTTCTCCTACTAAAATTGAAATAATTCCATCCACATAATCACTATTTACGATGAGATTACATAAACCTTGTCCTTTGACAACCTTTAAAGGTTTAATTTAAATATCGTACTCTTGGATCTTTGCTAGCCGATTAGTCCATTTTCCTTCTCTCAATTTTTTATTCAAAAACATCTTCACCGGTGATTATGAAACATAAGAAATGACATGTGTTGGCCCTTGACCAAGTTTTGAGGATCCTTGGTCATTTTTGACCATTTTGGGACTTCGACAGGCTATCGAAGGCAGAGCATAAGTCGAAGCGGAGATCGCGGGATATCGGCCCCTTTTTGGGGATTTTTGGGTTTTGGGATTATGTAATGGGTATGGGGATGTCAGAACATGGATTTAGCCATGCTTAGGCCTATTTTTTAATGTATAAATAGAATTTTAGGCGATGTAAGAAGTATTGAATAGTGACTAGTCAATGTGAGCCATTGCTGCTAAGTGAAAAAGTAGATCTGTGTGATTTGGCCTTGTGCGCACTATGTGAGAATTGCAAGGCTAAGTGCAAGAGACTATAAAAGACTTTGTAAGGATTTGTGCCTATATCTACTTGGGGAAGGAGGATCAGGCGAGGTGCAAAGATCTCCTGTCCTTTGCGGAGTTGATTTTGAGGCTTTGTGCATGTAAGAAGATTGAAAGAAGATAATAAAGAAGACGAAGAGTTGGTGTACGTAGCCTCAGGGTGGGTGTGAACCACGTATATCATGTGTTATGAATGCTTTGTGCTTTATGATTACTCTCTTTTTTATGTGATTTAATGCTTAGTGCATTGTTAGATGATAGATGAATCTGATATGATAGCTTAGTTTTAAATAATGTGAATGAATGCTAGATCTGATCTCTGTTGGTATGCTTAGTTCTTGAATCTATTGGATCTGTATAAATACTGAGCTGATCTATTGTTAGGGTTTAGTTGCGCTGTGAACTAAGGCTGAATATTACCAAAACTGTAATAACTAAGTGCTATGTTAAGGTGTTACAATCACAGATCTGTGTCCCAGCTAAGGTTGTAGACATATGAGTCCTGCAACCACCCCTGCTTCTACCTCGAGTGAGACTTCATATTCTATGCAGGTGTTGTTGAAAGGGTTGGTAGTTAGGGTTTTGTTGGTGCATTGTTGTAGCTTTGAACCCTAGGTCTTCCCCTGTGCCAAAAAATGGTTTCGTTGCCGAGATCTGAAACTGTGATTGTTGGAAACTGAGGAAGAAGAAGATATGACCTCAAACTGTGGAAGTTTCATGCATAGATATGTTTCCCCAGTGCACAGTACTCTACTTGGATTGTGAAACTCTGTGCTAAGAAGAGAATTTCAATATGAAGAAAAGAGGTAAGATCTTGAATCTTTGTGCTCTGAGAAAGGTAAGAATAGTGAAAAGTTTTAGATCTTGAAGCTTTGTGCTCTGATAAAGGTAAGAATAGTGAAAAGTTTTAGATCTAGAAGCTTTGTGCTCTGCTGAAAGTAAGATTAGTGGAAATTTGTGTTTCAAGAATATGGATCTAGGTATGTTTGATAAATTTTGTCCTAGCATGAAAACTAGGGCACATATAGAAGAAAAAAGATTTGATATGAGTAGATATGATAAGAATAGTGAAATATATGTTATTCATATGCATAGAAAGAATGTTTGGACTAACAAATGGATGCAGGATCCTAGAAATAATTTTTTGCAGGTTAGCTACCATGATCCTAGTGCACAGTACAGGAAAAGATGGGGATCATTTGAGAGAAAGAGAGGATTAACCCTTTGTTACAGTTGCAGAAGACCGGGACATCTTGGTAAGGAATGTCTTGGTAAAAGACCCAGTTGTCTTTGTTGTAAATATATGGATCATGAAGTTATGGATTTCCCTAGAATGATTGCTAAGGTTGAATGAATGAATATGAGACAAGAAAACCCTGAGGAATATCAAGAAACTAATATCATGGAAGAACCCCAGAAAGAATCGGAAAATGTACTATTGCAAATGAAAGAAACCCTTAGTGATCAGAAAAACATCAAATTACCAGAGATCTTCAAAGAAAAAGAATGCATAGAAACAAGAATAGGAGACTTCGACATTGACTATGTTCTGGATGAGGAAACACATGTGAATATCATGATAGAAAGAACTTGGGAAAGTTTAGGAGAGCCTGCTATGATTCCTTCATTGGGAGGAATAGGATTATTTAGAGGAAAGATGATAGCCCTGTGTGGAAGAATTACCCATATATCTATGAGTTCTCATGGAACTTCGATGAAAGAATATTTTGAGGTTGTTAAATTTATTGAGAACAACGCCTCATTTTCTATGTTACTAGGAAAACCTTGGATATAAAAGGATCAAGCCAGAAGAAAAGAAGAGGAAGTCTTAGAGTAGAAGAAGCAAGAATTAAAATATTTCATGACTAGGAGGATCACACATTTGATTGAAGAACATGAGAACAAGTCGAAGTTACTTAGAACCAGAAACTTGGATGTCAAATTTGAAAGGATACACGAGGAATTGAGACACCTATCTATACAGGAGAGTAGAGCACCTACACTAGACAGAGAAGAAGTATTTCCCTTTAACCCTAGTAAAGACCATCAATAGTGCGAAGTTACTATGCCTAGAGAAGATCATAATCATAATAGAAAGAGGAATATCGAGATGAATATCACCAGGAAGAAGGCTAGAAATATCAATAAGAAGAAAGAAAATATAGAAAAGTTACAGAAAGTTCCAAAAGGAATTGCGCAGAAGGAAGGATTCTAGAATTTGAACTTCGCAGGGATACTAGTACAACACAGCATGACACTTCTCCATGGAAAACAAATATAACTGTTGGAGGAATTATAACCGTTATCTCGACGACCTGAATGGTTAGAACAATATTTATGACTAGAAAGCTTGCCATCAGACCATTGGGACTGCGTCGTAACAGAAAAACTACATTATTAAAGGCTTCTTGCTCGTTGGAAAGATCTATTACCTAGTTGTCTACTTATTCCATCGAGCCTTGCACCGAGAACACTTTTTCCACCCGTGATTATCCGAGCTCACAGATTATTTGATTTCACACAATGATCATTGAGCTATCGCCATCCATCTCGTTGCATTGAGTAGTTTCTCTTCAACTCGAGATATTCAACCAAGAGCGTGTATGTCCGAAGAACTTAGAGCATTCGAAGAGTCTGTGGAGGAGATACTCATCGACCTCATGACTGAAAAGGTAATGTATGTGGGTGTACAAGCATCATCAATGATAGGAGTGCAAGCCTCCCCACCAACTACTCACGGATCTGGACCATCCCGAGCTGCGACTGAGAAAATAACCAAGCAAAGAGATGACTTGGCGAATGCGAAGTTATTACCGTCCATCCTACCCGAGTACATCCCACCCCTAGCCAGTGTAGTGAGTCGTGACAGTGTCCTAAGGGACTTAGACTACATCATCATCACTATGTATCTCCCGAAGGGGATACATGCAGTTAGACCATAGCTAGAGAGGATTTTGACATTGAAAATCAATGACTATAACCTGGGATATCGTAAGAGATATGGAATGCTCGCGCCTCACAAATATATTACCAAGATGAAGGGACATAAGATGAATATCATCCCTTAGCCGTGGACCATGAACCTTGCACAATCCACCCTTTTGAATGTAATGAATATTCCACATTTTGGAAGGCACCAGGAGGTTAACGCATGCATTCAGATCTTGTTGCTGTGTTTCCATGGTGGCTATCTATGGTTGGATAGAGGAATCACTGTCGATACGGCGCTGATCCATAGGATCACCAGACTGAGCATGTAGGGACCAGAACCACAAGACTTCTACCCAGGAAAAGATACAGACCACACCTTAGCACAGATGATTAAAGAAACATACAACGATGTTGAGAAGGGGAAGCGAGGCTACAAGGTATCATCCATCCAGAGTGGCGCAGTGAGCCTAGCATGCCAATTTATTGCAGGAAATATAGTAATAAAGAACAAACCCACACAAGTTACAGGGTTTGTCGTTGACCTCGCAGGGAAATGCATAGAAGGCCTACAGATGAACTGGGCGAAGTACCTAGTTAACCAGCTCGAATTGGATTTCTGCAAAGCTCAGGATTAGGGCTATGAGTTTCACTTTAGTTGGCTGCTAATCCTCATTGTGTTTACTACTTGGGAGATGCTGGAAGGTGCCACCTTCCCTGAGATCGATCCATTCGAGTCTCTTGCTACGAATTTCACCACGCTCTGGTATTCGAGCGATATGGGAAAGAAATGGAATTCAAACATAGTATTTCATACCTACTACCTACATCTTAGGAGGGATATTGAGTCCTTCCCTCGTATGACGTCGAACACCCTGGACAGATTCAGGCTTCATATGAAGTTCTACGCAGATAGGAATTTTATTTACATTACTACACGCGTCGATGAAATCAAAGAAGAACTTTCATACTACTACAAGATCACTACAGAGGACCTGGAAGAAATCATTAAAGACTGGCCTGCAAAACTCCTTATCCCTACTGATCCTACAGAGTTGTTTAACCCAAATCTCATTGGAAAACCGGTGGTTACTCACAAAGAGTATGATGCCCCAAGCAGCAGTAGGAAGAAAAAGAAGCAAGATGTCCAGCAAGTAAACAACTCATCAGAAGAGACCGCAACTGAGTCACCTAGCGAAGGAGGTGATGACGAAGTCAACAAACAGGAAAAAGAAATAGAAGAAGATAAGCAAGGGGAAGTAACACCACCACAGAACCTCCCTGATGACATCGATCCATATAATAAAAGGAAGGTTTCCCCCATGAAACCTTCATCGTGGAAGAAGTCCAAATCCAATAAGCCAAAGATGTAGAATGTACTCACAGTCGATGACTTCAAATTCATTATTTCAGCTGTAGGAGATGCCTCAGAAGATATTTTGCAAAGAAATGAAGCAAAACAAGAAGCCATGTATGATAGAATTGAAGAAAAACTAAGAGGTGTACATCAAGCCCTTTATTCAATCTGCACAGTGTCCACTACACCCCCACCATTAGAAGAACCAAAGTTGGGAGCTAAGCCTGCCCAACTCCATATACTAGTTGATGTAACCGAAGCTCACCTTCATCAAGCACAAGCTGAGAAAGAATATATCATAGCAGCCCTGAAACAAGAACAAGAGGAAGTTATAGAGCAACATATTATTGCGCAACAGGAGAAGGACACTATTCAAGCGAATTTCGAAGAAGAAAGAGAGAAAATCCAACAAGAGAAAGAAAATATGCTCACAGAGTAGGTCGGAGTAAAAGAAACAGTCAACAAAGAAATTCGCTCTATGACAGGCTTGGAGCAGAAGGAGGAAGAACCAGTAGAACACCAAGTAGCAGAGCTCGCAGAAACCATCCAACAACTTTAGAAGAGAATCACAGATATGGAACTAAGAACAGTGCCTAGTACTCCACAGGATGTGAGATATCAAAGAGAAGTGACTACTCGAGGCACAGTCGAAATAATCAAGGGCCTCGCCATGGAATGTAAAATACTGAGTGATCGTAGTGCCCAAACTTATGAGTGACTCACTGAGGATCCTGAATTGAAGGCACTGGAGTCACATCTCTAGGAGGTGAAGCAACAAATAGAAACAATACAGGCATAGTTGAAGCCCCTATCAGCCATTAAGAGGATGAAACAATCCCAAGAATAGTGCACTGCCCAACAACATTTTCACGCCATTTAGAGCAGAGTTATGGAAGTAACTTAGAGGCTCCAACCAATACAGGACGAGGCTTGCAAAATGTTCATAGAGATCAAAGGCCGAGGAGAAGAAATGGAGAAAGTCATCACTACAACTGAACAAATATTAGAGGGACCTATCAACAAAGAAGTAATCCAAGAGTTCGTTGAGTAGGAGGTCATGGCACAACAATAGGTTGAACTAGTTCGAGACAAGTTTGAGGATTTTGAGGTAGAGCTACCCAGATCAGAGTGACTCGGGACGAGTCACAGGTGAGTGTTGGGGACCTGTTGGCGTTGACCAAGTTTTAAGGATCCTTGGTTATTTTTTACCATTTTGGGACTCCGACAGGCTATCGAAGGTGGAGCATAAGTCGAAGAAGAGATCGTGGGATATTGACCCCTTTTTAGGGATTTTTGGGTTTTGGGCTTATGTAATGGGTATGAGGCTCTGTGCCTAGATCTACTCGGGGAAGGAGGATCAAGCGAGGTGCGCAAATCTCCTATCCTTTGCGGAGTTGATTTTGAGGCTTTGTGCATGTAAGAGGATTGAAAGACGCTAATAAAGAAGACAAAGAGTTGGTGGACATAGCCCCAGGGTGGGGGTGAACCACATATATCCAGTGTTATGAATTTTTTGTGCTTTATGATTACTCTCTTGTTTATGTGATGTAATTCTTAATGCGTTGTTAGATGATAGATGAATCCAGTATGATAGCTTAGTGTTGAATAATGTGAATGAATGCTAGATATGATCTCTATTGGTCTGCTTAGTGCTTGAATCTATTGGATTTGTATAAATATTGCGTTGATCGGTTGTTAGGGTTTAGTTTCATTGTGAACTAAGGATGAATATTACCAAAACTGTAATAACTAAGTGCTCTATTAAGGTGTTACAATCACATATCTATGTCCCAACTAAGGTTGTAGACATCTGAGTCTTGCAACCACCCCTGCCTCTACCTTGGGTGCGACTTCATCTGATTCGCAAGTGTTGTTGAAAGGGACGATAGTTAGAGTTTTGATGGTGCGTTGTTGTAGTGTTGAACCCCGGGTCTACCCCTGTGCTAACAACATGTGAATTCAGTATGTGCATCTGAAAGTGCACCATCGCTTTCACAAGAGCCAGGGATTTCTTTTCCAACTCTGAATATCTCAATTCATAATCATGAAGGGTTTTTCTCATGAAACTGATTGGGATTTATTCACCCTTGGCATTCATCTGAGTAAGAACGAATGCAACAACTGTTTTTGTAGCGAATGAGTAGATAATGAAATCCCTTTGAAAATTTGGACTAATGATTATTGGAGTTGTGGTGATTTCTCTTTTGATATTATTGAAATATTCTAGAGTATCTGATGTCCATTCAAACCTCTTCTCCTTTTTCAACAATAAATTGATTGTCTTCACAATACTTGCATACTCAGGAACAAATCTTCACACAAAATTGATCTTACCGAAAAATGATTGAACTCCTTTCTTAGATGACGGGGGGTTGAGTTCATTTATTAATTTAACTCTTTCCGGATCTATCTAAATACCTTCCTTGCACACAATATGACCCAATAGTTTTCCTTGAGTTACAACGAATAGACATTTCTTTGGATTTAGAGAGACACCATATAATCTACATCTATCAAAAAAAATTCTCAAGTGATGGATATGATCACCCCTCATTTTTTAATGCACTGTCAAATCATCTTGATAACCTACCATGAATTTTCCAATCAACCCACTAAATGATATTTCTACCTGAAAAGATGTTTTTATTTCTATATCATCTGGGTTTGAAATTATGGCCGCCAAGGCCAATGAATCTTCCTTATGATTCTTGTCCCTTGGAATGAAGGAAATGTTGAAAGAAAATGAAAAATTCCATCAATTCATTGAATCTTTTGAAATATAACTTGAGTCTTTCCTTCTTCATTTTATACTTCTGGGTGACATGATTGATCACCAACTCAGAGTTTCCAATCACAATTATATTTTCTATCTTCATTTGTTGTGAAAAAACCATCCCCTAAATAAAAGCTTCATATTCTGCCTCATTATTGGTACATGCAAATTCAACTTTGATAGGATGTGGATGCATAATCTTTTCTGGACTTATAAGGACAATTCCAACTCCACTCCCAGATCTTGAACAAGCTCCATCAATTGACATCCTCTAATAACCTTCAAATGGATACTCTTGATTCTCTGTGTCTTGCACATGCTCTAGGATTTCACTATGTTCCATGTCTAGGATGGCATAATTTCCAATATCAACGTCTATATAATCTTCCATTAACTCATTATATTTCTTTTTGAAGGGGAAGGGTTTCATGGGTTTACAGGGCACCTTGATCATTAATCCTTCTTTTCCTGGTAGCATCATGCAACTTCCATTGTTCATTATATATTCCTCGATCATGGATGACCAATCTTTCCCCAGCACAACTCCATATTCTAGAGTAATTTCTACCACAATAATATTGAAAATTGTAATAATATGGGGGGCACCATGATCCTTGCATAAAGTCCTTGATTTCTCCATAGGTTGGCACTTTGCTAGAATTAATTTCATATATACTTTCACTAGTCTCATAATATTTGGTACAACTCATGCCCAATTCCTCCATGACCGCTAGTGGCATGATATTATTGGTCTCTCCAGTGTCAACTAAACAATTATGATTTTCAATTGAAATGTAAAAGGGAGGAATTTTACCTCTCAGCTTGGCAATTGATTAGTTCTAGCTTTGTTTTGGACTGGTAACAACAACTTCTTCTTTCTTATATGGATCATCCAACAATCTCAAGATGTTTTCCCTTTGTTGGGGAATCTTCACCACTTCTGTAAAAGGCAAAGTTATCCTTAATTTTCTTAAGTCCTCTACAATAGTTTATGTCATCTAACTAGATTTTTCCATCAAGTGTTGCTTCTTATTTCCAATGTTATCCATCATTTTCTCACCTTCTCTTTTCTCATTTGTTTTCTCTTTATCATTTTGGTTTTATTTTTCAGAGTCATTCTTATTCTTGGATCTATTTACAAATCCTCTTGTTTGGGAGATGTTTTTTTTGTGAGTTAGGGTCATTGTCTCCTTCAAATATATACATGGACGTCTCACATCCTTCCATCTGCACAATTTCAAAAATTTCATAAGGTGAATATTAATTTTCTTTCTCAACCATTTTCTCATCATATACATCATCAATGAATGAGATGCATTGGGGGTATGATTCCTAGGAATTCTTGGTCTTTGTGGATTATCCATGTTTTCAAACGTCACTTTGTTTTCTTAGGGAGGGTTCCTTCTTTTCTCTGGGACCAACATTCTCGAATTTTCCACATAATTATCCCCCATTCTTAGTCTCATTATCTCATTCTGCATTTGCTTGATAGTTCTATTGATTTTTGCAATTTCAATTCTTTTCTTAGTTTCTTGTGTCACCACAGGGTCTACCTTTACATCAAGTATGGTTCCCTTGAAATAATCTCCTCCAATTGTTTGGTTTTGAGCCGTTCATGGCTTGAAATCTTCATTCTTTATTGAACTGGAGGCTCCTTGATTATCAATACTTAATCCTCCTAGCTGCCTTTGTACTTTTCCCAGTATTATGTCGAGGTCGGAACCCGTTTCAATCATAACTTATTCCATCTTAGTGGCTTTTGTCATTTCCTCCTCCAAGGTATCCATTTGGGATGTTCTGATATCATATTTCACGTTTGGGGGAATTGCATTCATACAACAACCGAGTATGACTGGGTCATTTGGTATTTTATCTTATGGAATCTTAATCAAGGTTTTATTGAACCTGAGATTAAAATATTGTATTCTTTCATTCTTCCTCAAACCAATTTGGGTGAAATTAGTGAGAAGGGTATGATAAGCAATTGGAGGGGAGAACATAGTCAGGAACATGGATTCAAGGTCATTAAATGAGTGAATATATCTACTAGGTAATGTCGTATACCATTCATATGCTCTTCCTGATAAGGTTTGTTGAAATAACCTTATCATGACATCATCATACTTAACACGATGAAACTCACAAATATCAAGAAATAAGTGAAGGTGCCTCTTTGCATCTATTGTTCCGTCTCTAGAAAATTCCTTCAAGGTACCCTTAGGGAGTACAGGAAGATCATGTTTCTCGCCTAGAAGATTCAAAGGGGAATCTCTTATTCTTCTTATATTTCAAAACCTTAGGCTTTCTTGATTTCTTGTAGCATCTCTCTTCCACTTCCTTGTCTCTCCTCATGATGCTTGTCTTGCGTTTGTTCATTTATTTCTTCCATATCTAGAGAGATTCTAGGAATACTATTTTCACTTCTCAGAATAAAGAGTTGCTTTATTTTACTTCTAGTAATGGGTCCCTTGTATTCTTCCAACTTCAATCTTGACCTTTTTCTTGTGTTGTTCTAGCTAGCCTTTGGTTTCTTTGGTCTTGTTGCTCATATCTCCTCCGTCTCTAGAGGATTTCTCTTTCTCCTTATTGGACTAAGATCTACCAAGACCTTTCTAAATATTCTGGGATCTTGACTATTGTTATTACCAGATTGTATAGATGATGTAAGATGATTCACTGATTGTTCAATCCAATTTCCAAGTGGGGATGATTAGCTTGGGGAAAAGTCATATATCTTTTAAAAATGCTAAACCAGGTTCCAAATTTCAGTTCATTCCCCAGTATGTGCCAAAAATGTTGATTCTTGAATCTGTTAGGAATGAAATGAAAACCTCATGAGGATGTAAATCCCCCCGTGTTTTTATAGAGGTGGTACTCCTCTTTAATATTTTCTTAGGACTATAAAATTTCAGAATATGGGACTTTGCAGAAGTTCGTCGTGGTAATCAAAGAAATATAAAGATTGCAAAAAATGATTTTTTTTTTAGAGAATTTTCCTGAGAAAGGACCAGGAACCACACACTTGACACATTTAAAGAAAATAAGAAAAATTTCCTCTCATCCATCATAGTTCAAATAAATATTTGTGATCACATAAAAATAAGAAGAAGATGATCCACATGTATAACAAAACTTTAACAGAGTGGACACATGGGAAACACAAATAAAGATAATGATAGACCAATCTCAAATACTTTATACTCTAAACTCAGAGTTACAAATCACAGTAGAAACTGATCCCAAAATAACACTCTTGAAATTTCTAAAAAACATATAGTCTATTACATATTCTTTGAAATTTAAAATGTATTTTTCTTAAAGACTGGGATTGGGGCTCCCACGGACCATAAATAAAATATACAAAATAATTAAGATTGTAGAAGGAGGATGATGGGTGTTAAAATAACAACAAGACCTGGAAAGAAGAAAATAGAAGTTATTAGAATTCGGTTAAACCTTTCTATTCAAAGAAGTGGAGTAATTGGATGAAGGAACTGATAAATACAGAAGGATGTGATTAGCATAAACTTAATATGATGGTCGCCTGTTGTTTTCACTTGCTTTCTGGTGTCCTTTTATTTTCTTCATTAACAGTTACAGGAACCATATCAACTGTTTCTTTCCCCTCGGTGGTCAATTTGTCGATCGATTTCTTAAACCATTTTTCAATATAATTTTTCATTGGTTCCACGTTGATCTCATTGCAGATTTTGATGTTGAAAACCTCACCCTCCAAGTCTCGTAGATCAAGGAAATATTGTGCAATGCTTCTTTAATGTCTTTATTTTTCATAGAGTAGTACACTGGCCAATATTCTATGTCGTCCTCATCATATTCAAGTATACCATAGAACTTTTCAACTGACAACCCTTTAAAAATCTCAACTTGTTCATCAAATTGTTTCTTTGTTAGGAATAATGAGTTAAGGATTAATTTTGGGTCCTGTACTTCGTTAATTCTTTTGGCTATGTCTACCTCTGTGATCCTATTGAATAATTCTTCCCTCTTTAATATATATTGGATGCACGCTTGAACAATATTATTCAAGTTTTTTATCTTTTCTTTCCAGTGCGCATTCAACTATTTTATCTGACTTGGAGAGAACATATCCTCTTCTCTTCTCCTTAGTTATGTCATGTTGGAAACTTTGTTTCCAAAGGGTAGTACAACATCAACGTAAAAATCTTCTTCATTCTTCAGGTTGGCTTTCAAATACTCATGGAAGACATATTCCCTCACACCAAAAGAAGCAATCTTTTTCGAAATTTCCCATGCCTTTGTGATCAATGCCATTATTTTCTTAATATTTCTTTCCACATAGCTCCTAGTTGATGTAAGTAGGACTAGAGATCCTTTCAATTTAGCAATGGGTGTGGTGAGTCTGACTATTTTCAAAGGACTAGAAATAAGTGGAAAATTCATTAAGGCATGTTCTAGTTCCTTGATAGAAAATCACAATGTTATCTAAGAATTTATTTTCCTGGTCGGATATTCTGGGGGTATCTTTACTAAACAATAATCCTTTAAAAACTAAAACGAAATCATTGTGAACTTCATAAAAACTTAAAGAAGCCTTGTGTCTCCACAATTCTTGGTACCAGAAGTTAACTGGATCAAGTTCAAAGTTCACCCTCTTACAGATAGACAATTTTGGAAATTAACAGCAATATGCTATCGCAAACCCCAAAGAAGAAGCCATGAATAATTTCTTGTCCTTTTTATACTGTGACAGTTGGGAGGACATTTCAATGGAAATCAGTCTTCCCAAATCGAAAATATCTTGCTCCCTAACTGTAAAATATAAAATATAAAGAATCATTCAGGAAATAGTGGCAGTGCTTTTTTGGCCTGTCAGTCTGGTAAACAACTGTCGGCACAGGGGCAGACCCAGGGTTCACTGCTACAACAAAGCACCAAAAAAACCCTAACTACCGGCCCTTTCGACAACACTTGCGAAGCAAATGAAGTCTCACCCGAGGTAGAGGTAGAGGTGGTTTCAGGACTCAAGTGTCTGCAACCTTAGTTGGGACATGGATCTATGATTCCTTACTTAATATAGCAATCAACACTGTTGGATCTTTAATATGAAATCAATAACCACTTCATAGATACAACAGATTTTCGCAACATTCACAATGAACTAGTTTGTTTGATCACTTATCATCCACAGAGTATTCATATCTAACATGTCAAGTACTTAGCATATTGATCAGGGGATCAAATTTTGCTCAAAAATTCAAAATGCTTGGAATCGCTTCAAATCGAATGAGAGCGTAGGCCTCGTCATTGCGAACCCAACACAACTTGTTTGCATTCAAACATATGTCAGGAGTGAGAGATATCGCGTTCATTTCAAAATGGAAAACAGGCAAAAAGGGGATGCTGACTATACAGTCCATACAATCCATACAGATGATGACATGGCAGGCAGTTATTGGACAGTTGGCATGTGACATGGTTTGTTGGCAGTGAATGGGATGGCGACACGTGGCCCAATCAATGGCCACCATGTGTCACCTGTTTGTTGGTTAAAATATTTTCACTCGGTGGGAGTTGACCCCGTGACCTCCAGGGCAGGGTAAAGCTTTGGGAAAGGCCGCCCAAACGACGCGCCTGCACATGTTACTTGATATATATATGCGTTGCAATGTATTTAACATCGTATAAATGTGTATTGGGGCGTGAACCGGACCAGGGATAAGCCCCGGCCTGTGGTTACATATTGTATTGCATACGACCGGTGCTATGGCGGTTAGACCCACCGTAACATATGTTATAACCGTTTGAATATGCAAGGTTTGGTATGACATGTGACCAACGTATATGTGCGCGGGTAAACCTTACGGTTATATCAACGGTTTTTAAACTTAAGCCCTGTTGTGTTATAGCACGCGGTCATGTGATGACCATGTGCCCACAGGCCTTGGTAGTTAAGGCCAGCGCATAACTGTTCGACAGTTTGGACTGGTTGTGCGGTTGCACCCGGTGCCAAGTTTTTACGCTTTAAATTGCATGTGGGCTAGGTTGAGCCAAGGGAGGTGTGTTTTGTAGATGCAGAGACAACAAGCTTGAAGGGGAGACTTCCAGGAAGCCTATCTACTTCAATTTTTGGCCAAACGAGGTGCCGAAAAAGCCCAGATATGGGTTTTTGGACGTTCTGAAGCCATTGGAGCAGTCTATTTGGCATTTTGAGCATTGTAAAACAAATTTTTGAGAACTTTGAGAAAATAATACAAATAATCCATTGGAAGCTAGACCAGGAGATGTAGCCCAAGAGAGGGGTGAACTCCTTTATCATTTGTTGTGTTATGTGTTTTCTATTCATTGATTATGTTGTTGTTTATATGCATCTTGAATGAGTAAATCCTATTAAAATTTTTGTTGCAAAGTTGATCCATTTGCATTTTAACACATAAATTTAACTTGCAAATATTTTCAAGAATACAAGTCTTCTTCATTTTTAGATCAAGTTGGTATCAAAGCATAGGTTTTTGAAGACTTGATTATTTGCAAGTGTTTTGTTTTCTGATGCTCACAAGGTTGAAACTCACAAGAGGAGAAGGTCAACTTGTAGAGCCAAGTTCTCATCCTTCAAGGAGGAAGCATATACCATCACCACAAGTTTCAAGGAGGCATTCACCAAGTATGGCTCATGAAGAGAGTCATGAACATGTTCCCGCAGAAGATGACGATCTCAGAAAAGTTGTCATGGAAATGAGAGAGATGATGAAGATCTTGATAGAAAGGAATACAAGGCTGCAAGGTGAAGGCTCCAACCCTTCAAATAATAAGGGAGATAGTGGTGATAAAACTCCAAATGGAAATGGAGGAAATGGTGCTTCTCCACCACCCTCTCCTCCATCTTCTTCTTCTTCTTCTTCTTCTTCTACCAATTCAAGACCTCTTTCGAATTCTCCAAAGGGACATGGTAAAACTCCTTC
>ML788015.1:1433593-1457444 GCA_009831015.1 Picea engelmannii | reverse complement strand
TTCCTTCTCGTCCTTGGGAAAGCATTTCCATGGACTTTGTAGGAGGTTTACCTATGTCTAGACGAAATCATGATTATCTTTATGTTGTGGTTGATCGATTTAGAAAAATGTGTATTTTGATGCCTTGTACAAAGAAGGTTACAACTGAACAGACAGCAAAAATATTCTTTCAAAATGTTTGGGTGCATTTTGGATTGCCTAAATCCATTATTTATGATCAGGATTCTCGATTTGTTGGAAGTTTTTGGACGAGTTTATGGGCACTCATGGACACCAAACTTAAAAAAAGCACAGCTTTTCATCCACAAACAAATGGTCAGACAGAAGTGGTAAATCAAACAGTGGTGCATCTTCTTCGTTCTTATTGCAGTAAGCATCCTAAACTTTGGGATGAGCATTTACATTACATTCAACATGCTTACAATCAAGCTAAGCACTCTTCAACTCAAACGTCGCCATTTGAAGCATGTTTTGGCTATTTGCCCAAATCTCCTTTAGATTTTATCTTTGGGAAGGATATTGCTATCGATGTTCAATATGACATCGATAGGGTAGAAAAGTTCATTGAACAAATTCAGTTGATACATCAAATGGTGCAAGAGCAGTTGGAAAAGAGTCAAGACAAGTACAAGATGAGACATGACAAGCATTGTGTTGATCACAGTTTCCAAGTTGGAGATGAAGTTTTTCTTTACATCAGTAAGGAGAGGCTTAAAGGAGAAGGTAAAAAATTGAAACCAATTCGATATGGTCCTTTCAAGATTATCGACAAGATTGGTAACAATGCCTTTCGTTTAGATTTGCCTCCTGATATGCAAATGTATGCAGTTGTTAATGTTGAGAATTTGAAATTGTATGAGCCTCTGTTGATTGATGATCAAGGAGAGCATATTCAGATTCCTTCTATAGATGATTTTTCCCTAGAATATCTTACAGAACTGCATGAAGACACCATCCTTGACAGGAGAATGCGAACTTCAAAACGAGGAAATGTGGAGTATCATCGAGTTGGTCTTAAAGGTACAAATCCAAGCAAAGCCAAGTGGATTCAGGTTGGAAGAGTGAGGGAACTATACCCTCATCTTCAAATAGAATGAAAATAGTCTTTTGGAGGTCCAAAAGCTTTCCAATGGGGAGGTGTGATCAGGGGATCAATTTTTGCTCAAAAATTCAAAATGCTCAGAATCGCTTCAAATCGAACGAGAGCGTAGACCGCGTTGTTGCAAACCCAATGCAGCTCGTTTGGGTTCAAACGAACATTGGGAGCAAGAGATATCACGTTCTATTCAAAATGGCAAACATGCAAAAGAGAGATGTTGACTGTACAGTACGTACAGTTCGTACGGACGATGATGTGGTAGGCTATACGATGATGTGGCAGGAAGTTATTGGACAGTTGGCATGTGACATGGTTTGTTGGCAGTGAATGGGATGGTGAAACGTGGCCCAATCAATGGCTGCCACGTGTCACCTGTTTGTTGGTTAAAATCTTTGCACTCGGTAGGAGTCGACCCCGTGACCTCTGGGGCAGGGTAAAACTTTGGGAAAGGCCGCCCAACCGGTGCACCCGCACATGTTACTTGATATATATATGCGTTGCAATGTATTTAACATCGTATAAATGTGTATTGGGGCATGAACCGCGTTGGGGCTAAACCCCGGCCCGTGGTTACATATTGTATTGCATACGACCAGTGCTACGGTGGTTAGACCCACCGTAACATATGTTATAACCGTTTGAATATGCGTGATTTGGTATGACATGTGACCAATGTATATGCGCGTGGGTACACCTTACGGTTATATCAATGGTTTTTAAACTTAAGCCCTGTTGTGTTATAGCACGCGGTCATGTGACGACCATGTGCCCACGGGCCTTAGTAGTTAAGGCCGATGCGTAATTGTTTAATAGTTTGGATCAGTTGTGTGGTTGCACCCGGTACCAAGTTTTTACACTTTAAATTGCGTGTGGGCTAGGTTGAGCCAAGGGAGGTGCATTTTGTAGATGCAGAGACAACAAGCTTGAAGGGGAGACTTCTAGGAAGCCTATCTACTTCAATTTTTGGCCAAACGAGGTGCCGGAAAAGCCCAGCTAGGGGTTTTTGGATGTTTTGAAGCCATTGGAGCAGTCTATTTGGAATTTTGAGCATTGTAAAGCACATTTTTGAGCACTTTGAGCAAATAATACATATGATCCATTGGAAGTTGGACCAGGAGATGTAGACCAAGAGAGGGGTAAACTCCTTTATCATTTGTTGTGTTATGTGTTTTTTGTTCATTGATTATGTTGTTGTTTATATGCATCTTGAATGAGTAAATCCTATTAAAATTTTTGTTGAAAAGTTGATCCATTTTCATTTTAACACATAAATTTAACTTGCAAATATTTTCAAGAATACAAGTCTTCATCATTTTTAGATCACATATACATGTGGATAAAACCTAACATTCTACATATCATAAGCACTAAGAATAAGCATATATAACAGATCTATCTACCCATCTCAAAGCACTTAGAAAATAATCACATCAATGCATCATAACAAGGCACAAAGCGGACACCACAGGATTTACGTGGTTTACCCCCACCCCGGGGCTACGTCCACCAACTCTTATTCTTTATAGTCTTCAGTCAATTGATTACAAGAACAGATCCTTAGAAACCCTTACTTCACACAGGACAAAAGATCTATGCAGCTTGCTAGATCCTCCTTCCTTGCCTTTCAGCACAAAGCCTTCTATACCTTCACACATGGATTTTCACTAAGCTCTGCAAGTCTATACAGACCTCACAAACTCTCGATCACACAGATCCCTCCTTGGAACTTAGCCTATATCACATAGATACAATATTCTTCTCTCTTACTAATTTTTTACATTTTCCTATCCTTCTATTTATACATACAAAATGGGCCTAAGCATGGGTAAACCCATGGGCCGACATCCCTTTCCCATTACATATTCCCAAAACCCAAAAAGGGACCCAAAAGTAGGCCGAGATTTTGCAATCTTTTCTTCCTCTGGCGCTCCATCTTCAACAGGCTGTCGGAGTCCCAAAAATGGTCAAATATGACCAAGTTCTCCCAAAACTTGGTCAAGAGACAACAGGCCCCCAACACTTACCTGTGACTTGTCTCGAGTCACTCTGGTCTGAGAAATTCTCCCTCGAACGTCTTGAGCTTGGCTCAAGATGCTTCGACCTACTGCAATGCTATGGCCTCTTGCTCAGTGAAATCCTAGATGAGTGCATCATTGGCTGGCCCTTCTAGGAGTTGTTCTAGCATGATGATGACCTGTTCTATCTTGGCTCCTTGGCTTTCAACTTCAATGAATAGTTGGAATGCCTTTTCTTGCAATGGTTGAATTCATTGAGAGACTTCCATCACTTTGCTCTAGATTGTGTGGATCTGTTGTTGGGTCATGCGCTGCTCTGGAAACCTCTTCATTCTTTCAACTGATGTTAAGGCCTTCAGCTGCACCTGTAGCGTATCTGTGTGCTGCTTTGCTTCCTGGAGTTGCGACTCCAGTGCATGTAACTATGGATTTTTTGTAAGGTTTTCATATGTCTGAGCGCTCCTACAACTCGGTTGCTTGAACTCCAAGGCAAGGGATTTCATTCTGCCAACTCCACTACGAGCAGTTGCCTCCCTTAGGTCTCTTATTTCTTGAGGATTCTCGAGCATGCTATGAAGTTCCAGATCTACGATGCACTGTTGAAGCTGTTGGATTACTTCTTCGAGTTGTGCCACCTGTTGTGGGACTTGTTCCTCAGTTTTCACTTCTATGATTGTCACAGAGCGAAATGCGTTGTCAACCCTTTCCCGTACTTTGATTTTCTCTATGAGAAACTGTTCCTTGTTTTTCTGTAGCACTGCTTTCTCTTCATCCCATTTTTCTTGTAGAGTGATCTTTTCCTTTTCTATAGTACTTTTGTGGTCCTCAAGGTCTTTCTGTACTTGTGATAAAGCCTAGGTGGCTTTTGTTGTCTCTTCTTGATCTCGTCAAAGGTGAGCTTCAACTATATCAACAATCTAATGTAGTTGGGTTGGCTCATCACCTAATTCTGGTGTTCTTGATGGCAAGGGCGCAGTGGAAACTACATGGCTAGACTGTATTGCTTGCTATACTCCTTGAAGCTCGTTACTAATGTGACTGAACACTTCCTCTTGCTTGGCTTCCTTATTTTCTGCTATCTCTAGTGAAGTATCGTTTAGTGCAGTGATTATGAAGTCGAAGTCATCTAGAGTGAGAATAGTCTCAAACTTGGTTCCAGTTGCCTTATCTTTCTTCCTAGATGAAGGATTTGGTGGGGTAACCTTCCTTTTATTCTGGGGATCCTCCACCTCTCTAGGTGGTGTAACTTTGCCTTTATTTTGCTCGACTTTTGTGCTACCTGGCTCTCCACCATCGCCTCCTTGGTCAGGTGATATCAAAGTGGTCTTCGCAGAAGTACTATTGACATATTGAACTTCTTCATCTTTCTTGGTCTTGCTTGGTCTAGGGGTATCATGTAAAGGTTATGTACTGTCTATATCATAAATATCCGCGGGGTCTGCTGAGATGAGGAGATCTGTCGACCACTCCTTGTTGATTTCTTCCAGGTCTTCTTCTATTCACTTATAATAGGACTGTAACTATTTCTTGTGCTCATCAGCACGCCATGTGATGTATATAAAGTGCCTATCTGCACTAAACTTCTTCAGGGGCCGAAACCTGTAGAGGGTGTTCGAAGTGATGCGTGGTGTAGACTGGATTGCGATCTTCAATTAATTATAGTAGATGTGCAAGACGACATTGGATTTCCACTGCTTGTTCATATCACTCGAGTACCACAAAGTGATGAACTTTGCAGCCAAAGGTTCAAAGGGCTCGATATCTGGGAAGGTCACACCTTCTAGTATTTCCCATGCGATGAAATATATCAATATGAGAAGCCAGCTAAAGTGGAACTCATATCCTTGGTCCTGTGCTCCTCTACAATAGAGATCTAGCTGGTTCACGAGTTACCGTGCCCAATTCATATGTAGTCCTTCTGTGCACTTCCTGATGAGGTCAACAATGAATCCAGTTAGTTGGGTGGGCCGGTTCTTATGAACTAGCTTGCCTGCGATCATCTGAAATGCAAGGCACACTACGCCACTCTAGATAGAGGCTACCTTGTAACCTCGCATACCCTTCTCTACATTTCCATAAGTCTCTTTGATTCGCTGGGCTAATGCTTGGTTTGAGGTCTTTCCAGGGTAAACCTCATGTGGTTCAGGGCCCTGCATGCTCAACCCTGTGATTTTATTGATCAAGTTTGGATCCATAGTGATGAGATGGTTCAACCATAAGTATCCTCCGTGGTAGCAGCACAACAGAAATTTCATGCATGCATTTACTTCCTGGTGTCGGATGAAGTGTGGGATATTCATCACATTAAGAAGTGTGGACTGTGCGAGGCTCTGGGTCCATGGCTATGGGATAATATTAAAATTATTTCCTTTGGTCCTGGTCAAGTACTTATGCGGGGAAAGCATGTTGTAGGCTTTCCAGTATCCAAGGTTGAAGTCACTAAATTTTAGTGTTGTGAGCTTATCCTGGTCGGCGCGAACTGCACGCACCCCTTTTGGTAGGTATGTAGTGATCACGACATATTCAAACTCTCGGGGTACACTGTCATGGTTTATGGCACCGCTCAGAGGGGGTAGATAGGCAGGTAGAATTCTTAGAATCATCTTGGCATTGGCGAGGTCATCTCTGTGCTTAGTATGTTTCTCATCGGCTGGTTGGGATGGACCGGCGCTAGCAGTGGATGGAGAGGCTACCAGTCCTCTCGTGGATGATGCCTATAATGTTGTGGATAACCCTCGCTCCAACATGAATCTCTCAGTTCTTAGCTCAAATATTACTTATGTTACGGATTCTTCGGTAGTGGTAAGCTCGTCAGACATACGTGCTTAGGATAAAATAATCGGGTTCACGATGGTCTTAGATACTGTACTATAGTGAACAACAAGAGTGCAATGAGAACTGTATAAAAATTTTAATCCATGGGCTTCAAATTCTAAGTTGGAAAAAGTGTTCTTCGTTCATGGTTCGACGAGATAAATAGGCAATCTTGGCAATGGTTTACTTGCAACGATTATGAGCCTCATTAACTCTACTTCTGTCTGTTATGGCGTGGTCCAATGGTCTGGTGGAAAACCATAAATTCTTTTACATCCGTTCGGAGTAGCATTCGAACGGATATATCGACTTCCAATAGCTATATTGCTTCGCCATAACGAAGTGGCATATGTCGTTGTTCTGATATCCCGACGAAGCTCCAATTCTACAAAGTTTCTTTATGTGAGGTACCCTCTGGAACCTGTTGTAACTTCTCAATCTTGACCTTCTTCTTACTTAGCTTCCTATCCTTTTTCCCCATGAGCTTTGTCTCCGTGGTTCTTTTCCCATTCTAATTCTTATTTTGCTTGGGCATAGTCACTTCGCATTGTTGATATCCTCTCCTAGGATTCAGGTGTGTCACTTCTTCTTTATCTAGGGTAGAAATTTCAACCTTTTGTATGTCTTCCAATGTTCCTGTAGCTTCGATATCTGGGCTTCTAGTGTTAGGTAGCTTTGATCTGTTCTCCTGTTCTACAATCAACTGTGCAATCTTTCAGGCCATGAAATCTTTTGACTCTCATCTCTTCTATTCTAAGACTTCTTCTTTTGCCTTCTTTCTAGATTGATCTCTATGAATCCAAGATTTTCCTAGTAACATGGTAAACGTGGTACTGTCTTCAACGAATTTAATAATCTCAAAATCTTCCTTTGTCGAATTTCCATTGACTGTCATAGGTATCTGAGCGAGATTTCCACATAACATCATCAATTTTCCTCTAAATAGACATATTCCTCCTAATGAAGGGATCATAGCAGGATTCCCTATAGCTTCCCAAGTTCTTTCCAGCATAATGTTCACTTGTGTCTCTTCATCAAGGACAAAGTCAATGTCGAAGTCTCCTATTCTTGCTTCAATGCATTCTTTTTCTTTGGAAATCTCTGATAGTCTAACATATCGATGGTTAGTCAGGGTCTCTTTCATTTGTATCAATACCTTCTCTGACTCTTGTTGGGGTTCTGCCTTAGGTTTTTCTTGATTCAGATTCATTTCTTCTAGCCTAGCAATCATTATAGGGAAATACAATACCTCATGGTCCATAGCTTTGCAACAAAGACAACTAGATCCTCTACTAGGGAAATCCTTAGCAAGATGTCCAGATCTTCTGCAACTATAATAGAGGGTCACTCTTCTCTTTCTTTTAATCGATCCCCAACTTCTTCTATTCTATGCACTAGGATCATGGTAGCTAATCTGCAAAAAATTCTTTCTAAGATCCTGCATCCATTTGTTAGTCCAAACATTCTTTCTATGCATAGGTATAACATATCTATCACTATTCTTATCAGATCTACTCATATCAAGCCTTCTTTCATACTAGGATAAACTCTATTAAACATACCTAGATCCATACCTTAGAAACAAAAAATTTCACTTATCTTACCTCTACAGAGAACAAAGCCTCCAGATCTAAAACTTTTAACTACTCTTACCTTAATCAGAGCACAGAGCTTATAGATCTTACCTATTTTAGTCAAGAATTCCCACTTTTACCTTTCTCGGAGCACAAAGCGTTCAGATCTTGTTCCTTTTCTTCAGATCGAACCTCTTTTCTTTCATATCGGGCCTCTTTCTTTTAGATCGGGCCTCTTTCTTTCATATCGATCATCTTTCTTTCGGATCAGTTAGAATACTGCGCACTAGAAAATAGATCGTCACACAAGACTTTCAGGTTAACCTTTTTGCACAAAGCTTCTTCTTCTCAATTCCCAGCAATCACAGTTTTGGTCTCAGAAACGAAACCATTTGTTGGCATAGGGGCAGGTCCATGGTTCACCACTACAACAATGCACCAACAAAACCCTAACTACCGACCCTTTCGGCAACACTGGCAAAGCAGATGAAGTCTCACCTGAGGTAGAGGTAGGGGTGGTTGTAGGACTCAAGTGTCTACAACCTTAGCTGGGACACAAATCTATGATTCCTTACTTAATATAGCACTCAACACTGTTGGATCTTTAATATGAAATCAATAACCACTTCGCAGATACAACAACATTTCGCAGCATTCACAATGAACTAGTTTGTTTGATCTCTTGTCATCCACAGAGTATTCATATATAACAGGTCAAGCATTTAGCATATACATGTCGATCATACCTAACATTATACATATCATAAGAACTAATCATAAGAATATATAGCAGATCTATCTACCCATCTCAAAGCACTTAGAAAATAATCACATCAATGCATCAGAACAAGTCACAAAGCGGACAACACAAGATTTACGTGGTTCACCCCCACCCTGGGGCTAAATCCACCAACTCTTCTTCTTTATAGTCTTTAGTCAATCGATTACAAGAACAAATCCTTAGAAACCCTTACTTCACACAGGATAGAAGATCTGTGCAGCTCGCTAGATCCTCCTTCCTTGCCTTTCAGCACAAAGCCTTCTATACCTTCACATAGGGATTTTCACTAAGCTCTGCAAGCCTATACAAATTGCACAAACTCTCGATCACACAGATCCCTCCTTGGAATTTAGCCTATATCACATAAATACAATATTCTTCTCTCTTACTACTTTCTTACATTTTCCTATCCTTCTATTTATACATACAAAATGGGCGTAAGCATGGGTAAACCCACGAGCCAACATCTCTTTCCCATTACATATTACCAATGTTGGAGTTACTTCACACACACCTAGGATTTATTTTTCCTAAGTTTATTCCTTGTTTATTAGTCATAATTAGTCATTATCCAGTCTCCTATATTTTAGGGGAGAATATTCCACCTAGAGAATATTCTCTTTCTGTTGACACTTCAGTTTGACTAGTTGAGTTGAGTTTAGATGTTGCATTGGTTTTGTCACCATGCAACATTGGGATCATCACCAACTCACTACTCTTTGTTCAGTCAGTTAACTGAAGACTATTTGACTAGTTAACTCAGCTAGGTGGTAGTTCACTCCCGTAACTACCTGAGAGACTAGACTAGGTGGTAGTTTACTCTTGTAACTGTTGGTGTGTGTCTAGATCAATCTAGCCCACCACTATGGCTCATTAGTTACTCATTTATCCTGTATATATTGTAAATTATTCACTCTTTGAGTGTGGAATATGGTCAATGATAATTGTTCCATTCTTTATCTCTTGTTTCTTCTTTCTCAATTTCTCTCTGCAAATGTGTGTGGTATTTTCTAGCTAGATCTATTCTCTGTAGGTTCAACACATTTACACCCAAAACCCAAAAAGGGACCCAAAAGTAGGTCAAGATTCTATAATCTCTGCTTCGTCTAGATCTCCATCTCCAATAGGCTGTCTAGATCTCCATCTCCAATAGGCTGTCGAAGTTCCAAAAATGGTCAAATATGACCAAGTGCTCCCAAAACTTGGTCAAGGGCCAACAACAACCAAGCAATTTCCCAAAAGGGTTTTTTGAACGAGTCGAACTAAATCTTGGTAATGTATTCTAGGAAAGTCATGGGATTCTCAGAGAACTCTCGCAAGAGGTCCAGGGTTTTTTCATGCCTTTTCAGAAAATCCCTGCAATCCTCTCATTTTAAGGTAAGTGTTGGTTCAGGGAGCTTCAACATATTACGAAATATTTGCGGTGAAAGAGAGATGCGGGAACAATCCTGGAGTTGTATGATTCATTGAATCGGTATGTATTTCTCAACGCACCATGCATCCAATTCTTTGGAGTCGAAACTTCAGGGACACACCCTACATGAGAAATTCCATATGTCCACATCACTTCTTTTTTAGCAAAGGGAGATGAATAGTAAGAATATGCTTTGTACCACTAAATTTTTTTATCTTCATGCCCAAACATATTCAAAGTATCACCACAAAGATGGTGTTGAGTTGTTGCTACCATAAGTTGATGAGAAAGATATTTTAACTAGATAATATTTGAAATGAGTGCTTTAGAGAGATAACACTAATATAATCTTTGGTAATTTGTTCTTTAATGCGGTTTAATGGGAAATCTCCTCGATCCCTTCGCTTATTAATGGATATCTTTATAGAACCTGCATGATAAGTTATTAGCATTAAACCATACTAAATGTGTATTGTAAAAAGCACTAAGGTGGCAGGGACGGATGAGAGAAATTAGGATTTGGGAACTTTTGTGAACCCGCCAACTCGTGAACCTGCGATTGCGAATGATCAAAAATTGGCTAAGTGTTGTACCGTGTTCATTCAAACTCAATATAGGAGAACAAATATACTTAGGATATTGGTACCTGCTATTGGAGCCGGCCTTGTTTTTTTTTAACCCGTCACAATTTTCATTTTTTGATACTTGAAAT
This sequence comes from Picea engelmannii, assembly GCA_009831015.1. Taxonomy (NCBI): domain Eukaryota; kingdom Viridiplantae; phylum Streptophyta; class Pinopsida; order Pinales; family Pinaceae; genus Picea; species Picea engelmannii. The sequence goes on along the minus strand of ML788015.1, from coordinate 1,447,035 downwards.
CTAAAGATGGTCTTATTTTCCCCCGAGATTTTGAAAACTCTGCAACCTTGTCACGTAAGCAGCGATGCTTTTCTACTCTTGAAACAAGTCCACTTTCGTAAGAATGTTCGCTCTCTTTGTTTTACTTTAGGATCTCGCAAGTCGGATACTATAATCCATGAGTTCACACGTCCCGAGTCACGAAACGGCGAAGTCGTTTTAAATTTTCACTCAATACAGTAACTAGGGTAGAATCTTTTAACTCATGATTAGACGTCGTCGGGGTTTCGCGCCTCGGCGTTTGCCAAGTCTGAATTTTTATTTTTACAACCCCGAGAGCCGAGAATGAGAAGTCCTATAAGGATAACCCATGTCAAGGATCAAAGGCAAAAAGATAACTATGGTAAATATCGTTCTCAGCATTTCGCCACTCGGCACTAACTTTTTCAAAAGTCACCGCATCTAATCCCCGACTCACGAAGGCACAATGTAATTATAACATGATTAATTAATCGCCTAATCCAAGATTTTCTTCCCCTTAATTGAGTCTTAATTATCGCCATCTCGCGGTTTCGCGACTCGGCATACTAGCCTCCTAGAAACTTGTCTTCGAGGTTCCGAGTTGCGATATGGCGAATAAAATGATTATAAAATTAATTATGCCCCAAATCGTGATTACCGTTAATTAAGCCAAAGTCGGTCCTCATGATCTCGCGAGTTGGAGACTCAAAGTGTTAAAAGGAAATCCATGATGTAACGAACGGCGAGAAGTTGATTAACGTTGGTAAGATTTGATTGATCAAGATAAAGAAAGATATATCCCACGCCTCGAGGCTTGCATGTTTCCCGAGGTAGCCATTTCTCTCCATACTTTGACTGACTATCAAACCGCCAGAAATTTATGACATTTATGGAGAAATAGGGTAAATCTACGCATGTAAGATCGAATTTTACGCAATAAATTTATTTCTAATTACGATTTGACAGGCTTATTTTGAAAAGTACCAAGTTTTCAAATATACATAAGAGTTTCTTTTCATTATAACGAACACATTTTCATAAGCACGCAGAGCTCATCAATTTTGAGTAAACTAATGTCTGCATGTATACGCAGTTCTATCGCAGAAGAGCGAAAACGCAAGCTTCGGCTATGGCTCCGCGGAAAGAAACAAAGGCGAATGTCGAGGTCACAGGACAAGGCTCAGACAATGTCTCTGACACTTCGCCCCGAAGTGTCGACTCGGTCCCCGACTGGTCATTTGTTTCAGGAATTTTGCAATCAGAATTGGTGGATTATTCAGACAACTCAGACGACAATGAAAAGGATGATCTAAACACCAAATACAAGATAGTTGTCCAATCCGGAATGCACAGGGTAGCAGCCAGACCACGGTTTCTCCCATATTATGACATGATCCGATGGGCGTTGGATCACGTGGACATACCCACCAGGACTATCATGAACGGGCAGCGAGTCACTGTCGGGACTTTTAGGCTCGAGCATCTACAAACTATGTATAAGCTACCCGCGACGTCTGAATATACATATGGCACTGATTTCCTAGAGGAATTCAAGGAGAAGGAGTGCATCCAGTAAGACAAAACCATGCCTAGTCTGATAAAGGATTGGGTTTCGCGCACCGCAAAATTCAGAGAAAATGACCAGGGCGTTTATTCAATCGCTTTGTTGGAGCCACATTATAAATATGTGGCCATGATGACATGCTGTCTATTTGGGAGAGAGGACACATCACATTTTTTCATTTTGTGGGTGCCTCTTATGTTTCAGGTCGCAGAAGGTTGCTCTTTTAATTGGGCAAAGATACTCTCGGATAGTTTGGCCAACCGGGTCACAGAGTATCGGGAGCAGAAGGAAAGTGGGAGACCATCCTCATTCTTCATGTCTGCATATATTATGGACGTGATATGTTCCATGACACCATTTCCATTGATAAGCTGGGCTTGGACTCCAGCTGAAGACAGACCCATACATGTATATCACAAAAAGCTATGGGAAAATAAAGCGAAAAATTTCGCATATGAAATTTTTAACTGGGTGATGGTGCCCTTGCATATCACCATTTTTGGTCACCCACCACCTCGTATCACGGACAACATTGCAGCAAATCTGAGTGGCATAGCGAACTGGTACGTGGAGGCAGATTTCTCATACTTCAGAGTATTCAGGGCTGTTGTTCCCCTACTTGCGCTACCATTGTTTATTCCCGACAAGATGGCTTGTTGCGAGGTCGCTCGGTAGACAGTAATTGGCAGGGTGAGTAAAGAACTCAAAGGATACTCAAAGAAGGTGTGGTCGTCTTTTCCCATTCAGCTGAATTCTTATTCTTTATTGGATTTCGGGCATGCCAAAGCCGAGGCCGCAGCCCTGGAAGACCCGAATTTGGTCTCCATCGAGTATAAGAAACATGATCCACAGAAGGTTGTGAGCAACCATTTAGCTAATTGTGGGCTCAAGAGGTTTGAGCATCATAATTCTCCTCCGGATGACATTTTCCGAGGGGCAAGTTCTTATGAAGAAGTTCTAGCCTGGATCCGATCCTTGGCTCCTGAAGACACGGTCGCTGTATTAAAATTCCAGGAGCATAGACGAAGCTGCCTCCCCACTGTGTTGCGAGGAGAGAGTCCGGGTGTTTCCAAGATGAAACAGAAGGATACTGAAGGTCCCAAAGATGCATCTACTAACTCGGGAAAATGCCAGGACGAGGGGAAACAAACAAAGAAGCCCGAAGTAGAGGCACAGACTCCAGACCCACCAAAGAAACAGAATCTGAAAATCGAGACAAAGACCCCTGAACCGCCAAAGAAGTAGGACCTAGTCGACACCCCAAGAAAGTCAGCGAAGCAAATCGGGGAACCCATCACTTTTGTTACCCCCTTGCAGTCGACACAAGAAAATATCGAAGAAGGATGGATATTCAATGAGGAACTGAGGCCCATAAGAGCAGAGGAACTTCCTCCGAACGATTTTTTCTTTGATAAAAAGAGAAAAGTGGTAGTAAAGAGGGAATTCTACTAGGAGGGAGAGTCAACCGCTAAGAAATACAAAGTTATGACCGACGAAAAGAATAAAAAGAATGAGAAATTTTCCACTGAGATCGCAGGGACGCTAGGAGCGTACGCATCGGCGAATCAATTTTCGGTCGAACTTTTAAAGAACCAACTCAAAAAGAAAAATCGATCAATCAGGAATCTCGAGGCCAGATTGGCCTCGGCCATGGAAAATGCTAAAGGCCAGGTGAGCGTGGAGATAGAGCTAGCCCGACTGGCTGATAAAAATGAAATAGAGGTGCTCAAAACCAAGCTCGAGCAAGCACATCTAGTGGTCCGAGACAGTCGGATACAGGCGGGCCAACAGAGGACTATGATTGAAGAGATGCAGGCTCGGGCGGCGATCGTCGAAAGTAGAATGATCGACGTGGAGATGTTCAAATCCCAGGCCATGGGAATTCGGAGCAGAATCTCTTCGGCTCAGCAGAGTTTTCTCGCCAGGATAGGAGAGATCCGGGAAAATTATTTGTTGGTAAATCAGGTTTTCGAGAACCTGACTTCCAGAGAAAGGGATGCAGAAGTGGCTCGGGTCACCTTCCAGGAGGTAGTGATAGCCATGAATAATAGAGTTTCAGCAGGTGCTCCCAGGATCGCCATCCCAGAACAAACCAGAGGTAATATTCTGTTGAAGGATTGGGAGCATAACATTGCCCTGGGCAAGGAGCAAGCCCAAAAGGTAACCAATTCTTTAGAAGAAGCCTTTAATTCCATAGACGGCGAGTTTTTGGGTATGGAAAGTGGAGGCGACGCAGAAGCATTGATGCAAATAAATGTGGAACAGATCTCACTTGATCTGAAAGAGAAGGATGAGAGAGATTCGACTGATATCTCTCAGATAGATATGGTGGACATGGCCCAAGTTGATAAGCACATGATCAAACCCAGCGCGCAACTAAGTGCCCTCGACATCATCGGTGCACAAATGGAGGACAAGCTATAGCAGTTAGCTCGAGAATGATACTTTATCGAGAATAGTTGTCAAGCAGAGCCTTCACGGCTCATATCTCAACTTGTGGAAAGATGTATTGCCTGCACCGAGTCCACGTGAAGATGAGCACCTGGCACTAAGTGAAGACAGAGTAGGGGAAATGGAGCGATTTCTCTCTCCTCTGTCATAACTGAAATTTTGCGACTATTGAGATTCTACCTGCTTTGTAAAAATTGTATAAATATACCCCAGAGAGAGATAAACATGGCTGGACTTTTTTGAGTCGTTTGTAATAGAGTTTTTACATTATGAGTTAATACAAGAATATCTAGAGATTCTCAATTCCGTCACTTCTGTATTACAAGTTTGCTTCTCTGTATCTCATTTTTTCATTTCAATTCATATTCATAATTGATGTGCTTCGTTATACTTTAGTACGACCACTACTATAACGAATGAATTTGGGTTTTCTGTAATTTTTTATTGTCTTTCCTCTGCACCAGCTATCAGCTGTGTAAGACCAATCTGCATTTTCGGAATTCTACATGTATTCTTTGTTACATCAGTTATTTCCTCACTAATTTCCTCTTCTGTTATATGTGAGATTTCTCTTTGACAAGAGCCTTGCATAATATACAGCTAAATGTTTTTCCCTCACTTCACACCTTTTATTAAAATATAATACAGTTACGGGAACGAGCCTTAGATTTGCATCCACTTGCTATTTCTGCAAAAGTAAGTCCTCTTTATGCGACCAACTGAGACAGCACTTAATCGCTTTTAAAGTCTTTTATACCATTCTTGTTCCTCCATGACAGTTCCTATACCAACCCAACCTAACGTTGACCCCGGACTACTGAATCAAACACACATTGACTTAAACCTCTTCGACACTATTCTCAAAACATCAACTAACTGGGCTGAACTCGAACGATCATGGATAGCCATTGAACAAGACATAACTACCCAGGAATAGTTGGAAGCTAGACAGCGCCAACATAGAAATCTTCCCTAGTTTCCCTTACCGAAGGTTTACTCTTCCTTCTTCCACACCTATTACCCACTCTCGGATGCCTTGACACTGTACCTTCAAGCCTTAGGTATAGACTCAGGAACAACACCTGCGATAAGTCTGACGATCATAATGTAGATCACAGATATTTGGGTGCAAAATGGATATCGCGGAACTTGGAATATGAAATCTTGAACCCATGAACCCATGGTTGGAAAAATGGTTAAGTATATAATAACACAATGGTTAATCAGACTCGTGACATGGGAGTATGGATGGAGGTGAAGATCTACGAGTCTGTCAACCCATGAACACGTCATTTTTTAAAAACGGTTAAGTATAGTAACTAGAAAGGGAAAAGAGAGGGGAGAAAAGAAAAGGATAATTTGGGTAAGTATAGAAGAGGGAAAATAAATGGAGAAAAGAAGTTGGGAAAATAGAAAGGGGAGGGAAAACTCAGAAGCAGGAATTGGTCTCAACAATTGGCTCCAACTGTGGGATGATAACCCCTTGTGGATTTTCAAGAATCCAGATCTTTATGACCAGGTGCTTCCATCCATTGGGATATGGGATCAAGGTAAGAATATACTAACTAAAAAAAAAAAATTATGTACAAGGAGAATGAGAAAGTTTTAAGTGAAGAAACCTTTTAAATGTTTCCCATTGATAGGCATCAATAATATTTTACCCTTCATGTCTTTGAGCATATAATAATTAAAACCCAAGATCTTATTGACGATGTATGGTCCAATCCAAAGAGATTCAAACTTTGTATGCATTGATGGCTTCTCCTTAGCTTTGTTCCAGAGTAACACTAGTTCTCCCTTAATTGTTTTTACATTTTCACTTTGATAAAAATATTTTTTGATACTTTGTTCTCTCTGAGAATTTATATTTAGGTCTTTACTTATCTCTTCCTCCAATTTCAACAATTTATTAATCCTCCTTTGGATCGATGAACTGTCTTCTGCATATTTTGTATTAATCGTGAAATTCAAAGCATTGCATTCGAGGATAATTGAAATTTTTTCTTCCTTTCCATAAACCAATGTATACAGGGACATCCCAGTTTTGTCCTTTGGAATCGTTCTTCTCGCCCATAATTCACCAGTCAACTTTAAGTGTCAATTTCTTTGGTTCTTGTCTATATTTTTCTTCAAAATATGAATGAGTATCTTATTTATGGATTCTGCGAGACCATTTCCTTGTGAATAATAGTGTGATGATTGACCCATAATAATTCCATATTCTCCATGAATTATGTAAACTTTGAACCGATGAAAATAAAACCATTATCAATAATAAATTTATCTGGGATACCGAATCTTGACAGAATATTATCTTTGAGGAACTTAATTATCTTTTCAAAGTCAATATTTTTTAATGCCACTACCTCTGGCCACTTTGTAAAATAATCTGTAGTGTTTAGAATATACATGTTTCCACAATATTACCCAATAGTTTTCCTTGAGTTACAACGAATAGACATTTCTTTGGATTTAGAGAGACACCATATAATCTGCATCTGTCAAAAACATTTCTCAACTGATGGATATGATCACCCCTCATTTTTTAATGCACTTCCAAGTCATATTGATAATCTTCCATGAATTTTCTTATCAACCCACTAAATGCATGATCCATGGCCCTCTGGAATGTGGCTCCAACATTCTTCAAACCAAAGGGCATCCTACCATATGCATATGTCTCCCAAGGAGTTATGAATGTTGTCTTTGCTCTTTCTTATTCAACAACCAAGACTTGATTATATCCAAAAAAACCATCCAACATGGACATTCCAGTTGATCTCGTGACTTGTTGGAGAAGAAATTCCATGTTAGGTAAAGGATATTTATCCTTTATTCTTTCTTTGTTAAAATCTATTAAATCCACACACATTCGAATTTCCCCGGTCTTCTTTCTTACTATCACATGGTTTGAAAGCCAGTCGGAATGCCTAATGGGATATATTATTTTGAACTTCTTTAACTTCTCCAATTCAACATTCACCCTAGGTTTCAATTTGGGGTTCATCATCCTTATTATTTTCTTGTCAGGATTTGCTTCTTCTCTCAAAGGAATGATGTGTTGGAATATCATTTTATCATAATCTTTCAAATCATCATAGGTCCATGCGAACACATCAAGATATTCTTTAAACAATGCAACATATTTCTCAACTTCTTCAATGGTACAATCAACTCCCAAGTTGACATATTGTGGGGAACTATCAGTTCCAATATTGAACTTTCTTGTTTCTTGCAACTTTCGAAGTGAAATTTCTTCTAGGAGCTTCTTAGCGCGATCGTATTTCTTAAAAAGAGACTCAGATTGTATACAATCTTTAGGGAGAACAGACATGTGATTGTTTTCATCATCATCATCATCATCGTTCAAAAAATAAATCCAACTGTTAATCATTCTCAAACACTTGCAAATATTCTATGTTATTAGGTATAGAAGGTCGAAATGCTCTTTCTACTTGAAAATATGTTTTTCTTTGTATATAATCTGGGTTTGACAATGAGGTCGCCAAGGCCAATGAATCTGCCTTCTGAATTTTGTCCCTTGGAATGAAGGAAATGTTGAAAGAACTAAAAAATTCCATCAATTCGTTGATTCTTTTAAAATATAACTTGAGTATTTCCTTCTTGATTTTATACTTCTGGGTGAATTAATTAATCACCAAATTGGAGTCGTCAGTCACAATCATATGTTCTATCTTCATTTCTTATGCAATAATCATCCCTTGAATCAAAGCTTCATATTCTACCTCATTATTGGTACATGCAAATTCAAGTCTGATAGCATGTGGATGCATAATATTTCTGGACTTATGAGGACAATTACAACTCCACTCCTAGAGCTTGAACAAGCTCCATCGAATGACATCCTCCAATAACCTTCAAACATATACTCTTGATTATTCGTGTCTTGCACATGCTCTAGGATTTCACTATGTTCCATGTCTAGGATGGCGTAATTTCCAATCTCGACGTCTATATAATCTTCCATTAACTCCTTATCTTTCTTTTTGAAGGATAAGGGTTTCCTTAGTTCATGGGGCACCTTAATCATTACTCCATATTTGCCTTGCAACATCATGCAACTTCCATCGTTCATTATATATCCCCAATCATGGATGACCAATCTCTCCCCAACACAACTCGATATGTCGAAGTAAGGTCTACCACAATAATATTGATAATTGTAATAATATGGGGGGACGTTGTCGTCCATGCATAAAATTCCTTCATTTCTCCATAGGCTGGCACTTTTATAGAATCAATTGCATATATACTTTCACCAATCTCATAATATTTGGTACAAATCATGCCAAATGCCTCCATTACTTCCAGTGGCATGATAATATTGGTTGTGCCAGTGTCAAACAAAAAATTATGAAGTGCAATATCATGATTTTCAATTGAAATGTAAGAGGCAGGAATTTTATCTCTCAACTTGGCAGTTGACTGGTTCTAGCTTTGTTTCAGACTAGTAACAACAACTTCTTCTTTCTCAGATGGATCATCCAACAATCTCAAGATGTTTTTCCTTTGTTGGGGAATCTTCACCACTTTTTTAAAAGGCTGAGTTATCCTTAATTTGTTTAACTCCTCTACAACATTGTATGTCATCTGATTCTCACCTGCTCTTTTCTCACTTGTTTTCTCTTTATATTTTTCGTTTTATTTTTCAGATTCATTCCAATTCTTGGATCTATTTACTGTTGGACAACTAAGAGGGGGGGGGGGTGAATCAGTTGTTACCGTGCTCAAACAATTATGCTTCTTTTAAAATATTTACAAGGCACTCAATGATGATCACAATAATGCAGGGAAATGAACAATGGCATATTCAGCATCAGTCACATATATGAGACACACAGAGACAGATATTTCCCAAGGAAACCCATACAGGGTAAAAACCTCTTATTTTTTATATGATAAGTATTATTTACATTTTTTACATTATCATACATTTGAGCACCAACTCATTGTGAGGCTACAACCTCTGTTTTGCAAGTTGAAACTTGTTGAGAGCACCAACTCTCTATTTTTCTCTAGCACCCACTAGAAGGAAGCACCAACTCCCTGGTTTCTCTAGCACCAACTAGAAGGAAGCACCAACTCCCTAGTTTCTCTAGCACCAACTAGAAGGAAGCACCAACTCCCTGTGTTCAAGCCCCCACTTGAACCTCTGAGGACACCAGTCCTCCCTAGAACCTCCCAACCACCCTGGATTATGAATATGAAATACTAAAACCTATTACAGTGATATAGTGTTCAATAACAGCTTACCAGTCTCATCATTGTTCTGTAAGATTTTTGCTACTCAGAATTCCTCACTGTCTTCTAGTATGCATCCACTACCCATTTTGTTCTTCTGCTTTTTATGCTCTGTGCACCATGTCCATTTGCTGCATAGTTCTTCTTATGTTCTTTTCAACTGCTGCACTCTGATCCTTCTTCATGCATGAATCACCTTCAACAACAACTCCACCACCTACAGCCTCCTCATCTCTTCCCTGTGTTGTGTATATATATGGATTATGTCCATCTTGTGCATGCAATATTCTCCTTTCCTCTGCATGTTCATGCCATGCCAATATCCTCCACATCTCAAGTGCTCTGCGTGATCATCATCGCAACTCTTCCACTTCTCTGGCAGTTCAACCCCTGTGTCTATCATCACGAGGTGTTATGCAGAGATCCCTTTTTCTCTCTGGCAATTGAGAATCTTCGTATTCTCTATTACAGTCGATCTCATTCTTTCTGTTTCAGTTATGAGCTCCATCCCTCATCCATCTTTCAATTTCCTCCATGAATCATCTTCATTCCACTGGCAGATTCCATGTAACTCTTCAACTCCTCTGGAAATCACAAAGAAGTCTCTTCGCATCCTCTAGTAGAAATTTTTAGTAGTTACACTGTGAGGATCAACATTATCCCTCCGATCATGCTCATGTTCACCTCCACCATTGGATTAACTCTAATGATTTCTTGCGTTATTTACCCATTTCGCACTTTCGCAATTTGGAGATTCTACGATGAGACATCTTGAGTCTCCATGTCACGAGTTCCGAAACTCTGAAACAGAGTTTTTTTGTGCTGGCTCCTTCCTATTTATGACCATGGCTATGACCAAGCACTTATTCATAAATATCTTTCACGATTTCACATTTTGTGAATCTGGAGATGAGACATCTCGACTCTCCAAGTCGTGATCCCCAAAACCCTGAAATGGAGCTTATCTGAACTAACTCCTTCCCTTCTCGTGACCACTAGTGGTGACCATAGGCTGTGCCAAAAGTTTCTTTATATTTCACGAGTTTTATAAACTTCATTGAGTCTGATTAACGGTTGAAATCTCCATAGATCCGACGGTCCAGATCTTATCGCGATCTCGCATCTCACGAGTTTCCACACCATGCTCCATTGACTCCAAGTTAGCGACTTGTTCTATGATTCGATGGTCCAGATCTGATCTTGATTCAATGGATCAAATTATATCGCGATTCTGGAGGTTATATTTATTACCTCTCCAAGTCGGGAGTTGCGAAACTCCGAAATGGAGTCAGATCAACGGTCCAGATCACACCTTGATCTAACAACTGTGATTAAATCGCAATTTTGCATATCAATATTTCGATGGTTGTGTTTCTTTCCTCTCCAAGTTGTGAGTCATGAAGCTCTGAGATGGAGCTGGATCAACGGTCCAGAACAAACCTTGATCTGACGACTGCGATTAAATCACAATTTCGATGGTTATGTTTCTTGCCTCTCCAAGTTGTGAGTCGTGATGGTCCGAGATGGAGCTGGATCAATGGTCCAGAACAAACCTTGATCTAACGGCTACGATTAGATCGTGATTTTGAATATCATGATTTCGATGGTTGTGTTTCTTGCCTCTCCAAGTCACGATTCGTGAAACCCCGAAATGGCATGGGATCAATAGTCTCGATCAACACTTGATCTGATGGTCATCAGGAATTGTAAATGGGATCCAACGATTAGAAATGTTTCTTCTCCTCCCGAGCTTACTTTTTTCTTCTTACTCTAATATTTCCATCAATGATCTGCCAACAATCCTCTGCACTATCTCGTTTGAGCTTATGCGAATCTTCTTTGCAGCGTCTTCTCTTAATGCCCATCTATTACATACTTTCTGTACTCATGTCATCTTCATTGTTGTACTTGCCATCAATGACAAGCATTCACTATATATTCACTATCTGTTAAATATTTTCCAAAAATCTCCCCCTTTGTCATTGATGGCAACACAAGCACCCACATGCATTCAGACTCTTTTTTCCCCCTTTGACATCAATGTCAAAGAAGAAACATGCTCCCCCTGAGCTGTTGCAGTACATACTCCCCCTATCAACTATGAGCATCTTGGAAATACACCAGATATTCAATAAGTACTCCCCCTGACCAGGTGAATAGATTAGACACAAGAAATTATAACCCCCAACTTTTGACGAAGATATCCAAAAGGGGTCGCTGTTAATGGTGTAGTAAATATATCAGCAATCTGTTCTGTGGAAGGAATATAATTCAATTGAAAAATTCTGTTTGTAACTTGTTCTCTAAGAAAATGGTGCTTTATTGGAATATGCTTAGTCTTGGAATGAAGAACAGGATTCTTGGAGACACTAATGGAACTGGTGTTATCACAGTGAATTGGAATGGGATCAGTGTATGTTACCTTCAAATCTGCAAGAGTTGGTATCATCCATAAAATTTGTGTGCAGCAATTAGCAACAACAATGTATTCTGCCTCTGTAGTTGATAATGAAATGGATCCTTTCTTTTTACTAATCCATGATACTAATGAGTCTCCCAGAAAGAATGCTCCTCCACTAGTGCTTTTTCTCTCATCAACATAGTTTGCCCAATCTCAATCTGAATAAGTAGTTAACTGAAAATTTTGATGTCTGGGATACCACAGACCATAATTCATTGTTCCCTTAAAATACCTGAATATCCTTTTGACAGCTTGCAAATGACTCTATTTAGGTGCAGCCTGATATCTTCCTACCATTCCTACATCATGGATTATGTCTGGGCAAGATGTTGTGATGTACAACAGGCTGCCTATCATTGATCGATATGACCTTTGATCAACATCAGGTGAATCGTCATCCTTTCTTAATTTACATCCAGTTACCATAGGTGTACCCACAGGTTTAGAATCTTCCATTTGAAACCTTTTTAGCATTTCTCTTAGATATTTTTCTTGAGAAATGAACATCCCTTTGGACCTCTAAGTTATTTGAAGACCAAGAAAAAATGACAGTTCTCCTATCATAGACATTTCAAATTCAAACTCCATGGCATAAGCAAACCATTGTACCAATGAATCCTTGTTACATCCAAAGATGATGTCATATACATAGACCAATACGATGAGCAAATCATTATCCTCTGTTTTAATATACAGATTGCTATCAGTTATTCCTCTCTTGAACCCTTTGTCTTTGAGATATGTATCCAGTCTATGATACCAGGCTCGAGGGGCTTATTTTAAACCATATAAAGCTTTCTTCGGCTTGCATACTAAGTTAGGGTTATCAAAAAGTTTGAAACCCTCTGGTTGTTCCATATAGACTTCTTCACTTAAATCTCCATTCAGAAAGTCTAACTTGACATCCATTTGGTAGACTTTAAACCTTTTATGACAAGCATAGGCAAGAAACATTTTGATAGCTTCTAATCTTGCTACGGGCGCAAATGATTCATCAAAATCCAGTCCTTCTATCTGAGCATAGCCTTTACAGACTAACCTCACTTTGTTCCTAATAACTTGTCCTTGCTCATTCAACTTATTCTTAAAGATCCATTTGGAGCCAATGACATTTTTACCTTCAAGTCTTTGAACCATCTCCCACGTATTGTTTTTATCAATCTGATCAAGTTCTTCATTCATTTCTTTAACCCAGTGGTCATCTTTGTTGGCTTCATTAAAATTATTGGGTTCCATCATGGATATGAAGGTTGTATGATATTGTTCGGTGTTTTTGATTAGCTTTCTTCTGGTTTGTACACCTTTGTCCTTTTCTCCAATTATCTGACTTGCAGGATGATTCTTTTGAATGATTCTGGAGGAGGAATTTGTAGTTGACTACTGATTTGGGTCTGTCTAAGTGTCCGAGTCTTCATCTGATTCAAAGTCTTCGATTTATGATTCTTGGACCTGTTCATCTTCAGCTTTAGCTGTGTCTTCTGTAGAAGACTCATTACTGTACACCTCTCTTGCGGGGATTCCTTCATCAATTTTTACATCAACACAATCAACCATTTTATGCAGCCTCTTATTATAGCATCTGTATCCTTTACTGTTTGTAGCATACCCTAAGAAAATACCTTCATCAGCCCTGTCATCATATTTGCTGAGGTTCTCATCATTATTCTTTATGTAGCATTTACTCCCAAAGACTCTGAAGTGTTT